>OZ018331.1:33212921-33728570 GCA_963969495.1 Ceratothoa steindachneri | reverse complement strand
GCACAGCGGGTATCTTTTCATCTTTCATTGCCCGAAAGATCGGGCGGGAGAGGTGGGAGGGGAGAGCCTTGAACTTTACTATACTATTTCTATGACGAGTAGATTGAATATCAATATTAAATGAGTACCTCGGTATGGACTAACTTAGTCTTCTGAGGTACTATCTTTCCTTGTAACTCCTTGTAACTCTCTCTCTCTCTCTCTCTCTCTCTCTCTCTCTCTCTCTCTCTCTCTCTCTCTCTCTCTCTCTCTCTCTCTTTCTCTCTCTCTTTTCTCTTTCTCTCTCTCTCTCTCTCTCTCTCTCTCTCTCTGGATACCGTAACAAGGAGATAGTACTTTGTCTGTACAACTCCCTCGTTCGGCCGCACCTGGAGTATGCCGTACAATTTTGGAGTCCTTCGTTTCGAAAGGACATCGCGAGATTGGAACGCGTACAAGCCAGGGCAACCAAGCTGATTCCCTCTATCCAACATAAAAGTTATGAGGATAGACTAAGGGAATTAGATCTGTTCTCGCTGGAAACCCGTAGACTGCATGGTCAGCTCATCGAAGTTTTCAAAATACTTCGAGGGTTCGAAAATGTTGACTACCGGGATATTTTCACACTGAGTGAGAACAGAACGCGCAATCACGGCTTCAAACTTGAACTGAAGCGTTACAACCGCAATCTGTGTGGAAATTTTTTCACTTACAGTATCTGCGGTAAGTGGAACGCACTTCCATTGGAAGTTGTCAACAGTGAATCTGTTGACCTGTTCAAGTCAAGACTAGACAGTCTTGAAAAGTGGCTGTTTAGGGACGCAAAACAATTGAGCAGCCATGTGCCTGCTCGATTGCTAGTCCAAAGGTACCCTCTTTGAATGGACCGTAAGGTCTCCTAGGGTAATTACTTTCCTTGTTACTTCTTGTTACTCTCTCTCTCTCTCTCTCTCTCTATCTCTCTCTTCCAGTTGTCTTTCAGCCGTTGTTCCAGTCGGATGCACGACAGTGACTCTCCCTCTACTTGATTCATAAAGTGCTTGCTATCTATCGATATTATAGGTTTAGGATGAATATTGCGGCAATATCCTAGATAGCTCTCATCACCATAAACATAAAAAAACTATATTTCGTCATTCAACGGAATGAAGTTAAATGCTAACGCGAAGTCTAAATTTTGCAGAAGAATTCTTTAGGCCTAAATCTGGGCGACGTTGGGGGAATACGCGAATTAAAAAACAAAGAGTTAAGAAAATATATATTGTTGAATACAGTTAAATTATTTAAAGGTGAATTTATACAGCAACTGTTTATTACATGGATTAAATCTTGACGTGTGAATTAAAATTATAAGTAGATTGTAAATAGTAATTGTTAAATAGATTGAATAATTGTTAAATAGTAATTGGCAAATAGATAATTGATAGAAGTAATTGGTTGATTGCAATTCAATTGATAAATAGTTTATAAATAATTGGATGATAAATTGGATTATAGTTAAATGGGTAAATATTAATTGGTAAATATTTTGATAATTAGATTGATAAATAGTATGATAAATATATTATAATGGAGTTGAATGGGTCTGGAAATGAGAAAAAAATCACGCATTAATTCAGGATTATTTGGGAAATTTTTAGCTAAACAATTACAATTCAAATATTTACAGACCTGTTTCAACGATAAGGAGAGCTAATCGAATGAACCTCATTGCTATATTTTAAGACGCTTAAGAGAGCGGGTGTAGCAATCTCACGATTTAATTGAAATTTCATATATATATATATATATATATATATATATATATATATATATATATATATATATATATATATATATATATATATATATATATATATATATATATATATATATATATATATATATTAGAGGGAAAGCTCGCACAACACAGCACAAGGTATTTACATAAATCTTAGTCTATATAGCAGCGAGACCTCCTTACAACGCGTCCAGAAGGAGTTATGGTGCCAATTGTCCGATTCGGATTGCGGGTCAGGTGGTGATTAGTAGAGCCACTCGATTGATGCGGGAGATTGTCGCGAGCGAGGACCGGAGCGTCGGTTGACCATTGTTCCAGACCTCCTGAAAAGGCGATTGTCGGAAGTTGCGTGTTGCTCGCTTGGTGTTCTACAGCTGCTATTCAATGGTCCTGCAACAAAAAGGAAAGCAGCAGCAGTTGAGAAGAGGAATGGGGGGAGGGGGAGATGGTTGGTGGAGGGTTTGCGAGTAAAGAGGTGGGAGGAAGAGGTGCAATTTGATTTATAAGAGCCGAAGAAGGGTTTGGAAGTGGGGTCAGTTGGTTGGGAAGTGCTGAAGGAATACTTGGGTGCGGAAGGTAGGTTGGGATGAACACTGGACCTATATTAGTGGAAGAGAAAGGTAGTGGTTGTTTTAGATGAACGGCCTCTATGAAAGCGGGTTTAAGCCGATCCATGAAAACCGTATCCTGCTTGGTGCCAAGCTGCAATACAAAGAATTTCGGCTTCCTGGAGACGACGAGAACGGGTCCGTCATAGACAGGTTGCAAGTTTGTGCGAGTGGAATCACGACGGACAAACGCATGAGAGCAGGCACTCTTGTGGCGGTCGGCTTTACCTCAGACATGGCCCGTACTAAATAGTGTACGTATGCAGCAGGATGTATGTCGGAAGGAAGAAGACAGTCAGCGGAAGAAAAAAATTGGTTTAGAAGATAAAGTTGCGTACAATAGACGAGTTCCGCAGCAGAGTGATTCAAATCCTCTTTCAAGGAGGCACGAATTCCCCGGAGAATTAAGGGTAGCTTTTCCACCCAAGTGATGTTGGGGTCAGTGGAGCGTAAGCTTTCCTTGAGAGTCTTGTGAAAACGTTCCACCTTACTGTTACTCTGGGGATGGTAACTAGTGGTACGGATACGAAAGGAGCCAAGCACTAGCATGAGTGCATCCCATTGGTAGGATTCAAATTGTCTATCCCGATTAGTCATGACACCAAAACGAGCAACCCATGCGGAGACGAAGGCTCGAGTTACATTGGAAGCTCTGATGTCGAGGATAGGAACTGCCTCTGGCCAAGATGTAAAGCGATCGATCATGATAAGAAGATAATTGCAACCACGCGAAAAGGGCAGAGGATCAACCAGATCGATATGAACGGCGTCAAAACGTGCCGATGGAAGTGGAAAAGCAGCCAGAGGTGACTTTGTCTGGCATTGAACCTTTGCACGTTGACAAGGCAGACACGCGAGGGTCCATTTGGCCACGTCGGCGTTCATACCTGGCCACACATAACGTTGTGTGATGAGCTTTCGAGTTCCAGAAGGACAGGATGAGAGACCCCGCGAGTCTGGTCAAAAATGTGCCGACGTTAAGCGAGAGGAATGAGTGGACGAGGACAGTCAGGCAATGAATAATCAACCAGGATATGCCTGGAGGGACTGTCCGACAAGTCGATTTCGTGATCGATAAGCTGAGAAGAGTGACGCAGTGTTTGCGTGTCTTCATCTTGTTCCTGGGCAAGTGCTATAGTCGCGTGATCGATGGGCTCAGTTTGGGAGAGCTGCGTGCCCGAAATCGATGAAATGCGAGAAAGCGCATCTGGTACGACGTTTGGAGAACCAGGAACGTAGCGAATATCGTTTTTCATCTGCAGGATGAAGTCAAGGTGACGAGTATCAACTGCAGAGTACTCAGAGCAGGTACTACTAGATGCGAGCGCACCAATCAATGGCTTGTGGTCGTTAAAGACAGTAAATTCACGCCCTTCCAAGTATTGTTGGAAGTGACGGAGGGCGAGGTATATGCTCAGTAATTCGTGGGAAAACGTACTGTACCTCTGTTCGGAATGAATAAGAGCCTTAGAGAAGAAGGTGAGAGGTTGCTAAGAGTCACCAACCTTCTTTTGTAGCGTCGCACCAACATGAGTGTCGGACGCGTCCGAAGCAACGCTTATGGGAGCTCCTGGGCAAGAATTGGCCAGGGCGATAGCGGAAGCCATTGCTTCTTTGGTGCGAGAGAAAGCGTCGCAAGCTTCAGGGGACCAGGAAAGAGGAAGGCTCACCTCGAACTTGAAAAGCAATTCGTAGAGAAGTTGCATAATGTAGGAGATGTTGGAAATGAACCTGTGGTAAAAGTTTACCATCCCATAGAATCTACGAAGCTGCTTTACCGAAGAAAGTCGGGGAAAAGCCCGGATAACTTCAACTCTGTCCTCGAAAGGACGAATTCCCTCAGGGGTAATGTGGTGTCCCAAAAAGGAGAGCTGTGTAACACCAAAGACACACCTAGAAGTGTTGAGTACGATACCATACTCATCTAAACGTGCAAAAATCTGGCAAAGTCAGAAAAATGCTCCTCTAAAGACGAAGATGGTATCAGGAGGTCGTCTATATAACAAAATACGAAAGGAAGACCTCTCAGAACATGATCCATGAAGCGTTAAAAGGTCTGACCACTGTTACGAAGCCTGTAAGGCATTCGGTTCATGACGAATTAACCGAATGGAGTGGTGATAGCCGTCTTAGGGATATTATCAGGGTGAATCGGGATTTGGTTGAAAGCGCGAACCAAATTGAGCTGAGAAAAAATAGAACAACCGAAGAGAGCGGAGTTAAAATCCGATAAGAAAGGCAGAGGATACCTATCCAGAACTGTAAAGGCATTGAGTCGCCTGTAGTCACCTACAGCTCTGAATTCGCCCGGACTAGATGTAGAGGAATTGCAACATAAAGCCGCCCGGAGGGCCAGGCGGACATATACCTTAAAGTCTCCCCATCCCTCTTGCAGAGAAAGCTGGAGAAGCGAGCTCCATGAGGATATTCGTGGGAACGGTAGCCGGCGAATAACAGTAACTGCATATCCTGTTTGATCTCCCCACCGCATAGGTAGTTGGAGCGACCATATGTGTTAAGGCAACCACCAAAGGCCCTTAAACGACGCTCTAAAGATCCAATTACCTACGAGATCCCTAGGCCCGTGGTTATATCACCAAAAAACGGTGCCAGTCAAAAGGCACGCCAAGGAGTGTGGTGGTTGAGGGTGTCTCTAATTAACAAGCCGACTTGGGCACTTCAGCACCAACCGCTGCACTTCTCGCTCTCCCAGATGCGAACTCACCATTCGCGCGACCCTCTGCGGCCTCGCCCCTTTCCCCTTAGATAGGGTGGTGGTCCGCCTATAAATATGCCCCTGAAGGAAAGAGAAAAGATTATTATTCGGTGAGTACGACTTAGGATTATTTCGTGGAGATCGATCCTTCAGCCAGTCAAGCTTATTCGGTGAGAACGACTTAGGATCAGTTCGTGAAGATCGATCCTTCAGCCACTCAAGATTATTCGGTGAGAACGACTTAGGATCAGTTCGCGAAGATCGACCCTTTAGCCAGACAAGATTATTCGGGGAGAATGACAGGATCAGTTCGTGGATATCGATCCATCACCAGTCAAGATTATTCGGTGAGAACGACTTAGGATCAGTTCGCGAAGATCGATCCTTCAGCTAGTCAAGATTATTTGAAGAGAGACGATAAATGATCAGATTGCGAAGATCGATCTTTCCCTCAGTGCCGAATTAACATAAATCGTCAAGTTTTGTATCGGTGCCATACCGAAGAATCCTTTACAGACTTAGAAGAAGTCGGACTGGAGAAAAGAAAACCTGCTCACACTCGAGTGACTTGTAGCTCAAGCTCCGAAGAGTGAAAGGAGAAGAACCAAAGCCTCAACGAGGTTTCATTCGTTAATTACGGTAAAAATCCCCCCGTATACCCCAAAACTAGTTGGGCACCCGGCGTTAAAGAATAAGACACCAAGAGGCATCAAGATTATTCAGAAGAGGACTCTCGGATCGAAGAGCACCGTAACTCTCTCCGCCTTCTTACCGTAACCGGAGGCAAATTTGCAATAAGAAGTTGACCTTGCCCTACCTCGCTTCCTTCTTCCCATCCCATCTCGACGAAATTCTAACATCGGCCACTCCAAATCTCCGAAGCGCGATATAATCCCTCCAACGACATCCGGCAATTCCTGATACCGTCTATGGTGTAAGTTAGAAAGAAAATTTATATTCATATTGCGATAATATGAGGTTAGTACGTTTCACGATTTATTGTAAGTAGAAACAATTGTGCGTAAACCCCTGTCATATTTGCTAGTAGAAGAGAGTACTTTTATTTAATGTTTAACGCTAATCTAAAAGGGTCGCGATAAAAATACTAATCGGCAATTGGTGTGTTTACGTGTAGCCTATTTGTTTATTTTTGTCATTGAAGATATTGTAATAAGCCCAGTTGCCCACAGGGCTTGGTCTCAGCGTAAGAGGAGGATATGAATGTGTTTACTGTTTTGTGTCATAGTTAATTGTTAAATTTAAAATATAAGTTTATTTTGGGATAATTCCTCTGCGTTTCTTTATATCCTTACGTTTTGAAGCGGCTCTTCCTTAAAAATAACAAAATTCGCACTCTTAGATCAAAGCATACTTCAACAAAGAAGTATATCACGATAAAAAGGTATACTTCGACAAAAGTATTACTCGATCTAAAAAAGTCTTCTAAGACACTAGACTTAGGTACAACATGAAGCGGTGAAGCCCACGGGGAGGTGGATTTTGAAGCGATCCCAACCTCCATCATGTATTTATTTTCCTGCTTCATTAGGGCAATCTATCCAGTGCCAGTCGACGGGTACATGAGAAAACTGGTCCTCCTGCCGTCTCTATTATGTGTGCTACATTATGCTTAATAGGTCTGTCCTTAGGATGAGGCAGACAGAGGCTTGAGAACTCCCGCAAAAGCTGCTGGAAGTGGGGGGCAGTTGCAGGGAGACGAACAGAGAGGAGAAAACTGGTGGAAGGAAAGAAGGAACGAGCAACTGTATGTCCCGTTGTTCTGTCGATAAGCTTGCGGTGACGAGAATCGACGAGAATGTCGTGCGCGGAAAGAAAATCGAGGCCCAAAATTAGAATGTCGACGTCGGCTATGATGAATGTCAATGGGAAAACACGACGTAACCCTAGAGAGAGAGAGAGAGAGAGGATACGCCTCCCATAAGTCCGTATGTCCGATGAATTGGCAGCTGGAATGACACTGAATTAAGTGCCAGTGTCAGCCAGGAAGGAGAAACCAGAGAGTGGGTCATGAATACTAAATGGAGGATCGGCCTGAAGAGACGAGGTGGCAGAGATGACAGACCTACGTATCATTTGCGAATTCAGTTTAAAGTTCCATGTGCTGAATGTGAAAGTTCGGTTAGGGAACCCGCAGAGTTTTGTAATATCAGATGTGGTGAAGTAAGGGTAGGTTGAGATTGAGGTGCAAGTTGAGCATTTTGCTGGGAGTTGCATGGGAAAGAGCTTTTTTTTTGCTCTGGAGCCAAATTAGAGGTGATACCAACAAAAGCCTGAAGGCTGAAAGATAGCAGTATGAGCAGCACGACCAGAATGTGGTTTAAATTTGTGGGAATGAAATCATGCACGGTAAAAACTGCAAAGCTGAACTCAGCGGACAGCGTTGCTCCCATAATTAGAATGGTACCAGCAGATACCCTGAGAGTTGTCAGGATTGGGGAAATTAGGTGTAGGTTGGAAATGAAACTGCTGTGACTCACCTCTTGTACTGCTGTTTCCTCGTTGGTGTTGCGTTTTTCTGGAGGATGAACGACGTCTGACTCCTCCGTCCTGCTCACGATTTTGGCTCTCAGTGAAAACCCGTTCGCACCTTTAGGGCACGAATATCCATTTCAATCCTCTCCAGAACGGATAAAAGACCCGAAGTCTGGGAGGATTCATCCTGAGGGAGTCCTGGCCGGTTGTAAAGAGTCTCGGCCCGTGACCTAACCGGTTAAATGGATATATGTGAGTGGTGTTTAACATTAGAGTTGTATGATGTGCTACGCCCCCTATTTTCATTGGTTAAAGTCCTGATGCCTGCATTTTCCAGGCTTACGAATGGATTGTTATACACGGCGTCAGCCCACGTTCGATGGGGAGGACATTAGTATAAGGGGCTTAATTTGGTCCAGCATCTCACGCATAAATATCTCAGTTATGAGTGGCTCGAGTTGGTCTGGCTGCGCTCCCTTGGCATGTGTCAGGGCCTTGAGATGGTCCAGAAAGTGCGTGGGGCGCCTGTACCCCATCTCCTGCGTATCGAGAAGAATCCGCAGGTCCTCAATTTGC
This sequence comes from Ceratothoa steindachneri, assembly GCA_963969495.1. Lineage (NCBI taxonomy): Eukaryota > Metazoa > Arthropoda > Malacostraca > Isopoda > Cymothoidae > Ceratothoa > Ceratothoa steindachneri. The sequence goes on along the minus strand of OZ018331.1, from coordinate 33,720,418 downwards.
GACCTCCCAAATTCCTCCATGAACGCCCTCTTGAACCTTCCCCAAGAACCAGAAATACCCCCATCAAGCAGAATAATCTTAAATGTGGATAATACGTAGGGGTAATCTATGTGCTACGATGATTGTTCTAGGTTCCTCAGGTACTGCCTGGTGTAGGAGGATGAGCTCCACCATTTCCCACCAGCCAATGGGATTTTGTGGGTCGAATGGCGAAAGATGAACCGAAGATGGAGTGGGGAAGGGGCGTTGTTGAGTGGTAGGTGAATGAGGGAGGATGCTTGCTTGGGGGGTGAAGGTGGATGAATATGTCGTTGTTGTTGCGGGAGAGGATGCTTGGGTCGTTGTTACTGTGCCTGAAGTTGGGGCTCCGTTATAATCCATTTATATAAAAATAAATGTGTGTGTGTATGTGTGTGTGTGTGTGTGTTTATGAACAACTTCGATTCACGCGATTGAACGTAAAATTTTTGAAAAAAATGTTGAAAATTGGTCACTCTTTGTGTTTGTTACTATATATTATAATTAATTTTATGAAATTGCTAAGGGATTACTTAAGTATGTTACAGTCAACTAAGGATTGAAATGAGCACGTGTCGAAAAATCACTCGTGAAAAATGAAAGTCCACGCGAGAAAAAAAATGGAGCCGAGTGAGGTGGAATGCGTCGTCCGAAATAATACAACACACGTGACAGTGTAGCGGTCTATACCTCAACAAATAAAAAATATTTCTAACTAACTAACTAAATATATATATATATATATATATATATATATATATATATATATATATATATATATATATATATATATATATATATATATATATATATAAAATTTCATTTTAAGAAGGGTTGTTAACCATGACTTAAATCGAGATTAGTACACCCACTCTCCCAAGCGCCTTAAAATTAACCATGAGGTTCATTCGCAATGCTGTCCTCGTCTCGGTGAATCAGGTCTGTAAATATTAAATTATAATTGTTTAGCTAAATATTTCCCAAAAGAATCCGAATTAATGCGTTTTCTTTTCGCATTTACAGACCCTTCCAACTCCGTTATAATCTATATTTATCAATCCTTTTAACTATTTATCCAATTCAACTATATAATCTAGTTATCAATCTATTTACACATATAATCTATTTATCAATCTATTTACACACATAATCTATACATCAATCCATTTAACTATTTATCCAATTTAACCATATAATTTGTTTACACATTTAACTATTTATTATACCATTTAACTATTTATGCAATTTAACTACTTATCATTCCATTTAACTATTTATCCAATTTAACTATTTATCAATTTAATCTATATAACCATTTATCAATTTAATCCATATATCCAATTATCCAATTTAATATTTATCAATCCATTTAACTATTTACCCATTTAATTGTAATCCAATTTATCATCAAATTACTTATAAAACATTTACCAATTTATAATCTATTTATTATCTAATATTTAGCAATTGTAAATCCATTCTCTAATTAGCTGATGCAAATTTAATTCACACATGTAATTCAATCCAATCAGAACTGTTACTGTATAATTTCACTTTTTAATAATAACTGTTTATTCAAAAATATATATTTTTCGTAACTCTTTGTTTTTAATACACGCTTTCCTCAACGTCCCTCAAATTTAGGCCTAACGAAGTTCGTCTGCAAAAATATAGATTTCGCGTTCGCATTTAACTTCATTCACTTGAATAACGAAATATAGGTTTTTATGTTTATTGTGATCTGAGCTGTCTAGGATATTGCCACAATATTCATCTAAAACTTATAATAGTGAAAATTGATTTTACGAATGAATGAATAGATGGGATATAATTAAACTAGTCTGGGCTCCACTTGTGGGTTTTAGATTAATATTGCGGCAATATCCTAGATAGCTCTCATCACAATAAACATAAAAACCTATATTTCGTCATTCAAGGGAATGAAGTTAAATGCTAACGCGAAGTCTGAATTGGGCGACGTTGGGGGAATACGTAAGTTAAAAATAAAGAGTTAAGAAAATATATATTGTTGAATAAACAGTTAAATTATTTGAAGGCGAATTTATAGAGTAACAGTTTATGATTGGATTTAATCTTTATGTGTGAATTAAATTTGCATGAGTTAACGGGAATGGATTTACAATTGGTAAATTTGGTTTGGTAATTAGAGTATAACAAATGATGATTGATAATTGGTAAATGAGTGTAACAATTGATGATTGATAATTAGATTATAATTGGTAATTGGATAATTGTTAAATAGATTGTATTATAAGTAGTTTGTAAATAGTAATTGTTAAATAGATTGGATAATTGTTAAATAGTAATTGGCAAATAGTTAATTGATAGATAGTAATTGGTTGATTACAATTAAATTGGTAAATAGTTTATATATAATTGGATGATAAATTGGATTATAGTTAAATGGGTAAATATTAATTGGTAAATATTCTGATAATTAGATTGATAAATTAGTAGTTGGTAAATACTATGATAAATAGATTATAACAGAGTTGAATGGGTCTGTAAGTAAGAAAAGAATCACGCATTGATTCGGGATTATTTGGGGAAATTTTTAGCTAAACAATTACGATTCAAATATTTACAGACCTATTTCACCGATGAGGGAGCTAACGAATGAACCTCATGGCTTAATTTTAAGACGCTTGGGAGAGCGGGTGTAGCAATCTCCCGATTTAATTCAGGGTTACCAGCCCTTCTTGAAATTATATATATATATATATATATATATATATATATATATATATATATATATATATATATATATATATATATATATATATATATATATATACGGTTAAAAGGCTATTTTTAGTTAGTTAGTTAGTTAGTTAGAAATATATATTTATATCTGTAGGGGTATAGACCGCTACAATATTCATATTAAAATTTTTTTTTTTTCTATTGGTTGTCCTTGGGGTTTTTCTTCCAGCAGATTGTAATTCTTGAATTGTGTTTGAATAGTGGTGAATTTTTAGATAAATTGTGATTAATCGTAAGTCCGGTTGTCTGAATTCGGAGACGCACTTTTATTTACATCCTCGGCCATCTTGGTTGTGGGTTTTGAACTTGCGTGCCCCAAGTCGTTTAAATAATTGCTATATTAGTTACTATATTAATAAATAAAAGTACAAGATTATTAGGCTAGGCTTGTGAGTTAGAATTTTCATTGAATAGCCTATTCTCACATCGGGTATTCGCAGTGACTTTAACCAATCAGCGAAGAGAATAAAAAGTCCAAACAGAGTCCTCCTCAAAAAGTGACCTTTGAAGTTTTCAGCCAATCAGTGAATAGCTTATTTTCTTCCTCGGTTAATTCAGCCAATCAGCAAATTGGTTGATTCGATTTAAATTATCTACCCGGCGCCATTTTTGTATAACTCGGAAATAACTCGATAATAACTGCTTTACAATCATCTAAAATATTCACATAATTAACTATTTTTGAAAAAATTTTGCCTATATAGGTATTGCATTCTTCGTACTAGTTGCGAATTATTTATCAGTGATTGAAAATTAAGTTAATTTTACTCTGTATACATTTATTCGATCCACCCATATTGTTTGAAACCTGATCTTGGTAAGTGAATTTACTTTATATTAATTTGAATTTACAATAAACCTATCAAGACGAAAAGAATAATGCCTGGAGCCCAAAGATTAAAAGCGTTTTGCTTTAAATGCGAGACAATAAAGTGGATCATAGATTTCCCCGAGCAATGCTTTGAACAAATTCCAGCCCAAAGTATGTCTTTTTGTAAAATGGCTGGAAAACACGAGAAAGAAAAGAACGATTTAATGAAAATTATTCATGACTTGGCCAACAGAATAACTGCATTAGAAACCCAAAGATGTGAGTGTGTTATCAATGAAACTCAAATAACACGCGTCGATCAAAAAGTAGTGAAATTAGAACAATCTGTACTGCTTTTAGAAAACAAAATTGAACATAATAACGTTAGAGAAGAGGACTTCATCGCAGTTACTAAAAAAAGAAAATTTAGATCCAAACCAAACACGAATACACCCATTGAACTGCAAAATAGGTATTCATAATTAAAAGAAGAAGATACTTATTTATTTGGAGACTCCTTAATCAGAAGTCAGATTGACTACTTGGGTGCGAAAAATTCTAGAAAACGTAAATTTAGGTGTTATCCTGGAGCTAACATCAAGAAGATAACACAAAAGATAGACAACCTAACTTTAAAAAATCAAAAGTGTTCAGTAATAGCCAATGTTGGATGTAATGATGTCTTTTGTATAAATAATTATGCCGGAACTGAAGAGATAGTTGAGGACTATACTACCCTCGCCAAAAAAAATCAAATCTAAGAAGCGTTAAGTTGAGCAATTGGCATTAACGATCGCGTAAAGAAGATATGTGAAAAAGAAAAGGTTAAATTCGTTGACTTTTGGCAGAAATTTATCCAAAAAGAGGCATACTTCAACCCTGATGGAACGCATTTTAGCCTAAAAGAAAAAAAAGGAATACGGAGAATTGCTCCATCTAAACTTAATAGAATTTCTAGAACAACCTAGTATCTCCTCAGAACCTCGAGAGAAAATTGGGGAAACGACTTCGTTGCAGCATTAGAAGTATACGGATATCTTCCCTCAAAGCCATCTTATTTAATGCCAGGAACAAATTATCAGATTCAAAGCGTTAGTACTATTAAAAAATATATGATATAATAGGCATCACTGAGACGTGGTTTCCCAGTCATTCGAGGGACTATGTCAGTGAATTTCATTTGCAAGGTTACAAATTATTTCACAAAGTTAGAATTTATAAGAAAGGAGGAGGAGTACTCTTATATATAAATGAGGACCTTCAGCCTATTAATTGAAATATAGATAAAGAATTTGAACTAATAGGAATAAAGCGAAATATAAACAAATGTTTACATATACATTTGACTTATAGAAAGCCACACCATTCAATTGGAACAAGCAATCGATTTTTTTAATCTTTGATTAACGTTAGTAGGGACATATTCTCTTTCATTATTGGCGATTTTAACTGCCCCCAAATTAATTGGCGGACAAAGAATTCAGATTCTGAAGGAGAAAGATTACTAAATTTCATAGATGAAAATCTGCAAACTCAATGGGTCACTGAACCAACAAGAGGAGAGAATATATTGGACTTAATCTTAACCTCAGATGATGAACTTATTTCAAACGTGAGCATAGGCGATCAACTTTGCAGCAGCGATCATATCCTAATAGAATTTGAATTAAATTTACCTCACAAAAGAATTGTAAGAAGTATTACAAAATTAGACTTCCGAAAGGCTAATTTTCTAGATTTAAAAAAAAGTCTAAAAATTATAAAATAACTGGTAGAGACATAAATGAAGCATGGAATGAATTTAAAAACAATCTTTTAATGAAACAATCCAAATTCACTCCTCTATCAGTCAGAACAAGTGGAAAAAAATCAAAATCTTACTTGGTTGACAAATGAAATCAAAAGAGACATTAATAAAAGAAACGAGGCTTATAAGGTGATCAAATTAAACAGCTCAGAATCGAATAAGAAGGAATATATTGATCTCAGAAGAAAAATATAAGCTGTAATAAAAATATCAAAACGTAACGAGGAAATGAGAGTAGCTTTAAACTTTAAAGAAAATCCCAAAGAATTTTTTGCCTTAGTTAATAGTAGAAAACCAATACAAAACAGGATTGGCCCAATCACTGATCGTCACAATAATTTACATTTAGAGATAAAGATATAGCCACTGCACTAAACGAGTATTTCGCAACAGTCTTCAACAACGAGACCTCAAATCAAAATGTCATACCATATAATGAGTACTTAGGCAATGACCCACTAGAAATGTTTAAATGCACGAGCCACGATGTACGAATACGAATAGATAAAATGAATAAATTAAAATCCCCAGGACCGAATAAGACAGTGCCAAGCGTAATCAAAAAAGTAAAAGATGCAGTAGTGTATAGCGTACGAGAAGTGCAGGCGAGCGGCTTAAAGCTTTGTTTGAATGAGTCTTTTTTGAGACTCAGGATGTGTGAGTGGATTCGCCGCTGGCTAACAGCGGTCCAGCGACGCGGGAAGCTGTTCGCAACTCGCCTACGCTATTATTTTTTCTTTGCCCCCTTTTCTACTCTCCTCTATCTACCATTGTGCCCAGACCCGGGAGGGGGAGCGTTAGCACTTGGATAACATTTCCAAACGGGCTCTCTTCATTTCTTCAAAATACGCTCCGCTTTTAGGAGAGGGGTTGTATAGAGTACGAGAAGTGCAAGCGAGCGGCTTAAAAGCTTTGTTTGAATGAGTCTTTTTGAGACTCAGGATAGCTGAGTGGATTCGCCGCTAGCTAACAGTGGTCCAGCGATGCGGGAAGCTGTTCGCAACTCGCCTACGATATTATTTTTTCTTTGCCCCCTTTCCTACTCTCCTCTATCTACATAGTGGACCAAATAACATACATTTTTAACTAATCACTTGAAACTAGTACTGCCCCTCAAGATTGGAAATTAGCTAATGTAACGCCAATATTTAAAAAAAGGACGTAAAGATCTGGCATGCAATTATCGACCTATAAGTCTAACATTAATAATTGGCCAAATGCTCGAGAGTATTATTGCAGAAAAAATAGTAAGCCATTTAGAAACCAATGAATTTCTAAGAGACACGCAACACGGATTTGGGAAACATAGATCTTGTCTTACAAATTGTTTAGAGTTCTTCCATTACATTAACAAAATTCATGGTAGTGAGAGATCTGTCGACATTCTGTATCTGGATTTTCAAAATGCCTTCGACAAGGTACCACACAGGAGATTAATGTCTAAAGTTAGAGCTCTAGGAATACAAGGTAAAATAGCAAATTAAATTGAAGACTGGCTTAGTAATCGTAAACAAAAGGTCGTGATCAATGGAGAAGAGTCTAAATGGATACCTGTGAGTAGTGGCGTTCCTCAGGGATCGGTACTGGGACACTTGCTCTTTATTATTTATGTAAATGACATAGACGTGGGATTGATATCTAAAATCCCCAAATTCGTTGACTATTGTAAACTGGGTAAAAGTAGATATAGTAGATTTTCAAAAGGACATTGACCACATAGCAAAATGATATAAAAAATGGAAACTTCAACTGAACCTTGAAAAAGGCAAAGTGATGCATGTTGGCCACAAAAATCCGAAGGCATAATACAACCTCCGAGATAAAACAATAGTAGAAACAAAAAAACAACAAAAGGATCTCGGTATTTGTGTGTCAAATAACCTCAAGTTTACACAACACTGTGTCGACGTAGAAAAAAAAAACCCGCGAAAGATACTCGGTTACATTAAGAGACAGATCAGCTATAAAAGCAAGACCGTATTAATTAACTTGTACAATGCCTTAGTAAGACCACAACTAGAATATTGTACCCGGGTGTGGTCACCCTCCCTCAGAAAAGATATAGAAAGATTAGAAAGAGTGCAAGCTACGGCTACGAAAATGATACCATCATTAAGAAAATACAGTTATGATACACGGCTGGAAAAGTTAAACCTTTACAAATTAGAAAGAAGACGTATACGAGATCAACTAATTGAACTATATAAAATCTTAAATGGAATCTAAAATGTGGACTACTCCATCTGGTTGGAATCAGTTGTCGGAAAAGGTTGTTTCGAGTCCCACCGTTAACACATTTAAAAAGAGGTTAAATAAAGTTATAAGGACTATTAACTATTAAATAGTACTTGTTGATAAATATTTCAAAATCTTTACTATAAAATTTCCTGGTTTAACTCTATATTTCAACTGAACCAGGTATCTTTTCGGTCTTCCGTACCCGCGTGGCGGGTGGGAGAGGAGAGATTACGACTTTACTGTCCTTTTGTCTCCAACTCCTAGATTTTTTTTGTATATATAATAGAATAGGGAAACAAGCATCTTCTCGGCATGGATCGAAAGGCCTTTTAAGTTGCTTACTTTCATTGTAACTCATTGTAACTCTCTGTCTCTTTTTCTTCCTTTCTCTCTCTCTCTCTCTCTCAACTTTTTCATAACGAAAATAGAGGGAGAGGTGACGCCCCCTTGTCGCGAGAAGAGAGCTTGTGTGGACCTTGGACTTTTCGAGCTATGTCGGCGGGGGTACCTCTTCTGGGTACCCCTGGTAGGGCTTCCCTTGTCGATTTGATCGGAAACGAGGTTCCAGACTAATTGTCATTCCTTCCTTTTTCTACTCTATCACTCTCCTTTTTTATTTTTATCCTATCTCCCACTCATACAAAAAGAAAAAAAAGCAAAAAAGCCTACCATTATCCTGTCACTCTTTCCCTTTCTTCCTCTATCTATTTATAAGGACCTGACAGCTACCTCATGCGTCAGAAGAGAGGCTTTGGAACCTCTATAAACAACGCCAATCGACGCTCACTGGTTGCGAGAGACTAGGACTAGAGGTGTCCTAGGCGTTGAGGCACGATGAATGGGATGAGGGTAGTACCCCGTTAACCCCTTCCCTGGCACGTAATTATTGACCGTTCCCAGTGCCCGTTGACGGGTGCTTATGGTAGCATTGGTCCGAGGTGACGGCCCTTTGTTCCCATGTTGGTTGCCAGGCCAATAAAAAGCCTTGGGTCGAGTTCCTTGGTGTGGCGGGATATCCATTGAACGCTACTCAGAGATCCTGGCCGTTGTGAAGGGAACTAGTAGGAGTTTAGTAAGGGGCGTGCTTCGTTGTTGTTCACCTGGTGACAAATCGAGGGCCCCTTCGGGGACCGTCAGTGCTGCTTGGTTGGGAGCCACGGCACGCCGAGGTTTGACGACTCGGTCGGACGAACAGCAGCACATGGAGCGTGCCTTCTGAAAGATCCGAAACCTCTCCGATCGATAGGCGGGAGCGACTCACGCGGGGAGAACTCACCAACCCCCCTTTTTTATCATTGATTGGTCACGAGTTTTCAGAGAGAGAGAAAGCGCTCAAAATGGCAGGCAAAAAAGGTCCCGTTCGTCTCAAACACAACTGTGCAACATGCCAGTTAGAAAAGTGGTGCGTTGACTTTCCGGAGGGCTGCTACTCAAAATGCAGCCCTGAAAGTATCTGCACTACTTGCATATTGATGCGAGACGTGAAGAAATTAAAAGACCTCTATAGAGCCTCAGAGGAGAGAGCTAAGGTCCTTGAGGGAAAGTTGGAGAAGCTCGAAGCCCTTAACGCAGCTCGGGTTCGATGCCTAGAAGAGGCTCCACCCACTGACGTGTCAGAATCTCCTGGTAACCAAGCGGACATTCCGGCATCATCTGAGGCTAAGCTAGCTGAGGTGAGAGAAAAAGAGAAAAAGAAGAAAGGAGAAACGAAAAAAAAAGAAAAGAATAAAGTTAAAACAAAAGTAGAACCAAAAATAGAAGAAAAACAGATAAAGAAGAAGAAAAAGAAAGATAAGAATGTGGAGAGTAAGGAGGAAAGGGGGAAGGCCTCTTCCACAAGGGAAGACCCCGACTTCAGAGCCCAAGTGTCCGAAGGTCACCCTCATTGGTGACTCGCAAACACGGGATCTGCAGCCGCTGCTAGCAGCCCGCCTTCGCACTAGCGTGAAGGTAAGCTGCCTGTCAGGACGGGGTAACCACAACATCAGAGTAGAGGCAGAGAAAGCTCAGATTTCTGAGAATTCAGTTGTTGCTCTGATGGTGAGCGGCAACGACTTCTACCTCAGAGGGGGTAAGGTTGGCCTCAGTGGTAAGACCATCCAAACGGTGATGGGAGCCGTGGATGATTTAGGGCTTAAAACCCGCAAACGTGTGGTGGTTAGGATGCTTCCAAGAAGAGGTCCATCCCGAACCGCTCACGAAAGAAACATCGCGGTGAACAGAAGGTTGGCGGATCTCTGCACGGCAGAAGGAGTCTTCTTCGTGGACCCCTATCGTACCTTTATCGGTAGAGACGACCTCTACCAAAGGGACGGGGTACATTTCACCTTTAAAGGGAAGGCCTTTCTCGCCAACCTAATTCAAGATGTCGTGGAACGCACCCAAAGGAGCGTTCGAAACAGAGGGAAAGCGGACGTGCGCCAGCATGCCCGTGTCACTCCTGGAACGACCTTCTCGGAGGTCGTCAAAAAGGGTGTGACCACGAAAACAGAGAAGCCGGGAAACGGAAGAGTGTAGGGAGTCCTACACTAGGGGGACTCCCTCAAAGTTCTTCTGTTCAATGCGAGGTCAATCAGGAATAAGTTTCTTGAGCTCCGTGGCCTCGTAGTAACAGAGGAACCTGAGATGGTGGCCATAACGGAGTCGTAGATAAAACGGAGTCGTAGATAAAAACCTCAAGCCGAGATTTTGAAGGTGAATTCACGATTCCCGGTTACCAGCTCTTCCTGAAAGATAGGCCAGACAGAGAGGGTGGCGGTGTGATGTTGTATGTCAAGGATACTCTCAACTCGACGGATTGCAACATCGTATCCGACCATGAACTACTAGGTGTTGACCTAGAGATAGGTCCTGCCAAATACAGGACCCTGGTGCTTTATAGACTTTCTGTCCAACTCGTTGAAAAGGACAGAGATCTGTACCAGCTACTAGGAGAACTTGTCGAAGACAGAGTGTGTATCGTCATGGGTGATTTCAACACACAAGTTGACTGGGAAACCAGAAAACCCTGTGGCGAGAACGCACTACTCCTGGAGTTCGCGAACAACGAGTTCCTCACTCAATGGGTGAGAGAGCCAACGAGAGGAAACAATATCCTCGACTTGGTTTTCACCTCTGAGGATGATATCGTTGAGGATCTCTCTGTTGGCGAAGAGCTCGGTGGCAGTGACCACCGACTAATTAGATTTGTAGTCAAAGCTCCGAAGGCAGGGCCTGCAACTAGTAAATCGAAGAAACTCGATTTTAAAAGGGCAGACTTTGCAGGTCTTCGTGCTGGACTGACTGACGCGAGGCTAGAAGGGTGCGATGTTGTTGAAGACTCGTGGAACAGTTTCAAAACCACATTCATGAGTCTTCAATCGCGTTTCATCCCTCTGAAATGTCCCCGTCGGTCTCCTGTTCAACCAAAGTGGTTTAATCGAGAAATCGGCCAACTGCTTAGGAAGAAGAGAACTGTGTACCAACAATCGAAGATCTCGGGTGACTTTGACGAATACTGGAGGCTAGCCAGGAGAGTGAAGTCCAGCATAAGGGCGGCTAAGCGTTCTGAGGAACTCCGAGTGGCGAGACTCTGTAAAGAGAATCCCAAGGAGTTTTTTGGATATGTGAACAGCCGTAAACCAATCCGTCGAACGATTGGCCCTTTGAGAAATGAGGAGGGGACATTAAAGCACTTAGATGCAGAAAATGCTAACCTCCTCAACGACTACTTCTCTTCAGTGTTTATTGAAGAGTGTGATCCCATCCCCCAGCCATTGGATTCCTACTCGGGGGAAAAGCTGGAGGATATGGACTTCACCGAAGGGGAAATAAAAAAGATCAGTGACCTAATGACGAATAAGTCACCTGGCCCGGATGGCTTTCTACCTAAAGTGTTGAAAGAAGTGCGCGATCAAGTGTCACGACACCTGAGCGCAATCTTTAACATGTCAATCCGGACCGAATGCGTTCCTAGAGACTGGCGTGAAGCGGAGGTGACTCCGATCTTCAAGAAAGGAGACCGAAGCCAACCGTCAAACTACCGACCTATTAGTCTGACTTCGATAGTCGGTAAACTCATGGAAAGCATGATGGTGGACAAAATGACGTCGTATTTAGAGTCAAACCTGCTACTGAGGAGTTCCCAGCACGGCTTCCGAAGGCAACGGTCATGCCTGACGAACCTTGTGGAATTCTTCCACTTCGTGTTCAGTGAGCACGATCGGGACAAGGCGGTGGATGTGGTGTACTTAGACTTTCAGAAAGCCTTTGATAAGGTACCACACTGCCGCCATCTCCGGAAAGTGCGAGCGCTGGGCATAGACGGAAAAGTAGCCAGGCGGATCGAGAACTGGCTAAGTGACAGACGGCAACGGGTGGTATTGAATGGACAAGCTTCTGAGTGGGTGCCCGTTACTAGCGGGGTGCCTCAAGGTTCTGTCCTGGGACCACTACTATTCATCATCTACGTCAACGACATGGACGGTGACATGGTTGCCAAGATTTCCAAATTTGCCGACGATACCAAGCTTGGTATGAACGTTGCAAAGGATGGAAATACTGCCCGCCTGCAGGAAGATCTTGGGAAGATTGGGGAGTGGTCGGACACGTGGCAAATGCCTTTTAACGTGAACAAATGCAAAGTAATGCATATCGGCCACAGAAACCCCCAATCTCAGTATATCCTTAAGGGCACTGCTCTTGAATCGAGTGACACTGAGAAGGACTTGGGTGTAACTATCACTAGCGACCTCAAGTTCTCGAAACAGTGCATCGAGGCAGAGAAGAAAGCCCAAAGGATGTTAGGCTACATAAAGCGCCAGTTTGGATACCGTAACAAGGAGATAGTACTTTGTCTGTACAACTCCCTCGTTCGGCCGCACCTGGAGTATGCCGTACAATTTTGGAGTCCTTCGTTTCGAAAGGACATCGCAAGGTTGGAACACGTACAAGCTAGGGCACATAAACTGATTCCCTCTATCCGACATAAAAGTTATGAGGATAGACTAAGGGAATTAAATCTGTTCTCGCTGGAAACCCGTAGACGGCGTGGTCAGCTCATTGAAGTTTTCAAAATACTTCGAGGGTTCGACAATGTTGACTACCGGGATATTTTCACACTGAGTGAGAACAGAACGCGCAATCACGGCTTCAAACTTGAACTAAAGCGTTACAACCGCAATCTGTGTGGAAGTTTTTTCACTTACAGTATCTGCGGTAAGTGGAACGCACTTCCAGTGGAAGTTGTCAAAGGTGAATCTGTTGACCAGTTCAAGTCAAGACTAGACAAAGTCTTGAAAAGTGGCCGTTTAGGGACGCAAAACAATTGAGCAGCCATGTGCCCGCTCGATTGCTAGTCTAAAGGTACCCTCTTTGAATGGACCGTAAGGTCTCCTAGGGTACTTACTTTCCTTGTTACTCCTTGTTACTCTTTCTTTCTAAATTTCTCCCTCTCTCTCTCTCTCTCTCTTTCTCTCTCTCTCTCTCTCTTCCTTTCCCTCTCCCTCTCTCCCTTGCTTATATGCAAGAAAGAAAGAAAGAAAGAAAAGTGCTTTCATATAGAAAATGTCAAGCTGTTAGCACATAAAAACATAGTTTCGGTCACCAAATCGGAGTCTCACATAAAGTAAAATAATACCAAAGGGAGCAGTTTGGCGAGAGAATATGAAACACGTACAAGAAATTTTTGACCCCTTCTAAGATCCTACGTACCCCTTTCTGACCTCTATATAGACCTAGTAGAAAGCTCATTATCTTATTTATTCCATCCTCTACAACTCTATTCCATTGTTCTACGCTCATCTCTTGTGCCACTTTCTCGAATAGCTGCCCTCAAAGGAAACACAAAACCGAGTGAACTCACATTTACGTTTCTTCTCTGTTCCCATCCTTAACTTGTGTTGGAGATTCGCGACGTGCAGTCCTGCTGAAGGCAATTACTAGTTTAATTTGGAGCAAAGATGTACAGGTGGTGCAGCTGTAAAGTTACGTAATTTTAGTAAGCTCTGTAATGTTTGGATGTTTATTAATCACCCCCTGAGTGATGTTTGATAATTAATGTAAATTTATTGTTTGGTAAAGTTGTGGTTGACTAACAACATAACATAATTTTACGGATGACAAAAGCCACAAGGGCCTATCAAAGGTCATCCGCATCTGTCAAAACCCATCCACAAAATGCCCAATAGGATTAAGTCAGATCGTGCATCTAAAATATACAATTTAAACAATCCATAGGATTGTGTCAGATCATGTATCTACTATATGCAATTTGAGCCATCCACAGGAAAGGTCCAAAAACAAAAAGGATCATCATCAAGAGTCGTTAAAATCTGAAATATCCATAATATACAATATAAAAAAATACATCCACAGGAATGAGTCCAGAATACCCCCCCCCCTCCCCCCAAAAAAGGAAGTTCACCCTCCCTCCCTATATAAATGCGCATCTAATTTGCGTTCGAAAACATTCCATTGGTGAAAAAATATTTTCTAAAATCCAACCTGCACCTTTTTTTAAAATTTTTAAGTGGTGACCCTTAGTCCTATTACTACCTCCCAACTCAAATAACTTGCTAAAATCCAACTTATCCATCCTAAAAAAAAATTTTAGAAACCTCAATCGTATCTCCCCTTGCACACTTTTTTTCAAATGAAAACATATTTAGTACTCTCATACCCTCAGTCTATCTTCATATTCAAGGTGCTTCAGGGAAAGTATTATTTTTGTTGCCTTCCTTTGTATTGACTCTAGGAGGTTGCTATCATGTCTAAAATCGGGTGACCTTGATTGTATACAGTACTTTAAATGTGGCCTAACATACGAGTTGTAGCGTTTAGGATAACCTCTGTAATGACGTGATCTATTATTGCAGTTTACTATAGTCTTGTTGTCGATACTTCAATACTAGGTGACCTCTTAAGGTCCTGTAGAAATAACCAGAGTCCACGCCCGTCACCCACTCTATCAAGATAACGACCTACTTAAGAAAAAGTTATAGACATAACAACGCTAGCCTACTGTTTCCTATCACAGCCTAAATTACATATTACATTATTCTATTTACTAACCCCTATTAATACCTTATTGTGTCGATTACTACCACAATTGATACGCCACGTCATCCTCGGTGAGTGTTCTAAATAGTTGTTATAACCTAACTGATAATAGATATACATTGGCGACGAGGATTGAGGATTTGTGTTTTGCCTTTTATCAGTGGGTTAAATTGTCCCCTATGCCTATTTCCGTGTATAGATTTATATTTTTCGTAGGTTATTTTTTGAAATACAATGTCTCTTATACGTTCTATTGATAGTTTCGATGCTGGAGTCGAAGATTTTGAGACCTATATTAGTAGAGTCGAACTCTATTTTCTAGCTAACTCTATCCCAGAGGAGAAGAAGGTACCAATCTTTCTTACATTGGCTGGACCTAAAGTTTTTCGCTTATCTAAGGGTCTGTTATCACCCAACGAGCCAGGGACTTGTAAATATCCTGATATTATTAAAGTTATAAAGGAACATTACAAGCCCAAGGTAATTCTAATATATGAAAGATTTAAGTTCTATTCTAGGAATCAAAAATCTGGTGAAACTATTGCTAATTTTGTTACTGGAATTAAAGCACTTGCTCACACATGTGAGTTTGGTGACCATCTAACGAATATGTTAAGAGACAGATTTGTGATGGGCCTATCTAATGAGTCTATACAGCACATTTTGCTGGCAGAATCAGACTTAACGTTTAGTAGAGCTTTAGAAATAGCTAGTGCTAGAGAAGCAGCTTTCAGAGATGCACAAGCTATGGGACACTCTGCTATAAACAAGCTACATAAGCAGAGCCCTACCTTCAACCATAAACCTACTCAGCCTAAAGCTGGGGTGGCAGATGCTACATTAAAACCTAAGACACCTTTTCTGGTTGTGGTAAATTACACTGGAAACGGGAGTGCCCATTCAAGAATGCTACTTGCTTTGCTTGTAATCAGAAGGGCCATATTAAACCTATGTGCAAAAATGTGAAAAGCGTAAATTTTGGTAGGACCAAACCAAAATTTAAAGGAAATGATCGTGTCCATAAACTGGACAAGGCTAAAGTCACTGAGGTATATTCTAGCTATAACTATGTCTTTAATGTTACTCCTACTAAAAGTAATGGTAAACATGTAGATTATCGGCTTGGCCTGAAAAAAAAATTGTGTAAATATTATCGTTCACCCGTGTTTGAATCTTCGTGCGCGTTATCGTTCACCCGTGTTTGAATATCCATGCGCGTTTGAGTTTTGTTCGAATGCTAGGTGCCATTTTTTTGGGGGGAAATCTCGAAATTAAACCCACCGAAAATGCTGTTAACGTAGGCCATTTTAGTTACCAAATTGCCCGAAAATAACCAAACGAAACACTTTGTTTCCCGTACTTAAATGCTGTGGTTATACTTCCGAAATAGCGAAGAGGAAAGCCTATTTATTTTGCGCGTCTGCGCCCTATTCGAAATCTAGCTGACTTGAATCACATTTTATTTTCGATCATCTAAATTCGAAATTAGGGTTCACATCTAATGCTTGGCCACAAATGTCGCATTCACTTTTAATTCGCACTAAATTATACACATCCAAAAAGGTGTTTAATTTATCTTTATCAGAAACTAGGGTTAATAATTCCGCAATAGCCGACGGACAAAATTCACAATTCGATGATTATATTCAAACTGCGTAAAAGGGGAATAATCGACACCCAAACTGCTAAAAAACAAGTAGTTCCTTGAAATGATCTAGCCAATTACATTTAAATGTATAAAAGAAGGTAACAAAAATAGTAAAATGGGGAAAAATATATTGAAAAATATAAATGACTCCGAATGAGGATAATAAAAAGCTATTTAGTAGGAAAGAAAAATTGATATCAAGCATTTCTGACGTCATACCCCCCCACCCCTATTATAATTCGCAAAACGATTACAGACGCTGACATGATGTAGTTAAAGCATTCACCTCTGTAAACGGCAGAACATTATAACAATTAGGATTATATACTGGGGGGATTTGCCCCCCAGACCCCCCCCCCCCAATTTAATGAAACTCAGGATCATCGTAGTGTGGTCCCCCCCCCCTTGTGCTTACCCCCACACGAGCCGTCCCCTTAAAAATGAAATCGAGCATTTCTGACGTCATACCCCCCACCCCCCAACCCCTATTATAATTTGCAAAACGATTAAAGACGCTGACATGATGTAGTTAAAGCATTCACCTCTGTAAACGTCAGAACATTATAACAATTAGGATTATATACTGGGGGGCTGTGCCCCCCAGACCCCCCCATTTTGGAACACGGACGAAAAAACTACGGTTTATCGGCCGGGCCGATAATCTACATATTTACCAAAGTAATCCTCTTAATGTCACATTATTTCTAAATAATGTCTGTGTAACTATGGAATTAGATACAGGTGCTGCATGTTCCCTTATTTCTGAAGACACTTTCTTTAATCTATGGCCTATTGAAAGTGACAGACCTGTCCTTCATCCTTCTTCTATAAACCTTTAGACTTATGGTGGTGTTCCCCTCAAAATAGCAGGCGAAATTTCTGTTTGTGCTAGATTTGATTCTACTAATTCTTGTCAAGCTACTATTGTTGTTGTTGAAGGATCAGGCCCATGTCTTTTAGGAAGAGATTTAATTAATTCCCTTCATCTAAATAATCGGAAGCTCTCAGAGGTAAATAGTGTATCATATACTGAAGCTGATCTAGTAAAAGAATTCCCAGATTTATTTTCTCATGGTCTGGGCTGCCTTAAAGGTAAAACGTTCCCTATTGAGGTAGATCCAAATATCCCTCCTAAATTCTGTAAAGCCAGGACAGTTCCCTATACACTAAGAGCTAAAGTAGAAAGAGAATTGGATAGATTGGTAGAAGAAGGTATAATTTCCCCTATACCGCATTCTGCCTGGGCTGCTCCGGTGGTACCCGTATTGAAGGCAAATGGATCAGTCAGGATTTGTGGAGACTATCGGCTTAATAAAAAATTGCCCTAATGAAACAAATAACGTAATTTATAAAATCCCTTGTTTGGATTGCCCTTCATTTTATATTGGGCAAACTAGCAAGGATCTGAATGTGCGTATTAAGCAACATAAGTACTCTGTAAACACTGGGCAAACATCAAATGCCATTTTTATCCATTTGAGTGAAAATTCCCATCGTATTAATTGGAAGGAGAGTTCTGTGATTACCAAATCAAATGATTTTTTTTCACGAAATCTTTTAGAATCGGCATTTATACAACTGACTTCGAAATTTAATCTCAGCCCTGGAATGTATTTTTTGGACCCTTGTATCAAAAGAATGTTTAAGAATGATTTTAAAGATAAATTTTCTGAATTAATGATTACCACCTAGAAGTTATTTTAGCTTATTTATATAAAAAAACCTTTCCTCATATTTTTCTTTTGTCATATCTTCTAGTTATCATGTGTAAACTTTTTTTTTTTCATATTGCATATGTGATTCCTAAACACTGCCCTCCCCCCCTTTCTTTTGTGACCCGTAATTTTTTTTTTTTTTTTTACCCTGACGGCTCATCTCGTTAATAGGATTTTTCCAGGTATCTGCTAATCCCACCCCTTTTAATCTTTATATCCCATATTTTCATTAATCAGGTGTATAAATATCTTTCTCTTTTCCCCTGTCTTTTAGTCTGCTTAGTAAAGGACCATTAGTCGAAAGGCCTCGCAGTTCACCGTTGTTTCATTTTTCTCGTGGCTGTAACGTTATTCATAAATTCCTCACGTTCCTTATTTTCGTGATTCAGTTATACATATATATATATATATATATATATATATATATATATATATATATATATATATATATATATATATATATATATATATATATATATATATATATATATATATATATATATATATATATATATATATATATATATATATATATATATATATATATATATATATATATATATATATATATATATATATATATATATATATATATATATATATATATATATATATATATATATATATATATATATATATATATATATATATATATATATATATATATATATATATATATATATATATATATATATATATATATATATATATATATATATATATATATATATATATATTCATCGTAGCAAGTTTTGTTTAAAGCGATGGCTAATTTCGCATGTGATTTTCTTTTCACATCTTTCGTATATTTGCCTTGGATAAGTTCTCCAAAGTTCATTCAAACTCAGAGAATGGGAGAAGAATCTTTTAGAAAAACACTTTATTTATCTGACGCTTTTCGATACCCTCGTATTATCTTCAGAGATAAAATAAAATTAAAAAGAGAACATTGGTTTATATATCAATGGCTGAACACACTTATATACCACCAAACAAAGAGGTCAGCAAGTGCAAACGTACTGACAAACCTATGAGCATGTTAAGACAAGGTCGAAATGGGGTAGGCTTAGCAACAAAGGTCAATTTCTCCGGAACGTCCAAAGAGGTGATGAGCTTTCAAAAGGGGAGGGGGATTAAGCATCCTTCCTAGTTCGACTCAGAATTTTACTGCTTGGAAGTATTCCGTTCAAATTGAATTGAATGTTAAGTTTTGGTTGTTTTTCTTGTATATGGATGGCTTCTAGGAAAAGTAGTTGTCGGCGATCTGGTGCAAAGTCAATAATTTTCGTGATTTCTTCTAACATTTTTCTGATAAGAATTGTTTCATGGTTTTGACTTGTGTGTGTCGTTTTTTGTTTTTTTTGGCTCAGTTACTTAGGTGTTATGTCATTCTTCTTGACAATTTGGATTCCGTCATTCCAATATATGAGTGGGGGAGGAGCTGATAGTCTCCTAGATTGCGTTTGTACTCATATATTAGATGAGTCCTTTGTTTAGGTTCGGGTATGGGCTTTTGATTTTTTTTTCATGATGAGCATGGCGGTTCGTCTAGTTTGATAATATATAGTTAACGATATTTTTTGTTCTGTATTTGTGGATTTATAGATCGGTTGATAATTTCCTTAATTACCCTTTCGTCTGTTCGGTATGTAGTGTTCATCGTGTTCTTGCAGAAGAGTTTTATGTTATTGTTTCCATTGATCTTTGAAGTAAAATTGTTCTATTTTGTCTTGATGACTACCTGTAAATCATGGTTGCAGAATCGATTGTTGACCAATTCTTGTGTTGCCCTCTCGATCTCATTGTGTGTATCTTTCCAAGTTTGGCACTGGGTAAAGGCATGGTTGATATAAGCGTTAATTACACGTTTTCTTGTATCGTTCTGGGCATTCACTTTATGCATTCATGCAGAAAGTGAATGCCCATAACGTGAATGTCATTCTGTTGAGTAGTTAAAGGTCGAGAAATGAAAGTTGTTTTTTTGGCTTCGTTCAATTGTATAATTGAGGGAGGAACATTCTTTAAACACTTGTAGGAGTGTGTGTACTTCTTCTTTCCGATTGTACATTTATGTAAATGTCGTCTATGTATCGGCAGTAGATGTTGGGTCTGGATAATTTTGCGAAAACTCTTTCTGCGACGGCTCCCATGTAAAAATTTGCGAAAAGGACTCCAAGAGGAGAGCCATAGCAACTCCGTCTACTTGACCTTACATATCTCCATTGGGGCCATATAACGGGGCTTCCAAGGTGCAGGCGTTCATGAGTTGTTTTAGGGCGGCTCTAGTATGCCAATAGAGGGCCGATCATTTTGGCAGAGCTGGGAGTTGCGGCAGTGAGTTTCGACTTTGCCGCACTATGAATTTCAAAGTCGCAAACGTTTTGAAAAAGTCGGACTAAGCAAAGTTGCACCCCTAATTTCCCGCGACTTTGAACAGGAACAAAGACGACTTTTTTGAAAGAAATTGTCGCGTTTGTTTTAAACTAGTTTTAAATCTTGATGTGGCTAAAAATGTCAAATTTGAGTTGGTAACAGCTAACTTTATTTTTACCTTTCCTTTTACGATAAATTAAATTCTTTACATTATATGAGACTGACGTTACATGAAACTACCTAAACGTACCAAAAAAGTTTATCACTCTAAATTTTATTATAAATTATTAAAATTACATACACTTTTCAGACGTGAACCAAGTTTTAAACCTGTCTTGTCAGTTAAAAACGTCCGAGAACGTGTTATGCCTTGTGGCGTTGATCGTGCGAATTGATCTCATTTTCTCGTATTTTAACATGCCTTCAACATGCCTAAAATTAAACATGCCCTCCTCAAGGGCTATGAAAAGAGTTTTGGCCACATCTTTAAGGATGGCGATCTCCTTATGGCCACAGCCGTCTACCATAACTTCACACCCAAGGCTCTGGAGAGCATTGCCCCTAACAAGGTGGAGGAGATCAGGGACACGATTAGCAGGAAGTTAAAGGCCGTCATCAAGCCCAGGGAGGAGGAGCAGCGTCAGCCTAGCCAGCCAGAAGTGCAAGAACCCCAGGACTTGGACGCCCGCCTCTTCAACAAGTTGTTTGCTAGAGACCCGGGCAACCTGCAACAGGATGTGAGGGATGTCCTGAGGAAGTCCACGGAGGAGTGAGTGCCCTATAAAGGCGAGCTGACCTGGTCCCTCTTACCCTACCAGCACAAGGAGGTGTGAGGACTTATTCATTAAGTACAATTCCCCCCTCCCCAGCTCTGCAGCGGCTATTCAGCACGGCCCAGGACGTCTTCAGGGACAAGAGGTCCTCCCTGGTCAACTTTGAGGCGCTTGTGTTCCTCAAAGGGAACATGGACCTCCTGGAGGAAAAGATGTGACAGGAGCACATGGAGGAGGAGGAAAATGACCTGTAGATATTAGTTTAGGCTGTGTTTTAACTAAAAACAAAAAATATGTGTTCTTCTGCCTTATAAAAGCATGTTTCTCTTATCGCGCTAAAGTTTACTTTGTAATTTAGCGGAGTCACATCGGAAAAAAAAAATCGCAGTCGCAAGTAGGACTTGGGAGTTGAGGAGGGGGGCGAAAATATAGTAGCAAAGTCGCAGTCACACCAGATGCGGCGGCAAAGTCGCAAAGTCAAAGTCTCACCTGAAAAAAATAAAGTCCCACCCAGTTATGCATTTTGGTCAAAAAAACGTTCTATATTATTTCGATTGTTTCGGTAGCCGGAACATTTGTAAACAATGCCTCAACATCCATAGATGCTATTATACTTTTAGGCGCAGTATCTCTAATTATGTTAATGAAATCGGTCGAGGGTTTTCTACATTCCTGTTAGCACAGCCCCGGCTATGCTTCTTTCCATATTTTGGCCAGAAGGCCTTTTGAATAGTTGGTCCGTGTCCAGTTCACCCTATATAGTTATATAATGCATATATTTTTCAGGAGCGCGAAAGAATGATGAAAATGACGATGTGGCCAAGAAGAAACTGTTGAAAAAGCAAACTACTACTTTCTCAAGAGTACTTACATTTGGAAATGCACAAATAATTTTAGAGCGCAAACTTTTACGAACCTTTCAGAGGGCGATGCTCAGCCGTTCATAGCGGATTTATAAGGGGGCACTGGGGGCACGTGCCCCGGACCCCCTCAAATAAGGGGGCCCCCAGGGTTAAACAAATTTATTTGTTGATGGAATAATTGAATTTACTCCAAATGGACCACTAAAAAGCAACGAATTTCGGAGTTTTCGCATTTTTTACAAAACGCACGTGTTTCGGATCTTGTAGCGCTCACTCACCATCTTTAATTATTGATATCATGTATATGGTTCTAATTGAAACAACCACCTCCACAAACGTATTTTTTTTCAAATCCTCCTTTCCGTGTGAAGAGATGAGCATTTCAATTGTAGCAGATCTGCAGGTACATATATATATATATATATATATATATATATATATATATATATATATATATATATATATATATATATATATATATATATAGATAGATAGATAGATATATAATTTTATATCACTTTTCTTAAATTATATATATTTGTAAAAAAAAAGTCTGATTCAAAGACAATTGACAACATTTACACTCGTTGTCTCACCATCACCAAGCATCAAGGTCAATTAAATTAGTTCTCCATTTAATCCTTAGGTTTTGCAAACAAAAGCCCTGTCTAATTCCTTATATTTCCTTTCCAAACTCTCATACATTTCCCCTTTTAACCATCGTGATTTTAATTAGTTACAATTAAATTTACCCACAATTCGTGATTCTGTTAGCTACCATTACAATTACTCCCAAATTATACTTTCATACAAATTATTTAGTTCGTGATTCCTGATTCTAATTAGCTACACATAACATTTACCTCATTACCACTCACACAAGTTGGCTAGCAAAATATTATTATAATTGCCATTTAACTAATTGTTCTTGTCATTATTGCCCATTGTTATTATTCCCATCTTCGTAATTTCGACTAATTACCTCCGTACTTTCATTCACGACAAGCTATATAATTATATATATATATATATATATATATATATATATATATATATATATATATATATATATATATATATATATATATATTTTAACTATCCAAATTTGTGTTAATTCAACCTAATAAAAGTATTCTACATAAATAATTCCTTGTAATCTATAATAATAATATATATTTTGTTATAAATCCTTACTTTATTTAACCATTCCCATCCTATTTACCGTAAAAGTCGTTACGCCTAAACTCGCCATTCGCCGAGAACTGGAAATTTCTTCAGAATAATTTTATTCAATAATTCTCTCATTAACATTTATAAAGTATAAGTTAGTGTGTATTGTGCTATCTAGGCTACATTTTTATGTATACGCACTTCTATACTCTATAGCAGGCATCTTGAAAATATTTTTAATAAATCATTAGACAGTGGAATTGTCCTTAATGACTGGAAATATGCAAATATAACACCCATATTTAAAAAGGGTAGCAGAGAACAAGTTAAAAATTACCGACCGATTAGTTTAACTTCGGGGGTTGGAAAACTTTTAGAATCATTCATCTGCAAGAAAATTGTATTTCGCTTAGAATCGAAAGGATTGCTTAGAGATTCTCAACATGGATTCAGAAGTAATGAATCTTGTCTAAAGAATTTGCTGGACTTCTTCGAATATGTATTTGAACAATATGATGATGAAAAATCGACTAATATTATATACCTAGATTTTCAGAAAGCTTTTGATAAAGTCCCTCACAAACTACTGATGGCAAAACTTAGGGGACTGGGAATTAAAGGAAAAATGGGAGACTGGATTGAAAACTGGCTTTAGAATAGATACCAGAGAGTAGTAATCAATGGGTCTGCCTCTGATTGGACAAAAGTATCGAGTGGTGTTCCTCAGGGTTCTGTGTTGGGCTCCTTGCTATTCATAATTTACATTAACGATCAGGACATAGGTCTCATGTCGAAAATATTATAATTTGCAGATGACGCAAAACTTGGAAAAAGGATAGTTAGTAAAGTAGCTTCAGATGATCTCCAGAAAGATATTAATCGTAGAGATAAATGGTCAAGAGAATGGAAACTGCCTATCACCTTAGATAAGAGTAAGGTAATGCATATTGGATGCAGAAATCCACAGGCTATATACACATTATTTAATTCGAAAGTAACAGAAACAAAAGTTGAGAAAGATTTAGGAGTATATATATCGAATGATCTTAAGTTTAGCCTTCAATTCATAGAAGCAGATAAAAAGCTTCCAAGATCTTTGGAAACATAAAGCGACAATTTAAATGCAGAAACAAATCTATTGTGCTAAATTTATATAATGCATTAGTTCGCCCACATTTGGAATATTATGCACAATTCTGATCCCCACATTTAAAGAAGGATATTGAAAGGCTTGAGAAAGTACAAGCAAGAGCAACACAATAAATACCATTGTTAAGAAAACATAACTATGAGACAAGATTGAAAAGACTAAATCTCTTCAGCCTGGAAACGCAGAAAATACGAGGCCAACTAATACAAACCTTTAAGATATTGAATAGGATTAAAAATGAAGAAGCTGAAATATGGTTCAAGTTAAATGACAATGAGACAAGGAACAACGGGATGAAATTAGTAGCGTTGCGTTTTCGAAAAATATTAACTGGTAACTTCTTTTCATATAAAATTGTTAACCTTTGAAATAAGCTGCCAAGAGATGTACTATCTAGCAAAACTATAGATACTTTTTAGAAAAAACTAGACGCAATCATACATACACTCAGCTATTAAATCAAAATATAATGGGATTAGTTAATATGTATATAAATAGAAATAAGTATAATGACAAGATTCTCAGGATTGAAAAAATCTAGAGTCAATATAGATTAGGTGCATAAAAATTAAATGACGAGATTGCAAAGATCAGAACGTAAAATAAATATTCTGTAAAGAACCTGTATCATTATGATTTTTTTATATATCAATGTTGATGTATTTAATAATAATTTTAATATTATTAATGTTTAACCGGGTAGGTTTCAAAAACTTTACTGTCAAAATTCCTGGTTGAGCTTTATATTTCAACTGAATCAGGTATCGTTTCAGTTTTCCGCACCCGCGTGGCGGGTGGGAGAGGGGTGCGGGGAGAGCCTTCAACTATATTGACCATTTGTCTCCAGCTCATAGTTATTTTTGTGTGTATACATATTAGGATATGAAGTTCACAAGTACCTTCGCGGCATGGATCAAAAGGTCTTTTAAGGTACTTGCTTTCCTTGTAACACACACACACTCTCACTCTCTCTCTCGCTATATATATATATATATATATATATATATATATATATATATATATATATATATATATATATATATATATATATATATATATATATATATATATATAATGAAACCACTTTTTGAGCACAAAGTTTATTAAACCGGAACTAGTTTCAGTATGAAGTTGATGATGGTATGGAAAACTTCATACCGAAACTAGTTTCGGTTCAATTAACTTTGTGCTCAAAAAGTGGTTTCATTGTACATTAATTCACTCGCTATTGGGGAAAACAATGTTTTCATATATACTCGTATATATATATATATATATATATATATATATATATATATATATATATATATATATATATATATATATATGCTTGTGTGTGTGTCCCAACGCAGTCACGTCATTGTTATTCGTGCTTACGCTTCCATCCACAAAGGTTCCCTCATTCAAAGTGTTTCACAATTTAGGTCTGTAAATTCATTTCACGTGTGAGTACTGATATTTACCTTTGTTACAGAACCCCAATTTATCATACTATTTGTGATTCTTTAAATATCATTCCTAAATTCATATATATTAACAATTCTCTTTAATCCTTAATATTTCTCTCTCTCACACACACACACACATCACTCCCGCGTTTTCTACCAATTTTGTATCTTCTATTGTATCTAATCAATTATCTCTTTGTGTTATTCTCCTGCTAAACTCATTATCTTTAATCCCGATATTCTCTGTTAGTTCTTAAATACAATTTAGCTTTTTTATCTCGATGTATTTTATCCATTCCCATGATTCTGCTTTCACCCACGCCGCAATTTGACCTAAAACCTCCAAGCAATAATACGTTTCAAACATTTAGGGTGGATGGTATTATGTTTGTTATCTAGGTTTACTAACATAAAAACCAACACCACCCACCATATCCGCTACCAATGCAAAGGTCTAGTGTAGAGGGTGAAGCCCTGTCAGGGTCCAATCTGGTGCAGAGACCTCAGGCCTGGGGGGGGGGGGGGGTGAGTAGGGAAAGATGGGTTGATGAAAGTAAGTCTTGAAAAGGGGCACTGGAGGGCTTATGGTGGCTGTTGGGTCCTAGTGAGGGTGGCGAGTATTGAAGTCTCCGATGACAAGGCTTGAAGGGGAGAGCTGTGAAAAGTAAAGAGTAAATTCTTGCTCAGTGACTGGGAAACACGGTTATAGCAGACCATTATGTTACACCAGGTTTCACTGATGTCGACCTTGGCAGCTAACAGTTCCAATATATCATGTAGAAATGGTTTAAGAGTCCGGGTGCGATAGGTCAGCCCGTGTGGTATATGCAGAAGACCACCTCCTTTCCTGTTTAACCTGTCTCTGCGCAATATTGAGTATCCTTTGAGCTATGAGGGAAAACTTGGGGTGAGGCAAGTCTCACAGATCCCAACTAAAGTTGGGGGGTGGAAGAGTCAAGAATTAAGGAAAGGTCTTTAGTTTTGTGGTGTAGAGAACGGGCTTCCCCCCCAAAAGGATGGAACTTTGGGATGCTGCCATTATGCGAGAAATGATAAAGCTAGTTGGCTGACAATTTAAAGGAGAGTAAGGAGGACCTGTTGAAGAGATGACACATATTGTATTAAATAAATAAATTCTTTTAGGAGAGCCATGAGCTGGATTATAAGTTGTGTTTTGTGGGAGGTACTTTGAGGTGATGCACTAGAACATTCTGGATCATTGGGAAGAGTGGATCTGATGGAGCATTTTGAGAAGCTGGGAACCCAATGTGATGGTATTGCTTAGAACTGTTTTTCTTAGGTGGAGTTTTATATTTGACGTATCTATATGAAGAGGGGGGCATAACAGATTGAATTTCTGTTTTTCGAGATTTTTCTCGGGCATGCTATGGGCAGGAGCAGCGCTATCTTCAACATAAGTAGGCCTAAGATGGTAATTAGGCTGTAGTGTGGCATTTGCGAGAGGGTGGATGTCGAGCAAAGAAGTTGCAGATGAGCGGAGGTGGGTAGCATAGATTGTTGTGGCATTTTTAGCAGTAGTCTATATGTAGTGAAGATGTTTATGGAGGGTGCAATCATCCATGGATAAGGACAGCTATTAGAGGAAGGATGACGATCTTCATAAAAGTAGCAGTGAGGGATATTGGTGACATTTTGGCCTTCATGAAATTCACTACGAATATTACATCTCTGTGTAGATTTGCATGTCAGTGTCCCATTGCCAAAACGCTGACAGATATAACACCTTAGAGGGGGGAGGTAGTAAGGGACAACTTTATAAGAAGCAAATCCTAAGACTATTTTCTCAGGAAGACCACCTGCAAACTTAACCCGCGCCGAGTAGGTATTAGCATCAGGGTAGACTGACAATCGGGAGATTTCCAGCAGGTTGGCAGTGCTACTGGAGTCGATGATCCTGAGAATCTCTCTTAGGTCCTCTTCTGTAAGGGAGACTTGCAGCCTGGAATTCTGATATATATATATATATATATATATATATATATATATATATATATATATATATATATATATATATATGACTACCTACAGTGGCGGATCCAGAAAAAGCGAATGGGCGGAGCCGATGCCACGATTTTTAGGAGTGAAAATTTGTTAAAGCTGCTTATTATGGTACATATATTTGCGAGTAATACATATATGATCGTATAAATAATCATTGCTGAATACATACGAATAGGTTATAGGCATAAATGATGAATATGTACATGTATGTGGACTATAATGATGTAGAATACTTTCAAGTCATTTCGCCCACATAATAGACAAAGTATTTTTATTTTCCAGGAGTAGGCTCTCTCAAAATCGTAGGCCCATGCCCAATGTACCCTTTCATTTGCTTAAGCGAAGAGGAGACGGCGGTTTTTCTCCGCAAAATTGTCAATTACTTGATCATTCGAAACTTGAATGTCATTGTGCACGGCGACTAATGCGAGGACGTTGATGCGATCCTGGCGAATGGTGCTCCTTATGTACGTCTTTAGCTGTTCCAAGGCTGAGAATGAGCGTTCGACATCTGCATTTGAGACCGGCAGTCATTAAGATGGTAAGGAGCTTCGCAATGTTCGGGAACATACGGGTCTCGGCGTTCTCCTTCGCATTCTTGGCAGTCCCGAAGACCGGAGCTGAATTTGTCCACCGCTGTGTCTCCTCCTACACGAGCACCAGTGACTCAACATTGCTCTCGTATAGCTTAGCGGGATTAAGCACGGCATCCACGTCTGTTTTTGAGCCCTTGAGAAGCTTTTTCAACAAGAAAGCAACTGGCACGGTATCGTCCTCAAATCTTTTCTTCAGCTCGGCGATCACTTGGTCAACGAACGGAATATAGACCGAGCGTCGATAGTACTCCTCAGCAGTCCTAGTCGGGATATTCGCGCGCTGTCTGTTGTGTACAGACTCGGAGAATAAAGGCATCATCGTGAGCTGAGTAAACTTCAATCAGGAGATCCTTGTCTTTTGCAAATACACTGTGGAAGTGCTCCTCAGCATTCTTTCTGAACTTGGCGCAAAACAGTTTCGATCTCACGAATCCGCGTACGCAGATGCCAAGTCACCGTCCTTCTTCTGCAGGGTCCTGCGTGGTTTGAGTGTGTGAGCCAAAACTGACTCCGCCACAACCAGCCCAATGAGAAAGTGAGGGTTTCTAATCGCGGGGAGCGAGATGCCAGCATTGGCATCCAACTTCATTTTTTCTTCCATTAAGACCGCGATGTAAGGCAAAAACTCGATGAACATGAGGACTGCATCATGCCACTCAACTCATCTGGTGGGACACAATGGCACCAACTTCTTCCGCTTAGCTGGGAAAAGCTTCACGATTTTGGAGAACCGGAGCGTCCGCATGTTGCTGGAGTAAATGAAGTTATGGACTTCGTCGAGCATCTGAAAGGCGAGTTTTACATCGCATGCCTTGGTCAGCAATAGGTTTAGTTGGTGATTAAAGCAGTGGATCGGTTTGGCGATGGGGCATTGTTCCATGATGATGGCGGCACAACCTCTGAACTTCCCCATCATGACACTCGCTCCATCGCAACCAAGGCCCCTGCAGTTTGACATGTCGAAACCAAGGCCATGTACGGTGCGAATCATTTATACCAGCACCCGGCAGACAAACTCTTACTCCCTTCTATTTACTTTCCCACAACTTCCTATCTAAATACCTAATCTGAGAGTCACCCATCACAATCACCTCAGTCATTCTCCTATTCTCCCTAGGCCTAGTATTACCCTCCCTCCTGCTCTCACTCAGTCGACCTCCTATTCTACTTTCAGGCACGGCCACACCAGACAAATCTCTTTCAAATTCTTCCTCTCTCAGGGCATCAAATCTGTTAGTTAGCCTAACAGGTTCCATGTCCCTCTCATTCACACACCTAACCTGTCCTAACTTATCTATTCTGTTCACTTTCACCTACGACTCATCATCACTTACTGCTTTCTCTCCAGTCCCTGTTCTAGACCTAACTTCCTCCCTCCTGGTCCCAATCTGACTCTTCAAACGTACACTTGCATCTCTTCTCACTTCAGACACTAAATCATTCAGTCTCAAGCATTCCGCACGTAATCGACTCACTTCCTCAGTCAAGAAATCTTTTGTGTGTTGACTGGAACAGGAGCTGCCAAGTGTAGGCCATGAATGGTCTTTTGCAGTCTCCTTCTTTTCTTATGTTAAAGCACATACACGGCACTCAGACACATTGACTCTCCTCTCTACACCACAGACATCGCACACTACATACACACTACTTTCAAAAGGCATACTCTCTACATCCAAACAGTCAGACATACTTAAATAAGAACAACAATAGAAACAAAAACTTACAAACAACAAGAATTTGACCCGAATTTGTGCGCGCAAGTTTAAAACCTGCTAATCAAGATGGCCACCGAAGTAAACAAAAGTCACTTTCTCACCAAAACAAAATAACCACAATTTTTATACAAAATAACCACAATTTAACTTCGTTATATTAACCAAATATATAATCTAATAACTTAATATTTATGTTTATGTCACACACCAAAGTATATCAAATAATCAAAATATTCTGAGAGCTCTACGAAACACGTGCTACCTATTCAAAGGTCAGTCTTCGACTGACCTTCTAACTAATCAGCTTTTAGACATAAACACTGCAATAATTGTCCAATCAGTGTTACGATAAATTTAAAATGTAAACACGGCTGAAATTAATTTTCCGAACTTTTAAGCGCTCAATTAGAGCTCGGATCCAGCTACGCTACCCAATGTGTATTCTCGGTGAAGGAGGTAAAGGTTACGGAAGCGAACTCGATGGCGCGAACTCGTCTCTATGAGGTCTTACAAGAAGAATAACAGAATGTCTAAGTAGCATCGACTCAACAATGTCGCTCTCTGTGACCCGCACGATTTGTGCTCCAAAATTCCATCGCAATCGCCATTTACCTCACTTCCTGGCACAGTAGGCACCGGTTTCGGAAGCTCCTTCTCCAACCGAGTACACTGGGATTTTCGTTTCTTTATTTACAAGAGAAAAATACTGCATACTGGGCAGTTTAACTTTCCATTTACAAAAGAGAGAATACTACAAACCCGGAATTCTATCTTCCCATTTACGAAAGAGAATAATACAAAGCAGGAAGTTTCTCTTCCCATTTATAAGGTTTAATGTGTGAACCGTTTAAATTTTTCATTCGAATGTTTTACTTGGTTTGACCCCCACACGCGATCCGACTGGTCAGCGAGACAAGTACAGTCGCTGTCTGTCTGCCTTAACTCAAGACACGAGGTGACGACTCGAAAAGCGATGCAAGCTAGGCACACTGTGTGGAAATTCCCTCTGGTGATGAGGGAGGGACGCTCTCTCTTTGGATCCGCCTCTGACTACCTACTCTAGCATCTTCAGGGGGCCAGTACTTCATTGGCAATTCGCTGAGAGTTGAATCATCTTCTAAATCAACCGCCAGTTTCTTTATGTCACATAGTTCTATTCTAAGCGCATAATATATGCCCATTATTCGACATAAACATTCCTTGATTACTTTATGAAATAGTGAGGCGTTGATGGCAGCTGTGGCCTTAAAAGGATGAATGAAAATTGACTAACCCTCAGTGGATTTTATCAGGACGATATTTTGCGAGTTGGGGATTCGATGTGAACCTTCTTTGATTAGTTTGTGGAATAGTGAGGCGTTGAAGGGCAGCTGGGACCTTGAGAGGATAAATGGAAATGTATCTTATCAGGGCGACACCTTGCGCGTTGGAATTGCTCAAGGAGGACATGGGATACAATTGATGAGAGGATGGGCTAGGTGCACGTTTAGCTTCTGTGGTTTGGGAAATATCCATAGGAACTATAGGATGTCCGCAGGGTAACCAAGGCTGATATCTTAGGTTTCCCGCGGAAAGTATGGGGTTCATATACAGCAGAACAGTAGGGTTAAAATAAAAGCAAATATTAATATGCGTATGTGAGAAAGGGAACGTTGAGGAAATTAGTATGATTATCAGTTGACATGTTAATAGTATACAAAACACGACTTCACGCTGCGAAAGATAAACAGTGAATCCATTATCATCTTTATATTTAAACAAAAATACTCACCCTCTTCCCCTCTTCAATTTTAGTTAAAGTATTCTCTGGTCAACAGTACCCAAGTAGTTGCAAGCATCTTAAATTACCCCCAAAATATCTTTGCTCCCTGATAATGCACTTGGGAGGGACGTAATAAAATAAGCAATAATTTGCATCTTTATTTGCTGAAACAATGATTTTATTATATATATATATATATATATATATATATATATATATATATATACTTTCTCCCCCTATTAGACAGTAAAAGGATTTCTAGGTCGTTATTTTATTGTTAACTTTAAATCTATAGGCACGTCATATCGTAGTATTGTTAAAATTAGCAACATTGTTTACAATTTCATTGAACTAACTTAGGCCGAATATACTCAAACTAATGCGCTTGATTTGCAAAATATTTTGGCCTTAATGCCATTTTATTTTAGAAGGTTAGTATTTTACAAAATACACAAGATAAAATTTTAGTTCAAGATGAAAATTATTTAACTCAAATCATTTGGTTTATGCAATAACAGTATTAAACAAGGTATTACTGTCGTACTAGCTAGTTTACTCTGTACCAACCTACAACATCAAGCTTAAAAAGAAGCGTTTGTTTAGCTCCGTTATAGCAAATGTTTTTGCTTAAATTGGTGGCGCAGTGTTATATCTATAAACCAACCTTAATAAGATCAGAGAAACATTTTTACAAGTAACAAGCAAGTATAAATATATGTAACGTTAATGATATAAGTATCCTG
Organism: Ceratothoa steindachneri; assembly: GCA_963969495.1. Taxonomy (NCBI): domain Eukaryota; kingdom Metazoa; phylum Arthropoda; class Malacostraca; order Isopoda; family Cymothoidae; genus Ceratothoa; species Ceratothoa steindachneri. Next base: position 33,687,744 of record OZ018331.1, on the reverse strand, counting down.
ATTGAGGATTGGGTAAATGTTGCAAGTATGGGCAGATGCGATTCCTGCTTATTTTGAGGGTTGGTTCATTAGGGGGGATGGGCCTATGATGATCCTGAGATTTCAATCATCGGGGGCACAGCTCCCCAGTATATAATCAGAAATCGCCATAAACTTCATCCACATAGATTTCAGCTCAGAAAAAATATCTAGGAAAAAGGTAAGGTAAATATCTAGATGAGCGGCCCGGCCGATAAGACGTACTATTTTCGTCTGTATTCCAAAATGTTTCACGTTTTTGGAGTACATTTAAGGGGACGGCTCATGGGGGGTTAAACACGATGCGTGGACATAACTACGATGATCCTGAGTTTCATTAAATTAGGGGGGGGGGTCTGGGGGGCACAGCTCCCCAGTATATAATCTTAATTGTTATAATGTTCTGACGTTTACAGTGGGGAATGCTTTAACTACATCATGTCAGCACCTTTAATCGTTTTGCGAATTATAATTGGGGTTGGGGTATAACATCAGAAATGCTTGATTTCAATTTTGTTTTCCACTTAATAGCTTTTTATTATCCTCATTCGGAGTCATTTTTATGGTAAACATGTAGACGAGCAGCCCGGCTGGAAAAATTATTTTGTGTAAATATTAGTGTTCACCCGTGTCATTTCTGACATCATACCCAACCTCCAACCCCTATTATAATTCGCAAAATGATTAAAGGCGCTGATGTGATGTAGTTAAAGTATTCACCTCTGTAAATGTCAGAACATTAGAAAAATTAGGATTATATACTGGGGGCTGAGCTCCCCAGCCCCCCCCCCAATTTAATGCAACTCAGGATCATCGTAGTGCGGTCCACGCGTCGTGTTTAACTCCCCACGAGCCATCCCCTATAAATATACTCCAAAAACGTGAAACATTTTGGAACACAGATGAAATAGTACATCTTTAAGGCCGGGCCACTCGTCTACATATTTATCATTTTTATTTGTCAATATATTTTTTCCCGTTTTACTATTTTTATTACCTTTTATAGATTTAAATGTAATTAGCTAGATCATTTCAAGGAACTACTTGTTTTTTAGCAGTTTGGGTGTAAAACATTCCCCTTTTACGCAGTTTGAAAATGATCAATCAGACATCTTTTAAGCAGTGTGAAAATGGTATCGAATTGTGCGTTTTGTCTGTCTTCTATTTCAGAATTATTAACTCTAGTTTCTGATACAGATAAATTGTTCACCTTTTTGGATGTTCATAATTTAGTGCGAATTAAAAGCGAATGCGACATTTGTGGCCGGGCATTAGATGTGACCCCTCAGTTTGAATTTAGATGCTCTAAAATAAAACTTGATTCAAGTCAGCTAGATTTCAAATAGGACGCAGACGCACAAAATAAATAGGCTTTCCTCTTTGCTATTTTGTAAGTATAACTACTGCAATTAAGTACGAAAACAGCGTGTTTCGTTTGTTTTTTCAGGCAATTTTGTAAAAAAAATTGCCTACGTAAACAGCGTTTTTGGTTTGTTTACTTTCGGGTATTTTTTTGATACAAAAAATGGCGGCAGCTATCATTTGAAGAAACTCAAACGCGCATCAATATTTAGACACGGGTGAACGATAATATTTACACAAAAATAATTTTTTTCCAGCCGGGCTGCTTGTCTACATGTTTACCAAAGGTAAATATGTAGATTAGCGACTCGGCCGAAAAAGTGTTTGTTTTTTTTGTAAATATTTTTTTTCACCCCTGCCGGAATATTCATGTGCGTTTGAGTTGTCTGACGTCAGACCCCACCCCCATTATAATTCACAAAATGATTAAAGGCGCTGACATGATTTGGTTAAATCATTGGTAAATATGTAGATTAGCGGCCCGGCCGAAAAAAAAATTTGTGTGTAAATATTATCGTTCACTCGTGTCGGAATATTCATGCGCATTGGAGTCCTTTTCGAATTATTATTCTATAAACAGGATTATATACTGGGGGGCTGTGCCCCCCAGACCCCCCCAATTTAATGAAACTCAGGATCATCGTAGTGTAGTCCGCTTATTGTGTTTACCCCCACATGAGCCGTGAACTTAAATGTACTCAAAAAATGTTAAACATTTTGGAACCTGGACGAAATAGTACATCCCATCGTTCGCGCTGATAATCTACATATTTACCAAATCATTCACCTCTGTAAATGTTAGGACATTAGTGTATAAACAATTAGGAGGTAAACCTGAAGATCCATACCCTGCAAACCGTACTATGGGTTGCTATATGGGGGGCTATGCCCCCCCATACCCCCACCCTTGCTACGCTCGCCCTCAGGAACAAGTAATAAACAAGTTAATCACACAATTGGGTGAAAATATGTTGGGAAGTGGAATAAATCTTATAGGAATGCGAGCTGGAAAGCTCACAGGGTATGGTTCTTCAGAATTACCCAATTAGGATTATATACTGGTGGGCTGTGCCCCCCATACCCCCCTCCCAATTTAATGAAACTCAGGATCATCGTAGTGTGGTTCCCCTATTGTGTTTACCTCCACATTCGCTGTCTCCTTAAATGTACTCCAAAAACGTGAAACATTTTGGAATATGGACAAAATGGTACATCCCATCGTTCAAGTCGCTAATCTAGATATTTACCAGGAAAAATAGCCCAAAATAAGCTAGGACTCGAATCTGGCCATACTCTACACAATTACAGAGGATTGTAATTCTACTTACATTGAAGAGGCCCTAGATTGCCTGTGGCTCCAGTATGGCAACCTGAGCACTATTAGGGGTAATTCTTAAGATCCATACCCTATGAGCTTTCGCACTCACATTCCCATAATATTTCTTCCACTTACCAACATGTTTCACCCAACTGTGTGATTAACTTGTTTTATTACCTGTTCCTGAAGGCGAGCGTAACAAGGGTGGGGGTATGGGGGGCATAGCCCCCCATATAGCAACAAATAGTACAGCTCACAGGGTATGGATGTTCAGGTTTATCATATTAGGTTGTTGGCTGCCTCTTCTCAGGGGTTTGGATTTGTACTCTGTATATATATATTTCTGTTCCTGATTTCTCCAGTATTTATTAAGTCTAGATTGTTTACTTATTTAGGTTGGTAATACTTCAGTAAATCTGAAAATCAACGTCGCACCCGAAAAAGTGTGTTTTTTTAAAAGTTGAAATAATACTAAGTTGCGTTTGTTTCATTCATGTGCCTTTAGTTAAATAAAAACAAACACTATTCTATAAACAATTATAATTATATACTGGGGGGTCTGTGCCTCTCAGACCCCTTAATTGATTGAAGCTCAGGATCATCATAGGGGAGGGTCCCCCCATAGTGATATCTCCCCCATGAGCAGTCCCCTTGAATTTACTCAAAAAAGTTGAAACATATTGGAACAGGGACGAAATATTTTGTGTCCCATCTGTCGCGCTGCTGATCTTCAGGTTTACCAATATTTCAGTTTAAGGGCGCATGATAAGGGGTGCTGTTTCTGTGTTACAATTTAGGCCTTAGCATCATAAGGTGAAGCCCCTCATCTCAAAAGAAACTAAAAATGTTATTTTTGGCAGAAATAGCCTAAAGTAGGCAGCGTTATTGTCTTTATTATTTTGATAAATGTACAGAGCCGATCGCACATTAATCAAAATAACAAAGATGATAGCCCTGCCAAAAATTAACATTTTTTAATTATTTTCAAAAATAAAAAATAAACCTTTGCAATATTCCTAATTCAAAGGGCTAACATTAGCTTTGAATTCAAAAGGCGATTGCCGAATGTTTGGAGCTATATTATCATCTTAAATTACTTAAAAATATACTCGCTTCTCAATAAAAGGTAAAATATCTCCACCTTTTATTATTATAATCAAGTGCACTTTTCTACACGTCTCAAATCTTTGCTTTTAAAATGAGGCCACGATCTATAGAGATGCTTACCGTTAGTAATGGATAAGAGGCTAGGGAGCCAAGCTCATGGGGTTGCCTCTTCTCAGGGGTTGTTTTATATAGTTATTGTAGTTGTTCTTAACCCCTTCCGCACAAGTCGGCGATGCAAACAATGGGCCGCAAAATATACTGGGGGCACAGCCCCCCAGTATATAATCATAATTGCTTATAGAATAATGTTCTAACATTTTTATTTAACCAAACACCTATAAATATGCATGCACGGGGGAATGAAACATACACACAAAATAATACACTTTTAGGCGCGCTGCTGATCTTCATGTTTACCCAATGCTGTATATATATTTCTGTTCCTGATTTCTCCAGTATTTATTAAGTCTAGATTGTTTACTTATTTAGGTTGGTAATACTTCAGTAAATCTGAAAATCAACGTCGCACCCGAAAAAGTGTATTTTTGTAAAAGTTGAAATAATACTAAGTTGCGTTTGTTTCATTCATGTGTTTTTAGTTAAATAAAAACAAATACTATTCTATAAACAATTATGATTATATACTGGGGGTCTGTGCCTCTCACACCCCCTAATTGATTGAAGCTCAGGATCATCATAGGGGAGGGTCGCCCCATAGTGATATCTCCCCCATGAGCAGTCCCCTTGAATTTACTCAAAAAAGGTGAAACATATTGGAACAGGGAGAAATATTTTGTGTCCCATCTGTCGCGCCACTGATCTTCAGGTTTACCAATACTTCAGTTTAAGGGCGCATGATAAGGGGTGCTGTTTCTGTGTTACAATTTAGGCCTTGGCATCATAAGGTGAAGCCCCTCATCTCAAAAGAAACTAAAAATGTTAACTTTTGGCAGAAATAGCCTAAAGTAGGCAGCGTTATTGTCTTTATTATTTTAATAAATGTACAGAGCCAATCGCACATTAATCAAAATAACAAAGATGATAGCCCTGCCAAAAATTAAATTTTTTTAATTATTTTCAAAAATAAAAAAAACCCCTTGCAATATTCCTAATTCAAAGGGCTAACATTAGCTTTGAATTCAAAAGGCGATTGCCGAATGTTAGCAGCTATATTATCATCTTAAATTACTTAAAATATACTCACTTCTCAATAAAAAGTAAACTATCTCCACCTTTTATTATTATAATCAAGTGCACTTTTCTACACGTCTTAAATCTTTGCTTTTAAAATGAGGCCACGATCTATAGAGATGCTTACCGTTAGTAATGGATAAGAGGCTAGGGAGCCAAGCTCATGGGGTTGTTTCTTCTCAGGGGTTGTTTTATATAGTTATTGTAGTTGTTCTTAACCCCTTCCGCACAAGTCGGCGATGCAAACAATTTGCCGCAAAATATACTGGGGGCATAGCCCCCCAGTATATAATCATAATTGTTTATAGAATAATGTTCTAACATTTTTATTTAACCAAACACGCATAAATATGCATGCACAGGGGAATGAAACATACACACAAAATAATATACTTTTAGGCGCGCTGCTGATCTTCATGTTTACCCAATGCTGTATACAACAATTTATTTAAATTGCATTATTCATGTTATGTTTAAATTTTGCCTATTCTTATGATGTTTGTTCATGTTGAGAATATCTTTCAAATAATTAATTAAATTTAAAAAAAAAAAAATGTCATATGGCTTATCCACTTAAATGCAATGTTTCCATGGGCCCGATAAATCCATTGCTTCACATTCTTCATCACTGATTGAAATATAAGTGTCACTATCACTAATATAATTTGTTTCATTGTCACTCTGCATGGGTTTGAAGTCAATATCTTCATAATTATCACTATTGCTTGAAGACATCATTAAAATATGCAACAAAATAAAAAGTTTATGCTATATATTATGCAATCAATCACAAGTAATTTCAAACTGGCATAGAACATGCTTTTGCCTTGCGGGTATAAACAAACTCCGCCCACAAAGTGTTTTTATTGGTCACACTTCAGTAATGCTCAGGAATGTCCATAATGTACTCTGGTTAAATTACAGAACATCTGAGATACGCGCAACAGTAGGCATGATGAAAGCTGTTTCCTCATCTTAGGGAGGGGTTAAATTCATTTGTTCCAGAGACTACATTTTCAGGCAGCCTGATTACTCTAGCGTTGAAGAATCTGCTCCTCTGTTATGCGGTGATGTGGCCTCTGGAGCTTGAGGCTGTGACCTCTGGTGTCCATATGTAGACCTCTTGGGCTAGTTTGAAAAACTGGGAGTGGGCGATGTTCTTGTACCCTTTCAACATTGTGAAGACCTCCAGCAAGTCTCCTCTTGTTCTCCTGTCTTCAAGCGTTGTTAGCCCTAGTCTTGATAGCCAGACTTTGTAGGGATGATCTCTGAGGGTAAGCACTAGCTTCGTTGCTCTTTGCTGGACTTTCTCAAGGGCTTCTATGTCTTATCTGCCTTGGGGAGACCAGGCCTGGACAGCATACTCCAGTAGGGTTCTGATAAGGAATTAACACAAGTCGTATTGAAGTTGAACAAACTTCTATATATTGTGGGAAGGTTTTAAATTGGATAACTGAATGGCTGAAAAATAGGAAACAGAGAGTTGTACTGAATGGAGTGAGGTCAGAGTGGAGGAATGTTATTAGTGGCGTACCTCAGGGATCAGTTTTAGGCCCTTTATTATTTATAATCTATGTAAATGATCTTGGGCAAGGTGTAAATAGCAAAGTGTCAATTTTTGCTGATGACACTAAATTGGCAGCTGTAGTCAAAGAGGTTGAGGGTAGCTTTAAAGTGCAGGGTGACTTAAATAAGTTGTTAGCTTGGGCTCAGAAGTGGCAGATGACTTTTAACCTTAATAAATGCAAAGTTATTAACATGGGGAGAGATAATAGGGAATTTAGCTATGAGATGGATGGGTATTGGCTTAATTCAGTTGAAGATGAGAAGGACTTAGGAGTAGTAGTAGATAGGTCACTGAAATTTTCAAAGCAGTGTATTGAGGAAAAAAATAGAGCAAATAGGGTGCTAGGTTACATTAAAAGAAATGTTAGCTACAAGAGTAAGGAGGTCATCCTTAAACTATACAACTCTTATGTCAGGCCACATTTAGAGTACTGTATACAGGCATGGTGACCACATTTTAGACAGGATATAAACTTATTAGTCAGTACAAAGGAGGGCAAAAAAAATAATACCATCCCTGAAGCACCTTGAATATGAAGATAAGAACTAAGTGAAGGTGAATTTGTAATTGTGGGGGACTTTTCAGAGAATTATTCTTTTATTCTGCAAGATGCAGCTCAGTCATTTCATTGGAATAATTGCCAAGCATCACTACATCCATTTGTTGTTTACACCGTAAAAACAATGAGTTACAACACCAAAGTTTTGTATTAATTTCTGACTGTAATCAGCATGATGTCCTCGCAATTCACCTTTTTCAAACAAGGCTAATAAATTTCTTAGTCATCTCATAAAATCACAAAAATATTTTACTTCAGTGATGGTTGTGATGCCCAATATAAGAATCGCAAAAACTTCATTAACCTTTGCTATCACAAGAATGATTTTGATATTGAAGCAGAATGGCATTTCTTTGCAATGAGCCATGGTAAAGGACCCTGCGATGGCATTGGTGGCTGAGGGTTTTGTTGACAGTCTTTTCTGTCAGATGACGATTTCCTTCAAAGGTTTGCCCTCCCCTTCCTGACAGCTGCTCTCCACTGATTGCATTTATCTGCCAGATCTTCCCAGATGTTATAATTTATTTCCTTTAGATGTGCTTTAATGGTGTTCTTGTAGCGTTTCCTCTGTCCTCCTGATCTTCACTGGCCTTCCCTTAGCTGTGAATATAATAGCTGCTTCAGGAGTCTTTGGTTGGGCATTCTGCGCAGGTGACTCACCCATCTCATCTGGGCTTTGATGATCATCGCCTCGATGCTTGTTGTCTCAGCCTGAAGGAGAACACTGAAATTAGGGCGCTAAGTCATGCCCAAGATAGAATGGAGCATTCATTGATAGAAACTTTCCAAATCTTTCAATGGTGGCTGTAGGTGGTCCAGGTTTCACAGGTATACAACGATGTTGGGGTATTATGACTGCATGGTAGACTTGAGATGGTTTTTTGGTGCAGCTTCCTTGTGTCAAAAACCCTTTTTTTAAGTTTATGGAAGGAGTTGTCATTCATAGATGTTTTGGAGGGGTGCTGCCAAGATATTGAAAGTCATCCATGATTTCAAGAGGTTCATCATTGATTTTGCTGACTGGGTCTTGTGGGCTTGTACCAGAGGCAGGTTAGAAGAGGACCTTTTTGTCTTTCTGGTGTCACTCTCTAGTCCGAGAAGTGTGTATGCTGCACTACACTTATCTAAGAGTCGTTGAAGGTCTATTTTGGATACTACTATGGCATAGTCATCTGCATACTCCAGGTTGGTGATGTTGCAGGTGGTACACTTGGTTCTTGATTGTAACCGCCGGATATTGAATAGTTTTCTGTCCATTCAGTATTGTATAGCCACTTCTTCTGGCATCTCTTTCTTGGCATGATGAGAGAATGCAGCCAAGAATATGGAGAAAAGGGTAGTTGTGAGGATACAGCCCTGCTTCATTCTATTTCTGATGAGGAAAGGTTCTGACATGCTTCCACAGTGGTAGACTTTGCCTTCTGTGCCATTATGTAGCTCCTTAATGATTCGGACGAACTTTGGAGGACATCCGAACCGCAGGATTACTTTCCATAGGGCCTATCTGTTGACAGAGTCAAAGGCTTTTGCTGAAATGGGAAAATATATCTTTTGATTTATTGAAAATGTCTACCTCTCTCCTCCATTTTTCCATGAAATTAATTATACCTTTTGTTTCAGGAGGTCCTGTAATGTGTACTGCATGATAAGTTGAATTAGCTGGCCAAATCATTTTCCTAGTTTGCTTGCATTTTTGGCTGCACTTATTTCCACTAGGCCCTCTGAGGTAACACATTATGCTTTGCATGGCTTTTTTTCTGTTTGTCTTGCCTTGCGCTGATTAATTTGTAATTCTACCGATATATCTTTACATAATTCATTATATAGTTGTTTATGTAAAGATAAAAGCAAATTATTATTTTTTTTTTTAAGGCAATGAAACTTTAGCCTAATGGAACTTGAGCAACACTCGTCACTTTCACTGATTCAGAAAATTGAAAATTGCACCAATATATTATCTTTTACAGTTATAATGAGTGTAGGGAATCTGTATAGTGTCAATTTTTCTATATACAATTGATTCCAGTTGAGGAAAAAAGTGTCCTGGAGTTTGGCAAGTAACCTCAATAAGTCAATACTGAACTTATTTACACTCAACTTATTCTTGAAAATAGTCTTGTGACTGTGTTCATTGTCTATGCTGTGTGCACTGGGCTAGAAGTCCAGAAGAAAGAATACAGCACCATTGTAATAATTTTACTGTTTCTCGGAAAGCAACCCGATATCCCTGTATATAATTTTGGATTTATGGCATCTTGATCACACACTTGCCTCACTCTTCTCATCATAAGTAATGGTTACTAACCAGTTGTAATCCTTCCTGACTTTCACCTTGGTCTCTTCTGGTTCCTAGTGTGTGGATCAAAATTGAAGTATATATATGAATATTTGTTCTGGTTCTAAAGGTAAATACTTGTAAATAATTGGAATTGTATATATGTATTAAGGTAAATAAAGGTTGTTTTTTTTCTCGTTAAATTTAAGCTTAAAAATTTCTATTTTTTTCTCTTATCTAATGTTAGGGACCTGGATGAAAGTAGACTAAGTATTGTCAGATTTAGTTGCCAGCATATGAAGGTGGTACCCAGAGGATAAGTGGCAGATTTACCAACCAAGATCTTTGGATTGAGTTGGAGCTTATGTAGGAATCTTCACATCCCATGGTTTGCGATATCCATGATGCCACGGTTTTGGCAAGCCCGGCGGATGTTGAGATTATCTTCTGCTGGGTTCCTGGACATGTAGGAATTGTGGGGAATGAGGGTGCCAAAGAGTCTGCAAGGACTCTGCGACTGCACCAGCATTTCGCTCTTCCTCACACCGACTACATGGCAGGAATATGGGCAGCTCTTTGGGCTGCTTGGCAAAGAAGATGGGAGGCGGTCGAAGGGAACTTAAAGTTGCGTGCCATTGCGCCGTGACTGTTCCCATGGACCTACCCCCTAATGCCGTGAAGGCTTCAGGTTGTTTTCTGTTGTCTCCGAAGGGCACACTTGTGTGATGCATCGCCATTTGATGGAGCGCTCTCCGCTCCCTATTGTGATGACTGTGTCATTCCCCAGACTGTTCAGCACATTCTTGTCCAATGTCCCAGTCTGGGTGATCTTCGTGCGCATTACCTATCCCAGTACCGGGATGGGTTTGGTCGCTACTGCCTGTCCCTATACTCAGGATGGGTTCTGCCTTCCGACCTGTGGACTTTTAGGCTTTTTGGAGCAGGCTGGCCTCCTCCCCGTTATTTAATATTTGACTATAGATCACGTTCTTCACCAAGGGGGAGGGTGGGCCTTACCCAGTGAACGGAGATCGCTTTATATTTTTTCAATTTGTTTGTTTTTCTTTTGTTTTTTCTGTTTGTATTTTTTTTTACTTGGCTTTTAATATAGCCTAGATTTAGGCTAGGTTGAGTATGATGACTTATGCCCTAGAGGGCAGTCACCAGATGAGATATTAAAAAAAACAAACAAGGAGTTTATATAGAAGGTTATGCTGAGTAACCAGCTGAATTTGCTACCCAGTTAGTGTGTGTGGCCACAAAGAGGCACAGTAGAGGTCTTGATCATGGAGAGGCTGTGTACTGGCAGAGGAAGACTTATTTTTCAAGTTGTTGTGTCCTCTGAAACCAATTAATGATGTAAGGTGAGGTATTACTCTATATAAAATGCCTTCCACTCGCTATGCTTGCGAACAAGTAAAACTACACTTAATGAGACAGGTGAAACATATTGGGAAATGGCTGAAATATTATAGGAACAAGGAGACTCATGACCGAGGAAGTGACCGGGGTACGGATCATAATGTTTATCATATATACCTCGCTGTATAGTAATAGGAAGAAATGTATTAAAATGGATCAAAGATTTTCTCACTGACAGAATTCAGAGGTTAAAGGTATACGGTGTGCTGTCTGACCCTGCTAAGGTCACCAGTAGACTTCCCCCAAGGGACAGTTCTTGGTCCTATTCTATTTATTGTGTATATAAATGACCTTCCAAACAACTTAAACTCCAAATGTAAAATTTCTAGCCCAGTAGTAACGGCAGCGGAGAAACAAGAACTACAAAGGGACATCAACAAAATGATGGAATGTTCAAATACATGGCTCTTGCGTTTCAATGCTGTAAAGTTATGCATGTAGGGCTAACACATCAAAGGCAAGATTATAATATAAATGGTAGACAAATACAGGAAGTGGTCACCGAAAAGGATTTAGGGATATTGTTAAGAAATAATCTTCAATTTGATGAACATATTGACAAAGTAGTATGTAAGGTGAACAGCATCCAGGCGCTCATCCGTAGAATTTTCAAGAACTGAACTGAAGAAGGATTCTCAACCATCTACAGGGCTTACCTGCAACCTCATCTGGAGTATGTGGTGCAAGTATGATCTCAACTAAAATACTGGACATGTCCAAGTTGGAAGATCAACATGTATGAGGCGACATGAAAAATAGACTGGTCAATGCTTTTAGGAGAAAACGGTATTGATAAAACTCTTGACATCATACAAGTAAAAATGCTTTGGCATTTGTAAAAATATGATAGCATCTAAATCACTCAAGAAACAAAGAAAATAGATACCAAGAGACCGCAGAATTCTGATGAAAAAGAAGACCAAAATACATTTCAAGCTCAAGAAGACCAGCCATACACCCATCATCACCAGACTACAAAATGAACTAGAAGAAATTGAAGTGAAACTTATCTAGTTCCCACAAAGACCAACAAATTAGAGAGGAAACTCGACCTGTATCTAAACATTAAAATAAACAGAAAATTCTTCTATACATTTGCTAAAGAAAATCCTGTAAGGGGCATGACGATTTGCTTTCCTGGCCACCGTGCTAACGGGACTCAGCACCCTGTCCGGCCTCAGCTTAATCTCTTCTTTCTGACAGCCTGTGTTTTTACCTTACTTCCTCATTTTCCCTACAACCTCTCCCATAACTTTCTCTGGACTGCCTCTAATTTCACAGGGTAGATGCCGACCAGCTTCTTCTCACCTAACTATCCCGGATCAAGGCTGAGGGGGAGGGGACAACCTTCCCTCACCCTTGAGCTTCAGCCTGGGGTGGTGGGCTTTTAACAACCTGCTTCATCCCCACCCTCACCTTTCCCACATACCCTTTCTTTCTACTTTCCCTGTCTTATCAATTTTTCCTAGCCCATGATGGAGCCGCCATGCTGATGGGCTACCAAGTCACTAGGTGGCAGGGGTGGCTCAAATGGCGGCAGCTGCTTTTGCCGGCCCCATTGTATCGAATTGTGCTGGTTACTCAGCACAACCCTCTACATAAGCCCCAACTCAATCCAAAGATCTTGGTTGGTAATCTGCCACTTATCCTCTGGGCACCTCCTTTATTCTGGCACAAAGGCAACCAAATCAGTCCATGCTTAAGTTCTTAATTTCTTCCAGATCTAGCATCAGATAAATCAAAAAAAGAAATCCTTAAGATTAAATTTAATGAGAAATTTTTTTTTTATCCTAATACATATATACAATTCCAATTATTTACAAGTATTTACACTTAGAAACCAGAACAAATATTCATATATATTTCAATTTTGATCCACACACTAGGAACCACGATAGACACAAAGGAAAAAAGAGTCAGGCGAGTGTGTAATCACAATTCCCTAAATCTGAAATTATATACAGCGATACTGGTTACTTAAAAATAAACCAGTAAGGTACAATTTTTACACTGGTGCTCTATGCTTCACTTCTAGCCTAACAAGAGCCAAACCCACAGTAGCTCAACTTAGACAGTGAACATAATCCATATTCATTAAAAAAACTTTGTTAGTCACCAGACTAGTTTCAAGAATAAACTCTGCGTGCAACTAAGTTCAGTATTCTGACTTATTCAGGTCACTTGCCAAAATCCAAGACACTTTCTTCAACCAGAATCAAATGTACATAAAGAAAATTGACACTATACAATTTCTCTACACGCATTACAATCATCATAAGAGAGAGCACATTGGTGCAATTTTCAAATTTCCAAATCAGTGAAAGTGATGAGCATTGCTCAAGTTCCTTTGGGTTAAACTTTCATTGCCCTGAGAAAGAAATAAAAAATATTTTGCTTTTATTCGTACATAAATGAAACTATACTCGACCCTCGATTTAATGGATTAAAAGGGGGGGAAGGGTGGTCTGTTGCTTGAAAATACATACAATAAATACTGGTATACAATAAAATTCCACCACACAAGATAGAGAACTTTAAGAGATTGACATTTTACAATCGTCTCTCATACCTTATGGCTTCTCAATGGATTGATATCAGGCGTGTACATGCGGACCAGGAATTGTAATTACGAAAGCCCCAGGAGCTACGAGTAAAGGGCTAATGAACTGAGATGTCTACAAGAAACATGTTTGTCACTTACTTTTTTAGTCATTTGGTATTAACTTTGCCCTTTCAATATTATTTCAGCGCTAAGTAAAACTTATGCTATAGCAATTTGTTTATGTTATACCATCTTTATAACTCGCCTTTAATATCTTTAAGCCATGCACCACTGGCTATATTAACCTCCCCAACTAAGGTTTTGTTTTTATTTTATGAAAATTTATTTTATGTTTAAGTAGTTGCCGGAACACACCATGGCACTTTTCATTTACCAGGGTATCAGGATACCCAACAATTCATTGTTTTGAAAATTAAAAAAAATAAAGAATGGCAGGTGTTTTCCCCAGCTTATTACGAAGTTAAAATCAAGTTATTCTACAATGATAGTAGCCTTAGACCTTATGACCAAAACTTTCCTGCGCTTGACTTGTAATATTAATAAGGTATTGCCATATGCCAACTATTTTTATTTTTAACACTTTTACTTTAACCTTTGGAATAAAAGAAGAGGAAAGAGTTGAACTTTATGTGGCAATTTCCATTTGGAAATAGGTTCCCAGTATCTGGTAAGGAATCAGTGAGAGTCATTCAAGCTTTTTTCCTAAGGACTTAGCTTCGCAGCATATGATTTGTCAATCGACTACTACATCATTGGTCCTAACCCTCGGTTCCTCTTGTACTCAGAGGGGATACCATTCACTAGTTATTTATTAAACAATGTAGGATAAAACTAACCTGTCTCATGATAGTCTAAACCCAGCTCACAGTCCCTTTCTATGGGTGAACAATCCAACACTTGACACCAAATCTACCCAGTAACAGACAGAATGTTCATTGCTGGGTATTTGTCCATTGAAATTTTGTGGTCTATTAAATAAAAAATCTGTTAAATAGAGAGCTAAGTGTATTGGCAAAGATACATATAGGTATAATAAAAGTTAATAGCTGGGGTCCCTGAGGCCTCACAAGGAGAGGAGGGATCTCTTCACCCAGCTGGTGCCTCTGTGACAGCCAAGACGTTCTCCATTTCAGAGAAGGATCTTGCTGAGGCCAGTCCATCTAGCCTAGGCGCTCCTGCTGGCGATGGGGAGAAGCAGGTCCATTCCACGCCCTTCTCTCTGAAAAAAAGAAAGAAGACTCAGGAGGGGGGGTTCTCCTCTTCCTATGCAGGAACCATGGGGCTGCTGCTGTTTTGGTATGCAACCAAGCCAAGATCGGCACATCCTGCCCCGGTGCTCCCTGGGTGGGGAGTCCCAGACTAAGATAAAAAGTGTGCAGAGTGGAGCCTCGATTACGTTAGGACCCATCATTCAGAGGTTACCTGGCATTTTTGATGCTTCCTTGTTATTCGCTCTACTGATGGCAGCATTTTGGCTAAGGGCAACATGATCCTTCAGGGGAGTGCTTTAGCTAGCTTGATTTGTAGAGAGCCGAAGGTGACCCATTTTTCAGATGGTAGCCTTCTGGCGAGCGAATGCATCAATTCCCCCCAAGGCAGCCATGATTAGTGCCCTTTGGCCACTTGATAACATGCTGGTGAGTGTGACGCTGCACTCTATCATGAACTTCGTGAAAGTTGTGGTTTATGCGAGGTAACACATAGACTACCCCATAGATCACATTACCTTAGAGCTGGCTAACCATGGAGTGGTCAAGGTTGAACTTGTTATGAGAAAACAGGGAGGGGCCTCGAGACCCACCCCTACACTCTTTGTAACATTCAACTGTGGCATGCTACCTGAGTCGGTGCATGCCTCTTGGTATCGGTACCATGTGAAGGCATTCATGCCACTTCGCGGCAGTACTATTACTGTCACCACCCCATATGGGGCTGGGCAGAAGAATGAGATTATACCCAGCATGATGTCTCCATTCTTCTCTTTGCTTTAGATATCTCCTTTCAGGCAGTAGCTGTGCACCTGCACTGGTATAGTTATTTTTATGTACATACCACCGTCAGTTGACTTCAACGCAAGGGACTTCCGCTGAATCGTGGCATGGTTGCCAAGGCTACTGAGCCCTCCCCAGTGGTGCTTAGTGCCTGCGTGGTGGTGCACATTTCAGGAATGCTGCTGACTGGACTTTACCTCTAGAGGTGGAGAACCCTTCAACAACAGGTTTACTCTTAGTGAGTTGCCTGCTTCTCTCGCTTTGTGTGGAGACACCGGCCCTGCTCCAGACAATGTCCCTTATACCTGGGTGAGAGGCATGGCCTTTCTGTTAGATTTGTAAATTTAGTTTCAATGGCAAGTTCTCTGAACAAGTGTTTGGCATGGCTATGGGTAATCCCTTATCTCCCTTATTGTCAAATATATATATAGAATATTTTGAAATGAGGCTGATTCTACCGGTTTGGTCCACTCAAATTGTTTGGTACTGCTATGTAGACAATGTCCTGGGGATTCTAAAGGAAGATTTTGACTTTTATGGTTTTCTTTTATTTATTAATTCATTAGTTCCATCAATTAAATTTACTTTCCTAGATGTTCTATAATTAGACAACCAGACAGGCTTAAGTTTTCTATTTTCAAGAAACTGACAAATAATTTATCCTATGTCTATTTTTATTCAGGTCATTCTAAAAATATTAAAACATCAGTATTTTCTTCCATGTATCTTAGTCCTGACTATATAGATCAAGAATTTACAAAAATTGAAGAGATTACTGTTAATCTGTTACCCAAAATATTTTTTGAAAACTACATGTATAAAGCTAAAAAACATTTGATAACCGCAAGTTAGGGAAAAGAGAACTTTTACACAACATATTACTTTTACCTTACCATTTCTTGTATGCAGTACCAATGTTAAAACAATTTAATATAGCCTCCTGGCTAATATAGTGGTTAGTGCGCTTGCTTGGCAATTGTTGGGTTGGCAGTTTGAATCTCCATCTGGATTCTTTTTAAGCTGACACTATATACTAGGAAGGTTACCGCCGTGACTGGGCATCACAGTGGGGATTAGGGGCTTGCCCTGGCTGATGTCTGCCTGAGAAGCAACATAGCTTGATAGGACGACTGAAACCAGCAAACTTTAATTTTTAATTTTTAAATACAATTATACATTAAAAAATATTTTAATAAAACAGCCCAAGGAATGATAATAATGTAATATATAGTATACCTTATTCATATAGTGCTTTGGCCATCCACAGGCTTAAGATGTGTCAAAAGCAGATACCATAATGCATATAAATGACTTTATTAGCAGAAATATCTTTGAATCGTTCCTAATCTCCAGCACAAAGGAGAGAAATATAAATATAAGCCCCGGTTTGACTTCCTTAGATCCTGTCCTATTTTTCTTTCTCAAACCAAACTTGTTGAGACTCTAAAAAAATCTGGCCTCATAGGGAAAACATTGCTTTGTATAAATACTGTGTGTCTCTATTTATAAACCATTGGGAGTTTGGAAATGTTAAGACAATGAAAGTACTAGCTCAAATCAATCTTTCTTTTCTCCTACATGGTATATACGAATAATATATATTATATATATATGTATATTTCCTTTGGCAACTGTCTATTCTTGTCTTTTTTAGTCCATCTTGTAGATGATAGATCACTTTTCCTATATTTATCTCTCTTTTTAATGAATGGGTTTGGTAAAAACTAAACTAAATTGCTGAGCTTTTGATCTTATTCAATCATCTTCAGAGCGTCTTTATGTATTCTTTCCTCCTTAACTGAACAAATATAGTTGAGTCAGAATTGGGCTGAATGCCCCTTCCTCCTCCTGTTTTTTAAGGGATATTTATTCCGCCTCGCTTGAGCATAATGTAATGTTAAAGGAAACCAGCCAATCTAGTGAGTGGAATTTTAGAACAATTTTAATGTTCAATTGATTGTTGAGGGCTGGCTTCTAAGATGTTCAGCCTAGCTTTATTTCCCTTTTTTCTTTTAATTGTGGTGTTCTCAACTAGAATATCTCTTGTTAGGTTGATGTTATGTGTGCTCTCCATATGATTTTTAGGCCCTCCGCTTTGCAGATGCATGGTTAAACGTCTCAAAAGGGTGGTAGTTGTCATGGCAATATATTTTGAGTTATTATAAAGCTTGCAGTCTTCATTGGCCATGGACATCTGATTTCTGTAATACATTTTGATGTTTACTGCTCCCTGATTACTTTTCGTTTTATCCGTATCAACATCAAACTGGACATCTGATTTCTGTAATACAGTTTGGTGTTGTTTACTGCTTCCTTATTACTTTCCGTTTTATCCGTATCAACATCAAACTGGACATCTGAATTCAGTAATACAGTTTGATGTTGTTTACTGCTCCCTGATTGCTTTTCATTTTATCCGTATCAACATGAAACTGTATTACAGAAATCAGATGTCCATGGCCTATAAAATAGATGAAAAAAACATCAAGGAGATTGTTAACTGTAACATCAAGGTTAAGAATCAAATGGAAAAAATTAAACTTATTATATATTATAAAATGACAAAAGCTAACAATCTCCTTATGACCAACCACCACCACCAGGCTACACTAGCTCCAACTCCAATCAACTTCTGAATTGGACCAGAGAACAAATGGAATTGCCTGGGCACAGTGGAGCCCTGCCTCAACTCTGTCACTAATTGATGGAATTTACTAAGTAAGATTGATGAGGTTAATATTGATTTTAAAATAAGTCCACCATACCTTCTACTACTGTGACCAGAAACCATGAATTGAACACATTGGCAACCCTGGATACAAGTATTTATTATAGCACCACTTTTGATTTTTGCACCAAAACCTCTAACGTTCTTATTGGAGTTGTGTTTTTTGCATATTTAAATTCTAGTCTTTAATAAGACTTCTCATAATTCTTTGGTTAATTTAATAGACTTTTGTTCAAATTATAACCTCATTTTGAAAGCAAAGCATTGCAACAGGTGTGGGAATGAGGCCTGGCTTGATTATAATATCCCCCACACTAAATAGTAAGTTTTTGTCTTTGGATTTGAACCTAATGCAAGGCTTTAAAATTGTTAATACTACTGTGCGTTTTAGATAAGGTTTCATTGTACTACTTGTTCCTAAGGGGTGAGGGGGGGGTTATGGGGGATGGAGCATCCCTAATGGCAACCTGTAGCATGACTCAATAATGGCTTCCAGTAACCAAATGCATATAAGAATAATCTATAAATAAATAGCAAGTATTTAAAAACTGTACCAATAGTGTTTTTATGCATTTTAGTCATTATTTACAGCTTCATTTTCATGCGCAAAGCAGTTATTTTTAAGATTATTATCACTGCAAATAGTATCTTACTCAGAGTGCTAGTAACTTAAAAACAAGGTGCTTCTTGTGCCTAACTGAAGCTGTAAATGATGACTAGAATTCCTACACACACCATTAGTACTGCTTTTACTACAAAAACTTGTAGATTTTCTGAAGTTTCACCATCATATCATATTGTATTATATATAATTTTTAAGGTAATTTTGAAATGTGGGGGCTTCACCTCCTATACCCCCTTTAATATGGGGGTTGTATCCCCATACCCTGCTCTTTTTAAATAAACTTGTACAGTGATACCTTGACTTACAAGTTTACTTCATTCTGTGGCTGTGTTCGTTAGTTAATTTGCTTGGATATCAAAGCAGTTTCCCCCATTGAAATTAATGGGAAGGCCATTAATCAGTTCCAGCCCCCAAAACCCCACCAATTTTTTTAGTACAAGTTTTGCAATAAGATAAATGTACTTTAGAAATAACAAATAATGCATAAGAAAATAATCTGATTTTATTAAGCGTACTTTACCTTCAAGATCAGGTGTGCTCTTTCATTTTGTGTTCTATTGCTATACTTTCTTTCTAAATTTATCTTAGTCGCTACCCACTTAATGCTATACTATATCTATTAATTTCTAGATATTTTAATTTTTTTCACTTCTTAATCTTCTTTGCCACTGACTTTTGCCTTTTTCGCCATACTTTCCTCGCCTTCCCTTGCAGGGCATTTTACTAAAAACCTGTCCAACAAGGTTTGTTTCTTCCTACCTTTCAAAATATTTTGAAAGTGAGTGAGGCAAGTGTTGTACATAGCGCTAATGCACGACCTGTTGCAACTTTTTTGTGGTATTTCTCTTTAGATAAACACTGTAAGTTTCTCCAACATTTCCTTAATCTTGCTTATAAGAATAACCTTTGTATTAATTATCAAACCATCCCCAACTGGCTTTGAATGATTCTTCCAATGCCTCTCCTGTTGATGTTCTTGCCAAATCTCCATAAATGGCTTGTGCCTTCTGCAGAGGATGGTCACGGTATCTCCCCTCGAGCTGCTTCTCTGACAGCCACAGCAACAGCAGCCTCTCCATCTCTTCATTGGTAGAGTTCTGGACTTTTGAAAGGAATGAATGCCTTTGGCTGGCATTATAGTCTTTATCAACTCCTTCTGTTTCAAAATCGTACATATTGTAGATGTACTATGCTCATACTGCCTGGCCAAGTCGACAACATGCATACCTTGCTCATGTTTTTTGATGATTTTGTGCTTTAATTCCAAAGACATCATCCTCTTCTTCTAACCAGTGGCCGTGACACTCACTTTCTTAGGACCCATGGTTAATAAAGTACAGTACAATGAAATGACTACACAGAAAGCACAAAGCACGATGGAAAAAGCAACAGTGATATGATAGAGCTGCTTGCATGGCAAGGTAACCTCATGAACTGAATGAGGCTGGGTGAATGTAAGGGCATGCTCGTTGCGCTGACTAGTAGCAGTGTATGTGAAGCTCAGTCTTTCACTTGTAACTCATACCTTATATCTTGGCTCATACCACAAAGCAGAAAATCAACCAAGCAACAGCTCATACCTTGGATTACAAAATTGACTGGTGAAGGTCCAAGAAATTGAGCGAGAACTTGGAATATCACATGGAAGTATTATCAACATCATCCACGACAATTTGGCCATGACCAAGGTCTCTGCCCGTTGGGTCCCTAGAAACCTCACGAAACCTTATGCCCCATGATCGACTTCAACATCGCCAAAGTTCGGAGGAGCTGCTGCTCCTGTACAACCAAGACCCGGTGGGATTCGAGTCACGTATAGTGACAGGTGATGAAATGTGGGTCCATCACTGGGATCCTGAGACCAAGCTCGAAAGCATGGCCTGGAAGCACAGGGGATCTCCGACCCCCATCAAGTTCCGGACCCAACCCTCAGCCGGGAAGATTGTGGCCACCATCTTTTGGGATTCTCAGGGAGCGTTGATGGTGGAATATGCGCCTCGTGGAAGGACCATCACAGGCCAATATAACGCTGAGGAACTGGCTGGGTTGAAGAAGTGCATCCATCAGAAGCGGTGCAGCAAGTTGACACGCAGTGTCCTGCTCCTCCACGACAATGCCCCTGTCCACAAGACTAGAGTTGCACAAGCTGCCCTGCATGAGTGTGGATTCAAGGAGCTCAACCATCCCCCCTACAGTCCAGATCTGGCCCCTAGCGACTACTTTTTATTCTGCCAGCTCATGACGCATCGCTACTTGATGGAGCGCTCGCACGCGCCCCATTGCAACGACTGCGTCGTCCCCCAGACTGTTCGGCATATTCTTGTTGAATGTCCCACCCTGGGTGATCTTCGCGCACGATACCTGTCTCGGTACCGGGATGGGCGGGGTCGCTACCGCCTGTCCCTTGTACTCGGGACGAGTGCGTGCACCATGACTGGTGGACTTATTGACTTTTTGGGGGAGGTCGGCCTTCTCCCTTTCATTTAACCCGGTTTTATTGTTGTTGTTTTTGTTATCGTTTTTGTTATTGCTTTGTTATTGTTATTTCTTTTTATTGTTTCCTGTTTAATTTTTAAAGTAGCCTAGAACTAGGCTGTTTGTTTACGGCGACTAATGCCTAATTCGGCAGTCGGCAGATAGCCCCTTAATTAAAAAAAAATAAATTCTGCCAGCTCAAAGCTGCACTGCGTGGGCGCCAGTTTAGGGACGATGAAGATGTCCAGCTCGCTGTCCAGGAGTGGATTGAAGAGCAGTCGGGAGATTTCTGGTTGCCGGGAATTCGAAGCCTCAGGGACAAGTGGCGCAAGTGCATCGAAGTCGAGGGTAGTTATATTAAAAAATAATAAAACACTTTTTCTCATATCTCGTTTCCTTATATCCGAATTGCAAAACTTATTGACTGCTCCTTGTATGAATACATTGTTTATGTATGAGTTTAAATCTGATGGCAACCTACAGAAAGGCATTAGTTGTCAAATAGAATGAAAGTCCTTTTTCTTTAGACCCCCAAAACACTTTCAGAGCAAAAATTACTTTTGTTAAATTTTACTTGGCAGTTAAATGGGTGAACATGAAAATTTTTCAGTGCATATGTGTATAACTATTTCCTGTGTACTCTAGCATTCACAAAATCTGGATATCTCAAATAATGTTGAAATAAATAGGAACAATACAGGGAATTATCACTGGAAGGAATGTGTGATTGACTAATAATTTTAATAATCAATTGTAAACGTGGTCAGAAGTAACTGGGAGCACCACAGGTCAAAGCCATTTTTAAGACAGGATTGTAAAGTGATTTCTTTCCTTTCACCCATTTCATTTTCTCCTCCTTAGTCCCTGCTGTTCATACTCCCTCCTTGGTCTCTGCTGTTCCTTCTCCCTCCTCAGTCTCTGCTGTTCCTTCTTCTTGGTTTCTACTGTTCCTCCTAGGTCTCTGCTGTTCCTTCTCCCTCCTAGGTCTCTGCTGTTCCTTCTCCCTCCTAGGTCTCTGCTGTTCCTTCTCCCTCCTCGGTCTCTGCTGTTCCTTCTCCCTCCTTGTTCTCTGCTGTTCCTTCTCCCTCCTTGGTCTCTGCTGTTCCTTCTCCCTCCTCTCCTCAGTCTCCACTGTTCCTTCTCCTTCTGGCCCACCAAACAAGGTGGGACCTGGGCTATGAGTGTGTCAGAAAAATGTGTGTGGGGGGATCCTGTCTCCTCTCTCCTCATGTCCCACTAGGGGTAGGAGTATTGAGGACCTGCAGCCAATTCATCTATCTTCCACACTAGCCCCTTTGCTATCATCACTCTTGGACTGAAGAGAGAAGCCAATCACTTCCAAAATAGCAGCCTAATAAAGTTTCCTAGGAACTATCTTATTTTTCTCTTTTACCCCTAGCTTTTCCACTACCCTATGAACCTTATTCTAAAAACTTTCTTGTTGATACCATTGTTTCCTTTCATAGTTTTTTAAGCTTCTGATTGGATACCTTCCCTTTATTCTCACTTGTAACTTTATTACCTGTTTTGAAATATTTGGCATAAATACCCCCCCCGTTTACTTCTCACTTTAAAAAAATAAAAAAAAATATACCCATTGTTAGTGTAGGGCAATAATGGCTAAAGTGCTGATAAGAATTTTTATTTTTACAGATAAAAGATAACAATGGAAACTCAAGATACATTTAAGATTTTCTGTGGAAATTTGTCTCCACTAACGACGGGAAATGATTTGCACAGGATCTTTTCTAAGTACGGTACTGTGCTAGAAGCTGATGTTATACCAGGGAAAAACTATGGTTTTGTTGTAAGTATAGTTATGCAAGTATTTTGTCTTTTTATGGTAAGGGTTTTGACACCGATCTGCCTTTATTTCTCAGTGGAAATCTACTGATTAACTTGGGTCTGAACCACAGATATTTACTGGTACCCACTGTGAAGTCATCCGAATCATGACTCCATCCAGCGACTAAGCGCACCTATAATGTGGCTTAACTTTACTAAAATTGGAAGTGGTGTTTCCACTCAACTAAGCCATAGCCCATTTGCCTGTATGTGTGGCAGAAAATAAACCCATGCTATCCTCCAACAGATAGAGGGCTGCTAGCCCTGGAAGCTTTATACCCAAATGTTCTTGTTCTTTATGTGTAATAGCAGTAATAGGTGTGTCTCTCAAGGGCCCTACCCATGTCAGTTAATCTACATTAATGTATGGTGGAGTGTAAGGGGTATAGGTGATGTGGGAGAAAGAGGGGAGTGGTAGTGTAATTAAAAATTGAATTTGCAGATGATTGCTCTGAGACAAACATGAAAGGGAATGGTTGCAATGGTAAAGTAGAGAGGATGTTGTATTGCTTTTGCATGTTTTTCATGTTAAGGGAGTTGACTGCCATTAAGACATGATGTATGAGGCCAAAATTGTGTGTGAAGCTGGGATTTGCAAAGGTGAAACTGTGTGTTTGCAGTGTATGGATACTATTGCCCTACTTTTCATACTACTCCTGCATTCACTGCTGAAATCTGTTCTCCTGTATCAATCAATCCACAAAAGACATTCACCTATCTTGGTAAAAAAACAAAACCAGGAATATAATATTCAATAAAGAAAACTAATTTCATCCTTAATCTGCAAAATATAACCATTCAGGGCAAGAGGAAATAGAAACAATTTATAATGTAGACAAACCTGGCCATAAAAAATTACTCCAGGTGCAAATAAGTATCCTCAATTGCTCTCCTCATTCACACTGGACAGAGAAATAAAAGACAGATTGAAGGCATCGCTTTGTAAAAATTGAAATAAAAATGGAGTGGCTGGCTTCCACATCCATACATTCATCACAATATGTTCTTTTACTGTATTGTTTACATTGCTAGGTGGTGTGTAATGGGATGGGTAGTTCAGTGTAATACAGATGAACTGTCATAGAGTTCTGTGTTCTGAGTTTGGACATTGCTTTTGAGGTGGTGTTGA
This sequence comes from Ceratothoa steindachneri, assembly GCA_963969495.1. Lineage (NCBI taxonomy): Eukaryota > Metazoa > Arthropoda > Malacostraca > Isopoda > Cymothoidae > Ceratothoa > Ceratothoa steindachneri. Next base: position 33,663,569 of record OZ018331.1, on the reverse strand, counting down.
GTGAAGGTCATGTGTGGGTCTAGGGTGATATCCAGAAATGAGGGGTTATGATCTAGTGGGACAAGTTGGCCATGGAACAAGATGTTTGGGTAATACTTTGAATGTTTTAGGGCAGGGGTAGTGTTACTGTTGATTTGGGGTTCGGGTGAACAGTCTGTATAGCATGGAAAGTTTTGGAGGTGAAGGTAGCTGTTTAGATTTCTGGAGCTTATGTGTATGTTGGTGGATTGGGATGTGATGGATAAGGCATCTGCATAGATGTTTATCCAGACATATGTGGAGGGGTATGTTGTGCATGAAGAGGGAGAGGATGGCCCCTTGTGTGACCCTGCTAGGGAGATTTTTCATTTTAGATTGTACTGTGTTGGAGCACTTGGCTATATTTGTTGGAAAGAAACTTTTGTTCTCCATTTTTTCATCATCGATATCCAGTATTTTATGCATCAGGATGTGGCATGGGACAGTGTTGAAGGCTTTGTTGTCTATTGTGGGGGATGGTTTCAGTTGAAGCCTAATATGTGTTGTTAATAGTATGATTGTGGAATGTTTTTCTCTGAAGCCATATTTGTGTGAGAGAGGTGTAATATGCTTGATTCTGTTAAGGATTAGTTTTTCTAGAATATTCATATGGTTGAGAGGAGAGAGATCATTGTGTAGGAGGTGGGAAAGTTTATTTGATTTAGGAGGGGATGATGTGTGCATGTTTCTAGATATCAGGCAGGATGATGTATACCTAAGAGGAGTTAATATTACTCTGTGGCTCAGGTGTTTTAGCTGGATATTGAAGTAGTGCTTTGTTTTGAGTGATTGTATCGTGTCTCTTGGGAAAAGGGACAGGCATTTTAGGTTATATGTGCAGGTTGCTTAGGCTTTTTGAGTGCTTTCTTATAGGTGCAGTTAGTAGGTAGGGTAGTTAGGTGATTTTTGTAGTGTTGTGAGCTGGTTGCATTGTTTAGTTGGTGGGCATTGGATTTTGTTTTCTTGGTGAAGAGATTCATGGGGTGGGGGGTAGTATATGGATTTTGTTATTGTCTGCCAGTATTGGGTGTTTGATTGTTTGGGAGTATTGTTTCCCCGTTGAGTTTATGCGGCGATTTGCCTTCCCAGCCGCCATGCTGATGAGACTCAGCGCCCCGCCTGGCCCCAGCTTAGCCACTTCTTTCTGACACCTTGTCTCCTTGCCCTGCTTCTTCGCTTTCCCTACAACTTTCTCTGTCTGGCCTCTAATTTCACAGGGTAGATGCCGAACAGCTTCCTTTCACCCTACTATCCCCAATCAGGGCTGAAGGGGAAAGGGACAACATCCCCTCACTGCTGAGCTCTGGTCTGGGATGGTAGGTTTTTAACAACCTGCTTCATCCCCACCCACACCTTCCTCACATCCCCTCTCTTTCTCCTTTAAATCTCTACCGATTTTTACGCCGTACCTAAGGTAGAACTGCCATGCTGATGTGCTGCCAGATCACTAGGTGGGAGGAGTGGCTTCAAATGGCGGCAGCTGGTTTTGCCGGCCCCGTGTCACCCCTCGCAGAGTGGGCTACTGCATGGGGTGATGAGCATGTGCATCCCATGAATTACATAGGGTCAACATGTCCAATGATGAGTCCATAAAAATAAAAAAATCTCTCCCTTTACCTTCCCCTCTACCATCACCAGAACCGCCTTCAGGCAGCTCCACTGAAAAAATGGAGCCCGCCCCCCCTTCCCTGTGCTCTCGGGGAACCCTCCAAATTTCTTATACTGGAGAAGAGCTTAGTCCTCTACTTTGCCTATGGGTGCAGGGGACTCTTCCTAACCCACCTTCTCTGTCATTTGTTTCAGCAGCACTCCCTACTTTACTTTCCAAGGGGACTGCTAAAAAACCAGGCAGGCGGCCCATAATTGACCGCTCCCAGCTAAGGCCAAGACCCTTAAGGTAGCTAGGGATGGCAGGGCCTGTCGGCCTCTGCCCCATAATGTCCTGCTAGCCTGTGCGAGTAGTTTGCAGGGGTTCAGTCGCCTGTAAGTGTGATGCCGCACTCTACCATGAATTTTGTGAAGGAAGTAGTTTATGCAAGGGAACTCGTGGACTGTTCCATAGATGACATCACTTTAGAGCTGGTCGACAATGCAGCAGTCAAGATCAAATGTGTGATAAGAAAATAGGGATGGGCCTCGAGACCCACCCCTACACTCTTCTTCACCTTTGACTGTGACAAACTTCCTGAGTTGGTGCGTGCTGGTTGGTATCACTACCATGTGAAGGCATTTGTGCCACTGCTGTGGAGGTGCTACTACTGCTACCGCTTCGGCCATACTAATTGCTCCTCTAGACATGCAAAGTTAGGATTACCCAAAGTCTAAGTTGCTCCAAGGCTGCACATGGTAAGTCCAAATCGTGTGTGTCTCAATTTTAAGAAAGACGCTCCCTTCTCGGGCCCCTCCAGGCCTACGAGCTTGGTCATTTCCACGCCCATTCGGAACACTTCTGCGGGTTCTACCCACCCTGGGCACTCCCATGGTAGAGCTGCTGGCTTAAAGGGTTCACACCCAGCCAGTGGGTGGCTCGGAGATGGTGGATCCTCTAAAAAAGGGACCCCTGGCTCCAAAGGTGGAAAAGACTCGCATAGTGAGCTCAACCTCCTCCAATAAGTGCTCAAAGATGACAGAGCCTTCGGCTCATTGTCCAACCAATAGTGCCTGTAGTTCTGCCTCTGGGAATCATACGGCCATTCCTGTGAGGGTTTTCTCTTGGAAAAGGGCTCCCGCATCTCCCATGGCATATTCCTTCAATGGAATTGCTGCAGACTCTGGGCCAACTAGGAGGAGCTGCGGAGGCTCATCTCCTCCCATTCCCCATTAGCTATATTTTTGCAGGAGACCATGCTGGGCTGTGCCCCCTGCCCATCCTCTCGGGATATAAAGGTTTTGCAACCCCACCACCATGGGGTAGAGGCCAGGCAGGAGGATGTGTGATTTATACCAAGCATGATGTTTCCATTCTTCTCTGCATTAGATGCCTCTTTTGGGGCACTAGCTGTGCAGCTGCTCCTGGATAAGAGGTATACTATTATTTCCACATAGATTCTATCATGAACCAACTTTGATGTGGGAGAGACTACTTGATTAATTTCAGGGGTCAAGTCCTTGCAGACCTGATCGATGAGCTGGATATAGGTTTCCTAAATGTGGATGAGTTTACACATACATCACTGCTTGAGAACTGCTCCATTTTCCTGCCTCAATCTATCTTTGTGCTCTCCAGTTGCACAGCCTGATTGGAGGGGGGGGGTCGATGACCTCCACAGTAGTGATCACTTTCCCATTCAAATATCGCTGAGCTCTTCCTCACACCGATTACATTGCAGGAATATAGGTAGCTGAGCTCAAAGAAGATTGGAGATGGTCGAGGGGAACTTAAAGTTGAGTGCCATTGCGCCACAACTGTTACCACAGAACTCCCCCCTCCATTGCTGCGATGGCTTCAGGTTGCTTTCTGCCATCTCCTAACTGGACACACCTGTGGGATGCACCACCTTTTGATGGAGTGCTCGCCTGCGATGACTGCGTTGTACCCCGACTGTTTGACACCTTCTTGTTGAATGTCCCAGTCTGGGTGATCTTTGCAAATGTTACCTGTCCCAGTACTGGGACAAGTGGGGTCGCTACTGCTTGTCCCTTGTACTCGGAATGACTGCATGCACACTGACTTGTAGACTTTACGACTTTTGGGAGGAGGCTGGTTTCCTCCACTTTATTTGACTGTTTGTTGTGGCTCACATGTTCCTGCGCCCGGGAGAGGTAGGCCTATCCCTGAGGCCTGAGCACGCTTCCTTCTTGCCCTTGTTTGTTTTGTTTTTTTAGCCTTTATCATTTTTTATCAGTTATTTACATATTGTCTTTTAATATATCCTAGTAATAGGCTGGGTCGAGTATGGCAACTTATGTCCAAGTAGGCAGTCACCAGATGGGTTCTTAATTTTTTTTTTTAATGTTGAGGTTATGCATTTGTTAAAGTTGTTGGGCTGTGGAGGTTTTATTTGTCTGTTTGATTTTTATGAAATCTTTCTCAAGTGTGAATTTGGAATTGAAGCATTTTGTATCTCCTTAGAGAATATATTTCGTGCTTCCATGCTGATTCTTTTGATAAGATGTGTGTGTGTATGATAGGAAGAAATTTCTTGTGTAAAATTGGATAGGGTGTTTTCTGTATTGTAAATTCAGTTTCTTGGCTCTTTTGTAGTTGTTATATGTTATTTGGTTAGAGCTGTGGATATGTTGGGTTAGTTGATATGGGATGAGGATTTAGAATTGGACCGATTGAAGTTTGTGGAAGGTTCAGCAAGTGGTCCTAGGGTGGAGGTAAGGGGAGCAGTCTTATTTCTGGAGAAGTGGGTTGGTTGTTTTGTGGAGGTATTCTTGTTTGGTTTCTATTGTCAAGTATGTTTAGTGATTGAATTTGTTCGATGATGGTGGTCCCTCTTGCTCAGTCTTCCTGTGAGGTTAGCTAAGTGTGGTGATGGGCATTGAAGTCATCACCTAAGAAGAGGCTAAGTAGCTGTGTGAGGCTGCATCCCTTTCTGGGGAGTCAAGTTTCTTCAGTCTTTGCTGGAGGGCTGGACAATGCTTTCTTTGTGAAGTCCTCTTCTCCATACAATGAACTCCAGTCACACTCATCTTAACCCTTAAAGTGTCACACTAAGAAAATGAATGACGCCGTCAGTGCCGGAGAAAAGGGGTTAAAATCAAACATCATTAAAAGACACATGAGTACATAAGGTACCATTAGGAATTCAAGGGAATTTTCCATAGGTTGAAAACCATAAGAGGATTAATAGGTCCGAGTAGTGATTGTATGCTCATGATCTTTTAGTCCATGCGATGCTTAAAGGGTTAATACTAAATCAGAATCACACTTTTCGATTACTTAAACCTGCACCCTCATTGACTTGTCCTATTTTTTAAAACTTGATTTATGATTACAGCACATGTCTTCAGAAACTGAAGGAATGAACTCACTTTGTGCACTTCAAAATTATCTTTTTAATGGAGAACGTAAGTTATGAGAAAAATATGGTTTAGTTTGTATTTGCCTGATATTAATGTTTTTTTTTTCTCAATGGCTTAGAATGCAAAGTAAAAATTTTGAATTTCAGGAATGGTTGTTGAGCGTGCTATTAGTTCTAAAAGATCATCTGTAGCAAATGTTATGCCAATAAAGAGAAATATTGTAGGACAAGGCATCGGAAGTCTTGATGATTTTGAAACTGTATCTGAGGTAAGTTATGCTATTTAATCCCCCCCCTTCCTTTTCATGGTAATTTGCCTTTGTTTTAGGAATGGATTAGTGGCATGGCACATCATCAAGTCTTTGTCAGATATTTAATCTTTTTATCTAGTTAAAAAAAAATGCATTTGAATCTTAGCATACATCATTGATCTCCCTAACTACTGATACTACGAGGGGCGGTCAATAAGTTTTGCGAATCGGTAGGGCAAAACAGAGGAAGGCGGATGGCTGTTTGTGGGGGTGTTAGGACAAGTTATGACAACTCAGGACCTACAGCTGCAGGCTCCTGCCTTGTCTATTTAAGAAGCAGTAGCTGATCGCAGATCGTCAGTCACAAATTTATCAACAATGGAGAAGGTTGAGCACCATGCAGTGATTAAATTTTTGACCAAGGAAGGCAAGAATGCAAAAGAGATCCATGAATGCATGGTTGCAGTGTACACCAACACCGCCCCTCCCTATGCTACCATTGCTCGCTGGAATAGGGAGTTCTGCCATGGTTGTTGGTCCCTTGAAGATGACCCCCGTCTAGGACACCCATCAGACGTGACCAATGAGGACAATGTGGCCTGTGTGGAGAGGATGATCCTCGAAAATCGATGGGTGAAGGTCAAAGAAATTGAGCGAGTCCCTGCCCGTTGGGTCCCTAGAACCTCACACCCCATGATCGACTTCAACATCGTCAAAGTCCACAAGGCCAGAGTTGCACAAGCTGCCCTGCATCAGTGCGGATTCGAGGAGCTCAACCATCCCCCCTACAATCCCAATCTGGCCCCTAGCGACTACTTTCTATTCCGCCAGCTCAAGGCTGCACTGCGTGGACGCCAGTTTTGGGACGATGAAGATGCCCAGCTTGCCATCCAGGAGTGGATTGAACAGCAATCGGGAGATTTCTGGTTGTCGGGAATTCAAAGCCTCAGGGACAAGTGGTGTAAGTGCATTGAAGTCGAGGATAGTTAGATTGAAGAATAATAAAACACTTTTCCTCATCTCGTTTCCTTATATCCGAATTGCAAAACTTATTCACCACCCCTCGTATGTGCAAATTCAACAAGATTATGCAGGGATAGGAAAATATGAATAACTGAACCGTGCAGTCTAACTAATGTATTTATATCAATGTTATTCTCGCTAATCAAAATAAACAGGTTATAAATTTTTTTATCCATTCTGCCAATTACCCTCTCTCAATGTTAGCTTTATTGAGCTGGATGCAACCAGTTGAAATTGTGGGGGCTAGTTTTCAGAAAGCAAATAGTTGTTAGACTCAATTTGCTTTTCACTTTTAAGTGATGGGAAAGTAAAAGGTAACAGGCTGCAAATGCAGTTCTTTCACTTGAACATTTAAAGAGTATAGTCTCTTTAAAAACTAGGAACTGAGAATATTTTGCACAAGGATTCACTGCTGATCACTGTATATGCATCCCACTGAGTGAGGGAGAAATAAAAATAATAATAGATCAACATTTCATTAAGCAAGACCAAATTAATACAATGAATCAAAATATAATAATTTGGGAGGGACAGTTACCACCAATCATAGGTGATGAAACTACAGTATTGACTTCCTAACCAGGGCTAAAATGATTATATTCTTTTACAAATACGTTTTGTGTTATTTACTGAGAATAACTTTTTAACTATAGCTTAGTATTAAAATTTTAAATGGTAGTGGTTGGTAAAGGAGAATACTAATTACTAAAAGCCATTTGTGGCAGTTTTCTCTGTCAATCAGTAAAACTCATGCTACCAGCTTTTATATATTTAATCATATAGCAAAGTTACTAGAAATATAATAAAAAGAACATCTATAGTCATATATCAAAGTTAATGGGAATAATCAAATCAATATTTATATTCATATAAAGTTAATGGAAATAATTAAAAGAGCATACATACTCATAGCAAAGTTAATGGAAATACTCAAAAGAATACATATAGTCATGTAGCAAAGTTAATGGAAATAACTGAAAGAACGTGTATACAGCCACGGCAAAATGACTTGGGCCCTACCACATTTTTAAGGAAAAATAAAACCAGCCTGAAAATTAGAGTATTGTACTAAAAAATACATAGTAACCACATAGTTAAGTATTTAGTCATGTTGCCCTTATTTTTGATGACCATGTTGAGGCGTTTTGGCATGGAATCGCTTAGGTTCCTGAAGTAATCCAAAGACATCTCTGTGCACCTCACCTTCACCAGCTCTGCTCGGAGGGTATCCAGGTTTGGAGTCTTCTTCCCACACATGGTTTTCTTCATTTTCTGCCAACAATTCTCTATGGGGTTGAGGTCGGGACTATTCCCAGGCCACTCTAACACCTCAATCTGTCTCCCTGGAGCCACTTTGTGACCTTCTTGGCCATATGGTAGGGAGCACTGTTATGCATAAAGATTTCACACTCGTGAATGGTGAACATTTCCAACATATGGTCATTCGGAACATCAATATACCGATCAGCATTCATCTTTTGGTTCTTTGGAGGGAAGTAAAGGCCCGCCCTTTCCTTCTCACCAGAAAAAGAACCCCAAACCATCACTGAATCAGGGTGTTTAAGGGCACCGTTTACTGAATTCGGTCAAAAAAATTCATTTTTTTTTTATTTGCTATTTTATAAGAGCATTGTATTGCTCATTCGATCAACCAACTGCCAGGCGCATGACGTGCCCCTACGCCCGTATACGCCCGTCAATTAAAGGGACGGTCATTTAATTAAATACCCCACATGCAAGACCCTCTTATTTGTTTGGCTTTGTTTTCCTTGTATTTCTTCATATTTTCTATTTGTTGTGTGTGCATTTTTTTATCATTGATACTATTGTACGATAATTTGCACGAGCTATCGCTTGCTGCTAGTTTGTTAGCAAAGAAGAGAATGGACAGAGAAAAATTGAAATCCCCAAAGGCCCCAACGAAACCAAAGAAGAAATCTGGGTCACTACCAGGTCCTGATTACCAGCCTGGTAACTTCTAAAGCATTTCCTGGCAACAATGAGGTGAGTGGGCTCCACTGATACCCTAAGAATATATTATTTTCATACTAAATATATATTATCTATTTATAAAAAAGTAATTAGTATGAAAAAAACAGGGGACCAAGGAGCCTTGGGCACTTTAGAGATTTCTAGCTGAAAGAGAGAACTCTCCTTCCATAGACAGAAATGATGTAAAATGGTCAGAAATTATCTAAAGAAACTCTCTATCAACCTCATAAGGAATGTTAAATGAATTATGTAAGTAAATATTTGAATTTGAGTTACTTTAAATTAATATTCGTCGAATATAGAAAAATGTTTACAGAAAAATGGCTTTTTCTCAAAACTTAATTTTTTAGTATAAAGAGTTTAATAACTTTTTTAGTAATTGACCGAATTTGAATTTTTTTTTGGCATAATAATCAGCACATATGACTTTACATTTCACGGCATTTTAATTTATTTATTCCTTCAAATAAATTTTTGGAAAAGCCATAAACCTCAAATTTTTGCCATAAAAAAATTATAATATTTCAAAATTTAATAAAATTATTGTAAACAAAGCTATGTCTACAAAAATGCCGTGAAATTTAGTTTGTTGTGTTTATGAGGTGCCATTAATAGTAATATGCTGTACTATTAATAGATTAAAAGTTATTAGGGTTTTTCCAAATGGACCAAAATTTTCAAAAAAAAATAAAAAAATAAAAAAATACATGAGTCAGAGTCAAATTTATAACTTAGAGACGTCATACAGCTACTAATACATATTGTGTATAAATTTTATTTGTCTACAATAAAAAATAAGAGAGTTATTAGCGAAAAACTGAAATCGCGGCTGACGCAGTAAACGGTCCCCTTAACTGTCGGAACAGTGTATCTTGAGTTGTACCGATCGGAAGATGATCGGCATCTAACCATGATAGACCCCCATCCAAAACACTTGGAAATTGCTTTCGGTGGAAAACATTACCTTCCCCTAATGTCATATTTCTTTGCGAATGCAAGACGTTGCTTCTTCATGCAGTCATTTATAAGCAATTTCGCTGTGGTGTTACGGCATGGAAGCCCCAAGTCCTTCGGCAGCCGATGCTGAATGGTTCAAACAGCGCCGTTTTGTAGCAGTCCCGGATGCAATTCCTTCAATTCAGGTGCTGTCAGTCGAGGGTCCTTCTTCAATTCTCTCTTCATGTGGACATCTGTAGCAGCAGAAGTCTTCCTTTGCCTTCGACCGCCGAATTTGTGCTCCAGAATGGTGTTGGGTGGGAGTGCCCGGGCTGCTGCCAGAAGCCTCAATATGGTTGCTTTTGCTCTTTCTGTACGCTCACATATCGTCTTAATTGGGGTGTTTTCTTGTCTCCATGCAAGAATACAGGCTTTCTCCTCAGCAGTACAGTACTTTCCAGGATTCAAAATGACTGTAGGAAAATACTGAGCAGGAACCACTAAAAACAAAAAGCTGCAGATTATTGATGCGGTATGGAGGAGACACAACATTTCCCACTCACGTCTAGTGTAGCATTGAGTGTCATTGGCAGCACAGACCATTGCTGAAAATGCCAGATACTTCTTGAAAAAAAAATTTATATGCACTGTGACTGCATCATGCTAAACACAATACACATTAATACGCTACAAAAATGTGGTAGGTCTCAAGTCATTTTGCCGCGGCTGTAATTATGCAGCAAAGTTCATTGAAATAAGGAAAAGAATATGTATAATTATGCAGCAAAGTTAATGGAAATAATGAAAAAAATAGATATAATCGTATAGCAAAGTTAATGGAAATAACCAAAAGAACATGTATAATTATGCAGAAAAGTTAATAAAAGATAGAACTCACAATATAATTGTTATAATACTTGAACATATATTAGTGCTTAAAATAACTGTAAGTTGCAGTTTGTTTATGCAGGCAGCAAACATTTCTTGCCCCCCAAAGGGCTATATCCTGTGATGTCTGTTCCACTGGGTACCCGGAGGAGCTGCATGTCTTTCCAGCCTAAGGGCAAATTAGGGAAGCCCTGTATCACTGGGTTGATTTGAACACTCTGATGGGGCCTGGGAAAGTTGTTGTTGAGCTTTCTCCTCGCCCCCTCTCAGCACTACTTTACCTTTTATTATTATTTTTTTTATTATAATTTAATATTTTTTTAAATAATTTATTATTATTTTTACTATATTAGTATAATTTATTAGTAGTAGTATTATATATTATTATTATTATTATGGATGTTTTTTTATATGCACCTTGTACCAGGAGGACTCTTCTCACCTGGACAGAGTTTGACCTGCTAGCCATGTGCTTTGGTAGACTGCATGCCATCCTGGGATTACCTAGTACCAGGGTATGATAATAAGGTGATCACCCACTCTACTTGTTAGGGGACCTGCTTATCTCTACTTCTCTTTATTACATACCCTCTAAGCTCTTTCCACATAGGTCCTCTTTGCCTGCTGCACTTTCTTCCTCTTATCAGCCTTAGTTGAGTGGCAGTGTATACTGCAAGGTCTCTACCTGTTGCTAGGGCAAGTATGAGGTGTGCTGGACCATTGATGACTGCATTGTTCCCCAGACTATTCGGCACATTCTTGTTGAATGTCCCAGTCTGGGCGATCTTCGCGCACGTTACCTGTCCCGGTACCGGGATGGGCAGGGTCGCTACCTCCTGTCCTTTGTACTTGGGACGAGTGCGTGCACATTGACTGGTGGTCTTGTTGACTTTTTGGGGGAGGCTGGGCTTCTCCCCTTTATTTAAGAAGGTTCTATTTTTTTTTCTTTGTTTGTTATTGATTTCTTTGTAGGTTGCATGCTCCTGCACCAGGGTGAGCGGGACCTCCCCCCGCTGCCGGAGATTGCTTCCTAATTGTTAAGTTTTTCACATTTTTATCATTGTTATGTTTTCATATTTTTATTTTAAAGTAGCCTAGTTCTAGGCTGTCTTGTTTCTGGCGACTGATGCCCAATTGGGCAGTTGCCAGATGGTCTCTATAAAAAAAAATGGACCATTGACTCTGCTCACCTTCCTCCAGTACATAAATAAGGTGGCTATGCCAGCACCATCCTTTATGATCGATGTTTCAGGACAATTTAGTTTACATTGTGGGCTGGGTTGGCAAAGTTCATCAATGTTGGACTGGGACTGATTGTGTAAATGATCGTATTCTGATGCTATGGAGACTTCTCTTACTCCTTCCCCCCACTCATAGGGAGGTCATAGTATCTACTTTCCATGTACCCTTTTTTCTTTGACTATGCAATAGTGGGCAACTGCAGGCGCATGGAGATCTGCCTCTTAGCATGGCCTTGTCCTACCTATGTGTCAGGGACGATAATGTAACACCCCTTTGACTGGTGGAGGGGCTCCCCTCTCACCATCTGCATGCCATTTTTGGATCCACTCTTGTGCAGTTCCACCTGAAAATGGAGTAGCCCCCTCCCTGTGCTTTCTCAGTGGAGGGGGGGGTTCCACCTAACCCACACAGAAGGGGGCATAGCCATTCTGTTAGATTTGTTCAACAGGATCTGGGTACAGGGTATCCTCCCAGACTCCTGGCAATTGCTATTGTGCTCACTTTTTCCCCAATCTCTCTAACCTCCTGTGTGTGCAATTTGATGGAGAAATTGGTAAATGTTAGATTGGCCTTTTTTTCAAGACAGCAGAGGCCATCTGTCTTGCACAAGTTCCACTCCACATCGGATACTCTGCTCCAACTGGAAAACGCTGTCTATGAAGCCTTCCTTCGTAGACAGCACTATACCAGTGTTTTTCGATCTGGACAAAACCTATGATACCACATGTCGATACGGCATCATGGAGACTCTCCACACGATGGGGGTGAGGGGATCCCTCACAATCTTTATATCTGAATTTTTGCGAGATCATCAATTCTGTGTGGGGAAAGCCCTCCCCGGCCCAATGGAGCAGGAAGAGGGTGTCCCACTGGGAAGTGTCCTCGCTGTTACACTTTTTGTTCTGAGCATCAATGGCATCGCATCATTACTGCCGGAAGATGTTCTCGCTACACTCTACATGGGCAACCTTTCAGTCTCATTTGGCATGGCCCAGATGCCAACTCTGGAGCATCGACTCCATCAGACATTGAATCGCGTCTCTCGCTATGCCAAAGCGCACAGGTTTCAATTTTCTTTGGCCAAGACTAAGGTGGTGCACTTCTGCCGCCATCGACGGATACACCCTGACCCAGATTTGTTTCTTAATGGGGTGCGCCTGGAAGTTGTTGAATCTCACCGTTTCCTTGGTCTTGTATTTGACCGACGCCTCACTTGGTAGGCTCATATTCACAGCCTTAGGGTCTCCTGTACCCGTGCCATGGATATTCTTCATTCCGTGATATTCAACATCTGGGGTGCTGATTGGGCGACTGCCTTGCTTATCTATTGATTGTTTGTTTGTTTAAAGCTGGACTATTGATGCCAGTTTTATGCTGCTGAGTGTGTATTACAGAAGGTGGACTCGATCCACCACACCAGTCTTCCTCTGGCAATCAATGCCTTCCATATATCCTCTATTGAGAACCTACTTGTTCATGTTGGGGAGATGCCACTCAATTCATCCACGGCCAATCTTGATGGTGCCTATGCTGCCAAGATAGGCCAGTCATACCCTAAGCCCTTTAGGTTTAGGGCTAGGAAACTCCTTTGAGAGCTTTTTGTAGCTCTGAGTCTTTGGTGCTTCTGGTTCTGCCCAGGATGACACTGGAGGGTACTACCTTTCGCTATTTGTTGCTATGCCTCTGCTCCCAAAGCTTCCACTACACTGAGAGTATTGCAATTGACCTTTTTGCAGCACACTTTGTGTCACAATGGATCCATGTCAGTGTTTACAAATTGTTCCAAGTCTCGGGAGAGGGATCTGTGTATACTCCGTATTTGCTCAGTTTCTAGTCAGCTGGGTTCTACTAGGCATTGCGTCTCTCTTCACATCTGAGCTGGTTGCAATTCACTGTTTTGTACAGGAGATAGTGCATAGTGCCCAGTTTGGAGACATGATTGTGATCTTTAGTGACTCACTGCCTTGCTTTTCTATCGATCCTTTGACTACGGATGCAAGTTTTATGCATCCATAACCAAATGTGTATCATGGAAGTGGACATGATTCAGCACACCAACCTCTGCCTAGTGACTGGTACATTCTGTATATCCCCCATTGAGAGCCTACTTGTCGATGCTGGAGAGATGCCACTTGCTCTGCGCTGTGTACACTGCATTATGTGCCTGCTGCACAGGTGAGCCCGGCACCTCCTTGAATCACCAATGACTCTTACTGCATCCAACTTTGACTAGCTCTCACCAACCTCTGCTCCCAAAGCTTCTACAGCACCAGGAGTATTGTGTTTGTCCCTTTTAGAGCACATTTCGTGTCAAGCTGGATCCATACCAGTGTATATGAATAGCCGCAAGTCCCAGGAGGGGGGGGGGCAGTTTCTATGTTGTTTCCACTCTGAAGTCAGAGGCTCTATCAGATGCTAAGTCTGTCTTCACAGCTGAGCTTGTTCCAATACACTGCTCTGTATGGGAAATAACACGTTAAACCCAGTTCAGAGACTGGATTGTGATCTTGTGATTTACAAAGTGCCTTGAGTGCTCTTCTGGTATTGGAATCTTCACCCCCTCCCCCTGGTCCATGATATGCATGATGCCACAGTTGACGCTAATGAGGTGGGAATCGAGATTATCTTGTGTGAGGTTCCTGGACATGTGGGAATTGCCAGGAATGAGCATACCAATGAAGGTGCCAAAGAGTCTGCAAGGACTGGGTGACCAGACCAGAGTTTGGTTCTTCCTCACACCGACTACATGGCAGCATCAGGGCAGCCTTCCGGGCTACTGGGCAAAGACGATGGGAGACTGCTGAGGGGGAAGTTAAATTTGCATGCCATTGCGCCTCAACTGTTCCCATGGACCTATCCCCCAATGTAGCAACGGCTTTAAATTGCTTTCTCTCATCTGTAAATTTGGCACTCACCGAATGCACTGCCATTTGGTATTCTGCTTGTCTGCGCTTTATTGAGAGCACTGCATTGTCTACCACACTATTCAGCACATTATTGTTGAATGTCCTAGTCAGTGTCATTTTAGCATATTACCTGTTTCAGTTTGTGGATTGTTGCAGCCGCTATTCCTTATCCCTTGTACTTGAGATGGGTTTGTGTGCACAGACTTGAGAGGACTGACTTTTTGGAGGAGGCTGGCCTCCTCCATTTTATTTGACTGTCTTTGCTGTAGGTTGCATGTTCCTGTGCTGGAGGAAGCCTGCGTCCCTCTGAAGCTGGAATGTGCTGCTTTCTTGGTTTTTGTTTTTTATTCTCTTGTATTAGGGGGGGGGGGTATTTTAGAATAGCCCAGTACTAGGCAGTTGCCTAATGGGTGAATTAAAAAAAAATGCTCTCCAAGGAACCGCTTCCTCCTGTATCAGCCAGTCCCTACTTACTATCTTGCATGCACAGAAACATGGACACTTGCTGAACCCACACTCTTGTCTCAAAACAAAAACTTCACCATCTTCAGGTTAACACAAATCAATCCCTTATGCTCTTCATAATGAATTTTCACCTGCACATACTTCATCACTTTATACTTCTTCAGTGTAGAGTGAGCAAATGGTACAGAGGTAAACTGTTTGTTATTGTGCAGCAAAACACATTTTATTGATTGATTGATTGCTATTGCCAATGAGCAGTTTGCAATCTTTGCGTTAGTACTTTGGCACTCCAAGCTTGTGCAGAAACTGTGCAATATCTGTACAGTACACAAGTCCTATTTAGAGAAAAAAAGTACTCTTGATGTCTGTTGCAGTAGAAGGTGATGCAACCACTGTCAGAGAACTTTCTTTTCTTCATTTTGGATTTGGCTGAGGACTTCCACATTCTGAGATCGCGAACTAGATAATTTAACTCCTTTGGGGGAAAAGGATTTGGAGCATCATCGTCTAAAACCACTTTCTCATTTTCTTCACCACTGGAGGAATCCTCATTGCTAATGTCTAAAAGTTCTCCAAAGACAGGTACTGGAATTTCATCACAAGGAGCTGCAGGACAATGTGCTGTTTCAAGATCAGGATACTTGAGGTTGCTCCAGTTCTTTGTGTTGATCCCAGTCAAATCAATAGCACAAAAGTACCAGTCAGTGCCATGCTTTGTCAGCTCCCTCCAATTCATGTGAATTCCAAAGTTCAGACATCTCTTCTTGCCCCTTGTCCAATGATGCATATACTCTGTGCATGTCTTACATACCGTGTGTGGCACTGAAGCTTTATCCTGGTCACAAAGTTTCATAGCAAAATAAGCATGGTTAAGCTCGCTTTATGAAACTTGTGATTGGATTCCTGTTAAGAACAATAGTGTATTTGCTGCAGATGTAGCAGAATACATCCAGCTTATTTTTGCAAGATTTTTTGCTTGAATCCATTTCATTGACTTGAAAAAGAAAAATACAAGTTAGTTAAAAATTGTGCTATCTAAACTCTTTTCTGGTACCTCAGAAAATTACTGACTTCTAAAAAGTTTTAGAAACTGCTACTACATATAAGTAGTAACAGAAGTATATGGTGATTCAAATTTTTACTTTGGGGGTGACCTTTTTTTATACTGGGAGCAATTTGGACCTTTTTTATTGTTTTTAAGCGAAAGTTTATCACTTTACTAACTCTATAATTTAAGAAGGGGATTTTTTTAAGTATTTGAATAATAATTTCATCTTAGTTTGATTATGACTTATGTTTTTTTATCAGTTATTTCTAATAATTCTTTTATAATATCAAAAAACAAAATGGTGAAGTCAGAAATAAATATAAGTATAAAAATTTTTGTGAAAATTTTTAAAACCTAAAGAATTACAAATAGTGAAGTTCAGAAAATTTATTTTTATATATCTTCTTCTATAACTATATTTTAGCAACATGATATTTTGAAAGGGGGGAAATTTAGTTTAGAGTTCCTTTTTAAATTATTATAATTGGCGAAGTTCAGAAAATTTAGTTTAGAGTTCCTTTTTAGAATTATTATAATTGGCGAAGTTCACAAAATTTAGTTTAGAGATCCTTTTTAAAATTATTATAATTGGCAAGGTTCAGAAAATTTAGTTTAGAGTTCCTTTTTAAATTATTATAATTGGCGAAGTTCAGAAAATTTATAAAAATTTAACCATGGCTGCTTTTTTTATATTTTAAATTTTAATCTTAGTAGCGAAGCGCAAGCTTCTTCCATAGAGGGGAGTGGCGAAGCCATTGCCTGGTTGATTTATGATACAGGAGATCTTGTACTTGAAAAAAAGTCAAAAGTGGATATTTTCCTGCTCTTTTTACCACATAGACTTGTTAATATGGACTATCTTTCACACATTTTCTCTCTACCACTTTTTAACAGGATCCCTTATTGATTTCTTAAAAGGGAAAAAAAATCTTTCTTCCCTCCCGCACAACTTTTAACTAAAAGGCAGGTCTTCTTGCGGTTACTAAGGTTGAATAGTCCCTAAATACTAGGTTGGTGTATTGGACAGTTCCGGTAACAACCCGCCACAAAGGGTTGCCCACTCGTTCATGAGACACCCGCAAAATCGGAAGGAGGCACAGATACTTAATGTTGTTGTTTTTTATTAAAATATATATATTTCCCCACCACCCAATCATATCACCTACGAGTACAAATATATGAAATGCACAACTACAATAAATCTTGGCAAAAAAAACATAATGAACAATTTCTTTAAATATGTATGTATATTAGGGTCTGTCATGTCAATGTTGGCGGAACTCTTTATTCTTTTCCTTTGGAAAACGACAAAAGCAAAATGAGAGAAATTTCTTTTGGATTGGACAATATCTTCATGTTGCAGAGTCACCATACTCTTCTTCATGGATGGGAGAAATCAGTACTTCGACTTCCTCAGGCTTCCTTTCTTGGCTGTCAGATACATTTTCCAATGCTCTTTGACAACTTGCAGGAGGCATTGCAGCTGGTCCTCCGACTTTGTGCTAGGGTTTTTAGTGAAATCCTGCATCAGAGCAACCCCTTGTTCTGCGGCATTGTTGGTGGTGAGAAGGCTACTTACTCACCTTGCCCCGGCTTGGTATATGGGGTTTGTCCCCCACAGGGCTGGATCGACATCGAGGAACCCTTTGTCGATTTCTAGCAGATCCAGGAATTTCTGTTTTTCGTGATGAAGGAAGGAATGGTCTTGTTGTTTAAGTCAGCCTCCTCAACACGAACCTTGGGTGGAGGTTCCTTTGATGCCTCCATGCTTCAGAGGTTGGCACCAACATTCCGCTTCTCCCCCAGGGATAGCTCATCGTCAAAAAGCGCAAGACTAACTGTCACTTCTGACAGGTACCACAAGTGATGTCCCAATATTTTCAGCCCTGACTCTCTGATCACCTTGTTTGTATTTTTCGCGAGGGCTTTGTAAGGGTCAAGGTTGTTTTTTTTTACTTTTGGTGAACATGCAGCTGAGAACCATGCTCAAATGTAGTAGTGTACAATGAAGACACAGAACTCGCCCAGCTTTGGAGGAATTATGGCCTTGACTGCATGTGAAGTAGACGGCCGATGTTTGTTGTATTTTGCGAACTGAGGCATGAAGATCCACATGTTCAGAGTGTAAATCACTCTTGCAATCTATCGAGCGCGATGGAGTGCTCCCAACTTGTGGAAAGAGATTTTCTTGTGTCCTTGAGGGATTCCACCAAGGAACACAACAGCTCGTTCTAGCAGTTCCTGGTAGTTGTCATGTGGGTGGTACTGTTGGAGAGCTTGCAGAGTTTGAGGACATCATCCACCCAGTTCTCCTTGAGCTCTTTGTTTGCTGTCCTGTACTGGTCTTGATCAACAAACTGCCAGAGCTCTCGGAAATGGACAAAGAGCGATATCTGGACTTTGAGATGCTTCTGGGATGATGGTTGAGAAAACAGCTTACAACACATGATGGCAACAGGCCAGAGGCAGCAGTCAAACACACACACCCCACTTGGATCCTGTATTCATTGCCGTTGTGTTGAAGCACAGCGCTTGAATTCAATCTGAAATAGCCCACTTGGATATAATGGAATGGATGGTGTTTGCTGTAGGCTCCACGTTGCCATCAGTGATGGGAACTGCAAGGATCGGCAGTCGGTCTACAACACCATCGTTTGTGAGGGAGGGCATAAATTTTCCATCCAAGCGGAGTATGAGTGGTACATCAAGAGCAAAGTTTTCTTTTAGCTCTGCAGCCTTTTCCTGCCAATGACGTCTTCGCTGCCGATTGATCACGCTTACAATCAATGACAATTCTCCAACATTCGCTCCCAGCTCCTCCGCGAATGGAAGCAGCACATGTGCAGCTTGATGGTCACTTATGTTGGTCCAGTCCAGAACAGCAGAAACTTGCAGGGAGATGATTTTCTTCTGTGATGGTGTATGGTGGGATCGTTTGGTTGGAAGAGTTACTATCATGCCTTTCTCTTCAGATGAAGCGGGCGAGGTTGAAGACTCTAGTTCCCCGGTGGCCTGCCTTTCTGCGAACGCTTGACTTTCCTTTGCAGCTCGACTTTCATTGTCCCCCCACTGCTGTGTCCATTTCTCTTTTTCCACCCAGGCTGGATCCACACTGCCCATCTTCCCCTGCCTTCCCAGCTTCCTATAAACTTCAAGGAACTTGCAGTCCTCCTTGATCTTGGTCAAGTACATGGTATCGCGATGTGCTACATCAAACAAATTTTCCAGGGAAGCAATGAACTTGGCTGTTTTCCTTAGTTCCCTGTTGTCTGGGATTTTGATTTTTCAATCTGTTGTACTCTTTGTGCAGATGCCTTACTTTCTTGAGGATATTACACGGATCAATGGTCGGAATATTCGCCTTGGAGTACTGATGTTGAACTTTGAGTGCCGAATTGAGAATGTCAAATCATGAGGGTTTAGCTTTGCATGGTATTGCAAAATGCACACTACTTCCTCATGGTTTGGGAGAACACTCGATGTCAGCTGTTGAGTTGCTGTCATAACTTGTCAGCGGACCTCATGGAAGACATCTGTAAAAAAGAAAAACACAAGTCAATAAACAGGAGAATAAGATGGAGATCTCTCCATAACATAAAACCATACTGAAACCACTTCTTGTGCAGCAAAACTGTACGAGGTGGGACCATGCCTTAGTTGCATGGGGTAGTACAATAAGGACAAACTTCAAAGCGTCTATGCGACATGAAGATGTCATGCTACAAGACTTAGACTTTGCTTGTAGTGTTTCTTCATCAATACGCATGAACTGCCAGCTTACGCATTATAGTCCGAACACTTTTGATTTTTTGACTCACCCTAATATATATATATACCACCCTAAAAACTTGCTTTACCAAAGCACCAATTGGGTGCTCTCCCTTTCTCCCACAATTGATTAGTCAGCACAAAACTCTTTAATCGAGCAAGCTCTTTATTAAGTACTCACTAAGTTACCCCAGGGCATTTTTTTTTGTGTGTGTGTGTGTTACTGGGTCTCTCACTCACTGGAGAAACCAGAGGAATGGACAGCTGGGGACTTCAAATCGTGCCACTCACCGATGGGCTACAGCCCCACATCTTCCAACTCTTTCCTTCTCCTCACTTCAGCATGAGAGCAGCAGGACCTTAGGATCTGAAAAAGAGGGGGGGAGGGGGATTACTCCCTGCTTATTTACTTAGGGGTGTTACATATCCCTCCTCCTTAGCTCATATACACACCCTCTACACACATACACACATTTCTCACTTATACATATACATACCTGGCTTTGTGTTGCAGCTCTGCTTATTTCTGTGCACACTTAAAAAAAAGTCTTTCATAAGTGCAATTATTGTTTATTTCATTAAAAAAAAAACCCTGTCCTAATAAAATCGGGGGGGGAGGGGGGCACTTGGACAAAAGCTGGGTCTGGCACTGCTTACTGGCAGCTTTGTTCTCCATCCTTCACCAAAATCTGAAATAAGAGGTGGGTATTAGAGTGGGTACAGGTGAATTGAGGTGAATAAAAAACTACCACATTTTACCTCATAAATTTTTTACTTAAACTTTTCTTTTTCATGTTTTTACTTGTTTTTTAATCTAGCCTAGTATTATGCTGTAGTGTGATTACAGCGACTTTTGCCCTAGTACACATTTGATAGATTGACTCCTAAAATTAAAAAAAATACTTATACTTGTCTTTTTTTGTCTTTTTTAAAATTTTCAGGTGAATGACAATTTCAATGTATATTCCCACGATGTATCTAATTTTCCTAAACATTCGGTATCTTCCTCATCTCCTGTCGGTTACAATATTTCCATAAATCACTGTAATATGAGTGATAATAGCAGTGGAAGGCCATCTCCTTTACTCCTATCATCAACATCAAGTTCCTCATATACTCCTGAACATGTAACACCCTACATGAAACCCACAGAAAATAAGCTGAATCATTATGAAAATTTAAATATGTTACTTAATCAGGTATGTACTCCAAGCTCATATGTTTTTCTTCTCTAAATTTTTTTTATATATATAATTTACACAATAAGTTTTTGATACGCAAAGGAAATTGCAACAAGGACTAAAGGGTAAAGTTTTTATGTATATCTAACCTTTTTCTTTATTCTTTTACAGGATAATAACTCTGTTTGTGGTATGTGTAATGAAGAATACAATAATCATATACACCTTCCCAAATTTTTAAGTTGCAATCACACATTTTGTTTAGATTGTTTAACGTCTTTAGCAAAAGGTTTTGAAATTAAGTGTCCACGCGGTTGCCCTTATATCACTATTCTTCATGAATCTGGAGTCACAGGTGTGTGTGTGTGCATGCCATTTTTAAGCATTTCATTTTGCAATTATTTCATTATTTGATCAATAAACACGCATGAAGGAACTTTATTTTGGCGTAAAATACTGCTTTACCTACAAATCTTTCCTTTTTCTGTTTAGGTTTAACAACGAATCAGACCAAAATCATAAAACTTCAAGAGATGGTGTCAAGTATACCAAATACATCAGAAAATCAAAATAATCACAGGTAAATAACTACTTGAAGCTAGAAATATTATTACCAATTTGTTTTTTCCTCTAGCATTAGGATTTAAAGACACTTGTGTCAAATGATATTTATTTTTATGTGTCGCCCATTTCTCTTGCATGTTGCATGTTCAACTCCAAGCCCCCTACCGAGATTATGCACTGGATGTCAGGTATGAGTTGAGAGTATAATGTGCCCCACACCCCTTTGTTCTTGTATCACTTCATGCCATTCCCCCCAGAGTCATTTGTTCACTTATTGATTATGCTCACATTTTCTGCATCCTCCCTTCCCTCTCAAGAATAATGTAGTGACTAATTTAGCGTTGGTAATTCCTTGAAATGCTTGTACTGTATAGGATATAGAGCGAGTCTTCACTGAAGTGTATTTTGGTACAAAGCAGGAAGTGGTTTAGGGTGTGTAGAAGAATTTGGAAACAGAGTGAAGGTGAAGATTGCTAAGCCTGAATGGTTTCAGAAATTTTATTTCATCAGGCATAAAGTGAGTGAATGCAGATTGAAAAAAAAATCAATGTTTGGTTTATTGTCAAGTAAATGTTTCTAAAGCCTCTATCAGAAAGGCAGTTAAAAGTCCTTCCTTGCGTTAATTGAATTGCAGGTGAAATTTATAAATAATTGCGCTGGAATTAGTAAGCTTTTGACTGCTTAGATATGAATATTAGGCAGTATTGTAAAAAGATGATTGTCTAGTATGAATGAAGTAAGTGAAAAATTGAAAAATCTACAGCTATGGATGTGGAGCTGGCTTATCCTGATTACAGAGAATGTTAGAATGTTAGATGTCACTGCGAACTTTATGAGTGTATGTTTGATGCAAATGCAAAATTTGAATGGTGAGAACTTAAGAAGTACGAGCCTTGGAGTAAAAATATTTGAAAGCTGAGAGATCATATGTATATAAAACATTATCTGAATGTATGTAAGCCATTTTTCTATGGAATTAAATATATGATTAAGGCAGCGATTGCGAGGATATTACAAGATTTGACTGATTGTGAGTATATAGTTGACTCTGTGACTGCTGAAAGGAATTATTTTGCTGATTTAATTCCATGGTTTGACTGATGTAAGTTAAAATGTAATAGATCACTCAGAATAATTGCCTAAGGATGTGAATGAAAGTTTTGGAAGTAGGTGGTCTGTTATAAATGAAGATTTCATTGTAAATGCTGAAAAATATATTCAGGAGAATAAATAAAGACAGGAATGTTTGGAAAGGAATGTAATTTTGCAAGTGAAGTTCCTGTGATGCCAATGATGTACTGTGAATATGGTGGTCTTGGAATGATAGAGCAAGATTTGGTGTGTTTTGTCTATTGATTGATGGAGGATCACAGATTCCATTGGTTAATGTGAGGTTAGTAACTATTAAGAGTTGAATGGTATCTGAATCATATAAAGTTGATATTTAGAGGATTGAGAAATAGAGGAGTAATTACTTGAAAAATTATAATTGAGTCTAAGGAATGACAAATGTAGACCATATGTATGTGATGTTTAATGATCAGCAAATGTCCTGGATTCTCTTGGAGATTGATTTTCCTTGAGGAAATATTAGATTGTGGATAAATTACGTCATTTTGAATATAATGAATGAACCTACTCTGTAGAATGCTAAAACCCTTGCTAGAACCCTTTTATAAGTGCTGACAGGGACTGTGGTTAGTGTATTTTCCATTGTATGAGTTTTTTGGCCCCCCAAATTTGATGCTAAAGCTTCCTGCATTCTAACACTGAATTTATGAAAATGATAATATATACAGTATGTATATATTATTATACATAAGCTATATATACTGTAAGTATAGCTGCATATCTATATATGGTAAGCATGCATAGTTTAGTTTAGTTTAATACACAATTAATACCAATATGGATATTTTTATTAAAAAAAATATAATTCCATTTACTAAATAAATTAAAGATAATAGTGCACATGGCTGATTTTTGGGGGCATCTTTTCTACCCCTTCTCCAACGCAATCCAAAGGAGCAGAGGTCATCTGCTCCTGTGGTGCAATGCAACAACAAAAACAATTTATCCCAAAAGATTGTTTGGTTTTCTTAAATTAATGTCATTTATCTGGCAAAAATTTTTGTATATAGTCCTAGATGCTGACTAAAATTAATTGACCACCTTAAAAATGCTTCCCCAGCAAGAGACCAGACCAGGTTTTTAAATGTCTTTTTTCTTAAACTTTTTTTCTACAAAATAAGGCTTGTCTTATACTTAGAAAAATACGGTACTTCCTTATGACCATGGCTCCCACTGTGGGTAATATGACAAAGGAAACTATAATTGAGATAGGTTGGGAAGCTCTCCCTCATCGTTCATATCCATATACCATCTAATTATCATTTCTACCACTGCCACATTATTTCAATGGATCAAGTATCAAAGATTTGCAAAATTGGGAGTGTTATTAATAATAATAATAATAATAATAATATTAACAATTAAAGTTAACACTTAATAAGGTTTCTGTTGTTGTTTATAGCTCTCCAGTAACCGCTGGAATCTCTGCTCCCTCCAAAGCTTGGGAAATTAAGGGAGAAAGCTTTGATGCTACACCCTGTGATGTAGAATGTACAAATGTTATGAGAATTAAGTGGGGGACACACTTTCTGTTAGCTGGTCCTGAAGGACCAGGTTAGAATGGTGTGAGGCTATTGCATGCTGTGGGAATTTTAAAGCAGCCCATGCCATAAAGTTTCTTTTCTTTTATAGGAAAATGAAAATAATGTCTTGACCCTAAGAGTTTTTTATTAGGTATAAAGAAGTTTGTGTAATTCAAGCAAAGGAAGAGATAATAAAGGTATAATTGTTGGCTGTGAATTTAGTGTTAGATTCATAGTAACTGGTCGGTGGGAGGGACTGGTACATCATAATGAAAAATTCCAAAATTAATGATTTACTACTGCAATTGTATCTTCTTGCAGAATCAATTATCATTGCAAATAAATTTTGTTTTTTATACCTTTTATCCCCCCCCCTCAACAGCCCCCAAGAAATTAGATTATTTTTTTCAATTACAAATTCAAATAGAGCCATAATGCTGCTGTTCAAGGTCCTGATAACATATAATGAAATCATTTTGGGTCAATACCACTACAGTGGTTCAATAAGTTTTTGTTGAAATATGGATGACTGCGTTGTTCCCCAGACTGTTCCGCACATTCTTCTTGAATGTTCCAGTCTGTTTTTGTTGTTTTTTTCCTGGGGGGGGGGGTTACCTAGCAAATTTATACCTTGTAAGTGGTCACCAGATGAACACTTGGAAAAATGGGAAACATGCCTGTCATTATTGGACTTAGATGAAGACCCAGATCTCTTCTTAATGAAGAATTATTGGCTCTGGTGGCCTTAATCCACTAATATCAGTTAGAGCACTCGCTGAAGACTAGGACTTTGTCAATCCCCATATGACATCATCTCAAGACAATATGGAAGATTAAAGAAGGAGAAGAAGTGATTTTTAGATGAATTGAAGGAGACTGAAATTGTGGCATCTTGGTCTGTTGATCATATGCTGTGAGACAGAATAAGACTCCATTTTTTGAAGATATTTGTGATCTGTGATGAAAAATTGATCCTTTATGATAATAGGAATCAGTCTAGGTCTGGTGAATGGTTAGACAAGAGTGAAAAAGCGAGTCATATGCCAAAGCAATTGTTACATGCCAAAAGATTAATGGTTGTAGTTTGGTAGGATAGTTGTAGTACCGAGAGAGAGAGGTGAGATTATCATAGCCAGGAGATCTTTTCCTATTCTAGGAGCAATTTCTGAGGAAACACAATCACCCATGCAACACACATGACTAGAAGGAGCAATCACTAAGGGGTGGTGTCAGTGACGCGGACAGGTAAGGGGAATATGCACTGCACTTGCTCAGCTGATGAGTATGAGTGGAACCATTTAAGAGCAGTTCCGGAATACCCATGATTTCACAGAGGGAAAGAATAGTGTCAAATAGTGCTGAGAGGTCCAAAAGTACCAGAATTTAAAGTTGAACATCAACTGCATGATGGTGGTCCATTACATGTATTCAAGCTGATTCAGTTGCATCTTGCCTTGAAATCAGAAGAAAACATCACTTCCGCATCAGAGGATGCCAGGTGTTCTAGAATTTGGGCTGACATCAATCTCTCGTGGTCTTTTAAGAGTAGTGGGAGTTTGGGTTCTATAGGCTAGGGTGAACACCGGCCCTCATATGACCTCCCAATGCCCTGGAAGGTCATATTATTTTCTGTTTTGTTTTTTTAAAATTAATGTATCATGGTTATAATAGAAGTAGAGCGCTCACGAGTTCAAGTAGACCTGCCTCCAAGTGCAACCTTATCTATCCACCTGCTGGAGAGGGTAAGGAAACCAGAGGTACCCTTTTGGCTTGTGGAGGGGTTTTCCTTCAACCAAATGGTAATGAGCTTTCTCCTTACCAGCTCTTGTCTGAGAGCTGCCCCCAACTCGGTATCACTCTCTAGCGAAGGTGACCCCGATCCTTTCCCTGGGTCACCTCCACATTAAATTGGTCCAAAAAAAAGAAACTTTGGAAAAGGCTTGCCCCACCACCTGTTCTTTTATTCCTTTCTTAGTTAACAACAAATCCACAAAATTTTACGTTGATAGTCCTTTATTTAGTGTCCACGCCCAGGCATTCAAGTCGCCCACTAGTGGCCTCTCTCCAGATGTTGACCTCAGGGAGAATAAGAGACAAAAAAGTATCTTTACTTAGTAATGAAAATTGAAACAAAGAAAATGCACACTTTGTCTGCCTTAAGAAACGCAAGAAAAAATAACAAGAAATGGTTCACATTCACTTCTTGGACGACAGCGCAGCCTTCGTCGGGGTTCCAGGCAGTTGATGCTGGTGCTCTGACACCAGCTGGAGGCAAAGCTGCTTCTGCCCTTCATCCTTTGTGAGGGTGGAGTTGTATTGCTCCATCAGAGCAATGGCCCTCTCTGCAGCATCATTCACAATGCGCAACTTCACAGCCCGTGATGCCAGGGTGATGAAGGTTTCCTCAAATGAAATTTGAAAAAAACCCTGGTTCTGGGTTGTTTTTTTTCTTCAAGAAATGAATGTGACTTATCATTATTTTTATTCAAAATTCATATTTATGTTTATAATTTCAACAAATATGTATCAAATTAAGGTTATTTCTCTGATACTGACTCATAATTTATCTCTCCTTCTACAGGTTATGGCTATCATGGGACATGGGTACCCCAAATTCTTGATCAGTGATCTGTTCTTACCTTAATATAATTATTAAACTAAGTAATTATTAATATTATACAAATATAGATATATCTATTCCCTTTCGATGTTATTCTAATGCTTGTAGCATTTGTTTTTTGAAAAAACCCAGGGTTTTTTGTTTTATTTTCAAAATTACACTTTTCTTTTCAAGAAATGAATGCTACTTATCATTATTTTATTCAAAATTCATATTTATGTTTATAATTTCAACAAATATGTATCAAATCAAGATTATTTCTCTGATACTGACCCATAATTCATCTCTCCTTCTACAGGTTATGGCCATCATGGGTACCTATAATTCTCGATCAGTGATCTGTTACTGTGATCTTTTCTTACTATAATATATTTATTAAACTAAGTAATTATTATTATTATATAAAAATAGATAGCTATTCTTTTTATATGGTATTCTAATGCTTGTAGCATTTGTTTTTTGAAAAAAACAACAAAATCCGGGTTTTATTGGGCTTTTTCAATTTTTTTTTTTTAACCAACCCTGGACGCTTGAAGGCAGCAATGGTCTTGTCCAGGTGGTTCTTGAGGGCTTGAAGCAAGTGCAGGTCATTGAGGAGCCTCATTCCAGGCTCACGTGTAAAGCACATGAAGAGCGACGGTGGGAGAAGGGCCTTGGGATTGGAAGAGGAATAGCTTGAGGGAGTACAAGGCCTTGGTCATCCACCTGGCATGATGAGCGGTGCCAGGAGACTGGAATGTGGCTAGGATGTTTTTGCCGCAAAGGAAGATGTAGCTGAGAAGCAGTAACTCCTTGTAGTCGGCTCTCGGCTGCTGTTCCTGCAGGGCATGTTCCAGGTAGTCTATAGTCACTGTCTGCAGATGTGGTGATGGCAGGGAATCCACACCAGCACCCGGCCCAATGCATCCTCCGCTGTAAAGGCCTGTGTTGGAATCTGTTGTGTCCAGCAAGGCCACGGATCTTTGATTAAAGAGCCCACTGGTAGATGGTGGCTACACAAGCAGCTGCTTGGTCTTCTCCCACCCCACCCCTCTCGATTTTTAGAACACTGAGCAGCTTCTTGAAGTCCTTGGGGCTTGTGACAAGCATGGCAACTTGATCAACTGTGTACCGATCCCCCTCACCAATTGACATCAGGCAACAGCTTGCCGCCCCAGTGGAGAATAAGAGGGCCCTCAAAGGTAAAGTCTTCCTCCTCCTGGGCTACAGCACCATTCCATGCGAAGCAACGAGACTGCTGCACAGAGCTTCGGGACAACATCAGGTCTGATAAGTCATGGCCAAGGGCCGATGTGACACCCCCAATGATGAAGACACTCTTCCGGTCAATGAGGTTCATGCGATCCAGAGCACTTGCAACTGCCGGATCCGTGAAGATGTTCTTCATCTTTTTGTGCATTAGCGCTGTAGTTGTCGAAGTGCCTGGAGTCCAGAGATGAGGAGGAAGTGGATGAGGGAAGTGCAGCAGCTGCTCCCTGGGAGGATTGGTCCTCCCTCTCCTCTATTTGTAGCCATTGTTGCTCTCCTTCCTCTTCCTGTCACCATTTTCAGCCTTTTCTCACTGTGACCATATCCTCTCCTACCATGCTGCAGAAGAAGACGTTCTGGAGCCGTTTTTGGTAGAACTCACGGTCCACTTCATTCTTCATGGTGGCAAGGGCATCCCTAGTCCCAATATTGAAGACCTCGACGAGGATGCTCTGGAATACATCATCCTGGTCCTTATACCCTTGTGTGGTCTTCTTTCGAGTTTGGTATTCGAGGTTCCTTTAGGGAGCGGATGCAGCTGTTGATCTGCTGCACTGGAATCCTCGCTCTCATCCAGATCTCTAAAATAGCCTTAACTGTCTGCTTGGTGGCCTCCTGCAATGGAGCATTCGACAGATCACTGAGGGTTTGAAGGTATCTTAAAGCCTCCCTATGTGTGGGGAGGTGGAGAACCTGTCCAGAGGGCCACCACTTCATCAATTCATCCTGAGAAGAGAGGGAGGTAAAACAATCATGGAGAGCTGTACAGTAATTACATACTGAATCGCACCAAATTTCACACAGATGGCTTGTACCAATAGACGAACAAAAATAACTTTGTGGAGGAAGAATTCATAAACTTTGAAAAATCACCTATATGGTATGGACCAGCCTACTCCATACCTCTCATATACCTATGGGTGAAGGGGTCTCCCTTTATCCTCTTACATTGAGTCACCCTCAGGCGACTCACTAGTTGTGGAAGCAGTGACCCCTCCTCATTCCATTTTGTAGGGGTCTGCCACTAAGAGGAGCATAAACAGACATCATTGCACTCAGTGGGTATTAAGACCATGAGAATCCTGATGGGGACCATGGGTGTATTACCCTATTGGGCCCTGCACCCTCTTAGCTTCCATTAGGTAACTTTTGAGGGCAAATGGTGTTCTGGCTCCCCCTTAGTTGAGCTGCTGGTACCTATTGATGTAATGTCATCTTGGAACAGGCAAGGTTCACTCAAACGGCACTAAACCTTAATCAATTTTATTACAAAAATTCTAAGAGGTACTCAAGTATGTATATAAAATATTATATTTAGAAAGAGTATTGTGACATGAAATATGTACTTCCTACGCCCCACCCTGTATATGAAGGCAAAAGGTGACCATTAGCAAAAATGCGCCTCTTTCCTATTACAAATGCAAATTCGGTGAAATATACAGCAATACAAGAAGTAAATAAATGCCCAGTTAATTAACGAAATACCTCAATTTGTAAATTTTAAGAACAAAAAAAATTTTAAACAATGAATGTACAGTCATGGCCAAATTTTTGAGACTACTATATTTATTTTATATAGAAACATTAATACAACTAGTCCAACATTGCATTTTGTTTTAGTATTTGTCATAATTGGAATGAGAAATAAAAAATATGCCCAACCCCATTTTATTAATAGTCTATTTACAATGATGTCCTTTGTTCTTTAGGACTGCTTCAATTCATTTTTGCTTTCTGGAGACCAAATTTGTGATGATATTTTGACTGTTATCACTCCAATTTTGTTTGATAAGCACCTGCAACTGCTCACAATTGTATAGTTTCTTTTTATCAACCACCAGTTTGATTATCACCCGCAAATTCTTTATTGGGTTAAAATCTGGCAATTTCCCGGGCCAAGGTCCCAAAAGTTTGATGTTATTTTCTGCTAAGAACCTAGTTATTGCCTTTGCTTGGTGACGAGGTTTGCCATCATGCTAAAAAGAGTTATCATTCCCCCATTACTCCTGAACTGTTGGAAAAAAGGTGCTGATTAATCACATTTTGGTATTATTCTGAGTTCATGGCAGTATTCTTGGGTAATATTGTTAGTGTTCCTGTTTTCGTAGATGAGAAGCAGCCCCAGACGGAAAGTGACTGGATGCTTCACCCTGGGCATGACACAGAACTCAAGCGCTCCCCTCTCCTCTCGTAATGATGGATCTTTCTGAAGCTCCAAACAAACGGAAGGAGGCTTCCTCAGAGAATACCACTTTGCCTCAGTCATCAACAGTTCTTTCTTTTTATTTCCTACAAGAGTGGAGCCTATCTGTAAGGTTCATCTTGGTGAGATGAGGATTCTTTGCGGCTACTTTCGACTTGAGACTTTGTCAAAAAGTCCATCTCACTGTACACGCTAAAGCATACACACCTTTTCAATCATGAACAAGCTTGGCACTGGAGGCAACCTGATCCTTGAACTGGGACCTTACCAGGAGGTTATCCTAACATTCATTTAAAGCTCTTGAGCATCCAAAAGGCCTTCACAGTCTTTTTAAAGTCATTATTGATCCTAAAGAATATGCTTCTTGATGCAGTACTCCTAGCAACTATCTCCTTGCATTTCAAGGCAATTTGTTGCAGAGTAACAATGGTTGCACTCTTTCTTTTTTCTGGAAAGAACCATTTCTGAAATTGAAAAAGGTTCAAACATTTATTTTTACCGAGAAAGATTATAATTATATCTCATTCATTTAACTTATAATTGTAGCCCACAAAAGATGATGAATAACCAAACTAATCTTATTTCATATATGAATGCAAACCAAAAGATTACTTAACAACAATAAGCCATTTGCCTATACAGGAAGTCTCCAGGTTACCATGGACCCAACATATAACACTGCACCGTTATGACGCAATGTCGTATTTATTCATAAAAAATATGGGTTCCATCATACACTACCAGCATCATAAATATGAATGCCTGCATACAACTAGTTTGTTGTTCAGGGAGGCATAGGAATATGCTGTAAGTGGAGAAGATGGCATGGGTCAGTTCTTACTAACTAGAGCACTATTATGGTTCATTGTTTTTGCATTACTGTGCAATTGTTTTACGTTTTTGTTACTTCTTTGTAACTTTGCCCTTCATTATGGCTCCCGAGCACAATGTAGATTCTTCTATTGGCAGTGAATCAAAGAAAAGGAAAGCCCTAACGATGGAAGTGAAATTAGATATTGTAAAGCATTCACAAAGGGAAGAAACCTCAAAGAACCATGGTCATTTGCTTGGGCTTAGCCGGTCGATGGTTGCTACTATAATTAATGTTAATATCTGACTTATGACAAAATCAAGTTTCCCACCTGTTTTAGGAACGGATCTCCGCCTGAAATTGGAGACTCCCTGTACAGGGAAAGTGGAGGAGTGAAGGGGAGAGTAATGTTGCTTGCCAGTGTCTTTTTATCTGAGATGCAAATGTAGTGCATCCTACTGCTAAATGTTAAGAGCGCTCTCTAAAACAAAACCCTATTCTTGGAGTCCCCAACTCAGACAACATTTTTTTGGCCTTATATGACTTTAAATATTATATCAAGTTTTTTTAATATAAATCTTAACTGCCTGTTGTTGTCTCTCTAACTGTTGGAAAGAAACAGAATAATATATATATATATATATTTATTTATTTATTTATTCATATATATATATATATATATATATATATATATATATATATATATATATATATATATATATATATATATATATATGCGGTTAAAAGGCTATTTTTGGCAGACACAGTCATCCTCAAAGCCCTCGGAAGGAGCTCTTCTCAGATACATGAGAAGGTAACACTTAAAATAGGTGTTACTGCAATATTTTTTTTAATATATATATATATATATATATATATATATCCAAAGAAGTATAGTAACATACATGAAAATGCATGAGAGAAACCACAGTATTTAGGACTGATTTACTTTAATCATTAATGAATATTTTAATTCATTATTTCTACAGAAATACAGCCTTCACAATTCCTCAGGCAAATCTTGAATTCTTAAACTATACCCCAGATGAATGTTTATAACAAATTCCTTAAAAAAATTATTAAATGACGTATATAAGTTCACTTGCTCTGAATACCATTATCTTGGGAATGGGAGAGGAGGGGAAAGGTAACAAGGGAAATAGGTACCCTAGTAGACCTTACAGTCCATTCAAAGAGGATACCTTTATTCGAACACTTGAGCAGGCGCAGTGCTCTTAAGGGTCAGATTGACGCTCTAGAAGAGAACTCACACCACACTTCAAGTCTCCAAATGGCCATTTTTCAAGATTTTGTCTAGTCTCGACTTGAACTGTTCATAGAGTTGCTGTTGACAACTTCCACTGGAAGTGCATTCCAATGGCCACAAATGCTATATGTGAAAGATTTTCCCACACAGATCTCGCTGGTAATGCTTCAGTTCAAGTTTGTAGCCGTGATTTCTTGTTCTACTCTGGCTAAGCTGAAAAATATCCCTGTAGTCTACAATGTCAAAGCCTCAAAGTATTTTGAACACTTTGATAAGCTAACCACGCAGTCTCCGGGTCTCCAGCGAGAACAAGTCTTAATTCCCATAATCTATCTTCATAACTCTTGTGTTTGATAGAGGAAATCAGTTTGGTTGCTCTGGCTTGGACACGTTCTAATCTTGCGATATCCTTTCAAAACAAAGGACTCCAAAATTGTACGGCATACTCCAGGTGCGGTCGGACAAGGGAGTTAGACAAACACAATACTATCTCCTTGTTCCGATATCCAAACTGTTTCTTTATAAACCTAGCATCCTTTGGGTTTTCTTCTCTGCCTCAATACACTGTCTCGAGAACTTGGGATCACTAGTTATAGTTACACCAAATCCTTCTCAGGGTCGGTGGATTCAACAGCAGTGCCCTTAAGGATATACTGAGATTGGGGGTTTCAGTCGCCGATATGCATCACTTTGCATTAGTTCACATTAAAAGGCATTTGTCACGTGTCTGACCACTCTCCAATCTTCCGAAGATCATTTTGAAGGCGGACAGTATTTCCTTCCTTTGCGATGTTTATACCAAGCTTGGTGTCATCAGCAAATTTGAAAAATCTTCGCAACCATGTCACCGTCCATGTCATTGACGTAGATGATGAACAGTAGTGGTCCCAGGACAGAACCTTGAGGAACACACTAGTAACGGGCACCCACTCAGAAGCCTTTCCATTCAACACCACCTGTTGCCATCTGCCACTTAGCCATTTCTCTATCCAATTTGCTACATTTCCATCTATGCCCAGCCCATGCACTTTCTGGAGGAGGCGGCGGTGTGGTACCATATCAAAGGCTTTTTGAAAGTCTTAAGTAGATAACATCTACCGCCTGAAAACGAAGTGGAAGAATTCCACAAGATTCGTTAGGCATGACCCGTGCTGGGAACTCCTCAGTCGCAAGTTGGACTCTAAATATGATGTCATTTTGTGTACCATGATGCTTTCCATGAGTTTACCCACTATTGAGGTTAAGCTAATAGGTTGGTAGTTCGAAGGCTGGCTTGAGTCTCTTTGAAGATTGGAGTCACCTCTACTTCATGTCAGTCTCTAGGAATGCATCTGGCCTGGATTGACATGTTGAAGATTGTGCTCAGATGTCGTGACACTTGATCGCGCACTTCTTTCAACACTTTAGGTAGAAACCCATCCGGGCCAGGGGACTTATTCATCTTTAGATCAGTGATCTTTTTTTCAATTTCTCCTTGGGTGAAGTCCATTTCCTCCAGCTTTTACCCTAAGTAAGAATCTGTGGGCTGAGGGATGGGACCACACTATTCAGTAAACACTGAAGAGAAGTAGTCATTGAGGAGCTTAGCATTTTCTGCATCTGAGTGCTTTAATGCCCCCTCCTCATTCACTAAAGAGCCAATCATGCGATGGATTGGTTTACAGCTGTTTACATAACCAAAGAACTCCTTGGGATTCTTCTTGCAAAGTCTCGCCAGTCAGAGCTCCTCGGCACACTTTGCTGCCCTTATGCTGGACATATTGCTTACTCACTTAAATGCAATGTTTCCACCCTCCCGATAAATCCATTGCTTCTCATTCTTCATGACTGATTGAAATATAAGTGTCACTATCACTAATATCATTTGATTCATTGTCACTCTGCATGGGTTTGAAGTTACTATCTTCATAATTATCACTATCGCTTGAAGACATCGTTAAAATATATTACACAATCAATCGCAAGTAATTTCCAACTGGCATAGAACATGCTTTCACCTTGCGGCTACAAACAAACCCCTCCCACAAAGTGTTTTTATTAGTCAGTTGAGAATGACATCATTATAAGACAGACACTTCGAGTAATGCTCAGGAATGTCCATAGCGTACTCTGGTAAAATTACAGAACAGAAAAACTTGTTTATTTCATGACGATAACCCATTTCATCATCAGAGACACATGCAACAGTAGGCATGATGAAAGCTGTTTCGTCATCGTAGGGAAGGGGTTAATTTGCCTTGCTTATTAAATAATGTTAAAAAATTTCTGCAATTTTATTTATGAGTCTTCTTTAACCCTGAGATTTTCATTTTTATCCCTTTTGGTGTAATTTACCCTGTTTGCTGACCTCTGCTGTGGAGGTAGGTGAAGAAATTTGCATTCATGAACTAATGCATGTTGACATCCCGAGTAGCAAATTTTGCTTTTAAAAAAATGGGGTGTGGTTCGTTCCAGAGTATGAATCTAGCCCTTTTAGTTGTAGTGCTTGAAGGTTTGAATGATTAGTAATGTTCTACTTACTGGTATAATATAAATTATTTTTCCATTTACAGTTATGAGGCCAGTGTATGCTGTATGTGTCTCTCAACGCCTCCTGGAAAACTTTGTTCTATACAGAAACATAGCATTTTGAAAGAATCCGAAGCATTCCAAATTCTAAAACCTCAACTGCATAAAATGCTTGAGTTTTCTATGAATAATTTACGCAATGTAATGGCGATGCAGGCCACTCTCAAAGAGCGTATGCAATATACACTTCATAGTTTAAATAAGTTCTCTGAAGAACTCAAATTAAAGGTAAGTATTTAAAATATTCCTGCAAGTTTGTTCACCTCCCATAGAACATATAGCTCAACAAAAGTAGTAGTTTGTGTGAGAGCATCTTCAGGTATCTTATATATTGCAGGCCTTACTCCCATCAGAGTCTACACTTTGAAGTGGTTTTGAAAGGTTTAAAATGATCTTTTGAAGTGGTTTTGGAAGGTTTAAAATAACCTTTTATAGCTCTTCTATGCATGGTTGATGATCCACTTCCAATGTTCTTTTCTGTACCTTTGACTAATAGAGGCCAAGGATCTTATTCCTCTTTTCCCCCCAGCATTTGCGTAGATTTGGTGGAGTTTTATCATTGGACCTCAGTGTGTCTTAATTGTGCGTGCAGGAGCTCTCCCTATTCTAGTAGATAAGGTCTTGGATTCCTGCCAGGTTTAATCCTATCTTTACCTCTATTTATTACATATCCTCCTACCCCTTTCAAAACCTGCTCTTCTATCCACAGAGGTTCTGATTGACAAGTGCACTTTAGTCATCTTATGAGCCTTAGTTGAGTGGCAGTGTATACTGTGAGGTCTCTACCTACTGTGAGGCCCAAAAGCCTCCCGGCTAGGGCAAGTATTAGGTACAGGGTGTGCTGGGCCATCGACACTGCTTACCTTCCTCCAGTACACATATAAGGTGGCTACACAATCACCATCATTTATGGTCAAATCTCGAGGACAGTTTCACCTAAATGGTGGGCTGGGTTGGCAAAGCCTGTCAACATTGACCAGGACTGATTATGTGTGTAAGTGATGATTTTCTGGAATTTGTGATCCTATAGAGACTTTTCTCTTAACCTCCTCACTCATAAGGAGGTCATAGTATCTACTCTCCATGTGGCCCCTTTTTTCTTTTTTTTTTATCTAATCATGGTGATAACTGAAAGCAAGAGTGGGAAAGCGCATGGAGATCCACTTCCAAGTGTGGCCTCATCCTCCCTAGATGTCAGGGAGGATGGGGGAAATTGAAGCACCCCTTTGACCAGAGAATTGACTGTGACAGAGATTACAGTGAATGGGATCTGTGATGCCTGTGGGGAGAGGGAATAGCCCTACAGAGCTACCCACCTGAGATGGACATGGTCCGGGAGGTGACCCAGCCCCAGATATGGCAGAATCTTCTATGGGGTTGAACCCTAGTCTCGCCCATGCAATCTTCTCAGACAGCTCGGGCCTCCAAGGACTCACAATGAGAAGAAGGACCTCCCTTGGGTGGTGCCCCTCTGAGAGCTAAGACCTTCTCAATCTCGGAGAAGGATCCAGCCTAGGGGCGCCTTCCCGAGGCCGAGAGAAACAGGTTCATTCCCCACCCTCCTCTCCTAAAAAGAAAAGAAGCAAGAAGAGGACTGAAGGTTCTTCTCACTCTGTGCGGTTTCCAGGGATGGATGCCCCCCCCCCTCCCCCATTGAGAGACTATCTGGTGTTTTCAAGCCTGCTGGCTTCAAATGCTTTCTGATTATTCACGCCACTGATGGCAGCGTGTTGGCTAAGGGCAACATGTTCCATCAGAGGAGACCATTAGCTAGCTTGATTGTTAGAGAGTTGAAGATGTCCCATTTCTCAGACAGGAGCCTTCTGGTGAATGCGTCAGATCCCTCTAAAGCAGCCAAGATTAGTGCCATTTGGACACAATGACACTCTGGTGAGTGATGCTGCACTCTACCATGAATTTTGTAAAAGCATTGGTCTATGCAAGGGAACTCGTGGACTACTCCATAGATGGCATCACCTTGAGCTGGCCGACCATGGAGCGTTCAAGGTCGAACTTGCGATGAAAAAACAGGGAGCGGCCTCAAGATCCACCCCTCCACTCTTTGTCACAGTCATCCAGGACAGGCTCCCTGAGTTGGTGCATGCTGGTTTGTATCGCTACTATGTGAAAGCATTCGGGCCACTGCCACGGAGGTGCTATTACTGTATCGCCTCGGCCATACCTATAGCTCCTGTAGATGTGCAAAGTTGGGTCTACCTGAAGCCAGTTTAAGTTGTTCTAAGGGCACACAGTGTCATTTCTGTTTATATTTTCCCATCTGCTGATCTAGGTGTGGTATGGTTGCTGGCCTTTTCCTCCTGAGATTTGAACTCACAGCACTCCCTCTGGAGATTACACAACCTATCCCTGGAGTTACGTCCTAATCGACCTGATAGAAGAGCTTTGATTGTGGTCCTAAATGTAGAAGAATTCTCTTATCACTATCTGAGAACTTCATTTCCTTGCCACAATCTGTCTCATCTCTGCATGCACACCCTAATTTTGGGTGGGATGTGATGAATGACCTTCTTTGTGGCAATCACCTTCCCATTCATATATCTTTTGCATGGGTCAGTGTTTCCTGAACAGATGTCTTGATAGTGCTTAGAGCCAGCATGGTATAACACATTTGAGGAAATGACTGACTTCTCTATCTCAGTTGAAGAGTTTAGGTTGGTTGCTGAGGCTGTTGAGTTCTCCAGCACCCTCATTGCTGCAGGCCCAGCTAACATTCCTCAAACATTTGGCCATTTTATTGTGCCATCCAAGTGTGTGGTGGCCTCCAGAGAGAATCCAATTGCCTCCAAATGACCCCAAACAATCTCACATGTCAATTTCATTGACTGTGCTTGGTTCCACTATATTTTGAAACACACTCATCAGGTGAGCATCGTGTGTCTTTTCACTTAATGGGAAGAGCCCTCTTGCAGCATGTCAAAATGATTTGTGGCAAGTTCTTGCTGACCACCCCCCTCCAGGAAGACAGGACTGCAATCTCACATCCTGCATCCATGGCAGTGTCCTTCATGACTGTTTTACCCCAAATTGTTTATTTGTTTTATTTACAAGACAGTATAGGCTCACTGAAGGCTGCCAACTGAACTTCACCTCCAAAAGCAAGTTGACCTTTCACTAACCTGTTTACACTAAGTGAGCTGATTTCTGGCTTTGCTTCATCGGCAGATACCATTCCTGGTCCAGACCATATCCTGTATGCCATTTTGACACCTGAGGGAATGAGACATGAACTTTTTGTTTGCTCTCTGGACCAAGGGTATCTTCCCAGGTTCCAGGCGAATGGCTACCTTGGGTCCTTTTCACATGCCAGTGAGAGATCATTACCCTGGCCAGTTTCCACCATGTTTCTCTAATTTCTTGTGTGCTGATGGAGAAATTGGTTAATGTTAGGCTATCTTATTTCTTGGACAGTGGATGTCACCTGTCTCCTGCACAGTGTGGAGAAGGCCTATGTGGTGATATGGTACCATGAAGACCTTACTATGAAGCTGAGGGAATGCCTCCGAAGTTTCTTTTCTGAATTCCTGTGAGATCATCGATTTCACATACAGGTGTAGGGGTTCCTCTCCTGTCAAATATACCAGGAAGAGTGTGTCCCACACGGATGTGTCATTATCTATGCTCTGAGCATCAACAGTATCACCTCAGCTCTGCTGGAAGATGTTTTGCTACTTTCTACATAAACAACCTTTCAATCTCTTTTGGTGTGGCCCTAGGCCTACACTGAAGTGTACACTCCAACAGGCTCTGAACTGCATCTCTCACTATGCTGAAGTGCATAGGGTGGTTTTCTTTGGCCAAGACTAAATTGATGCACTTATGCATTAGACCTTTTTGAAGCACACTTCGTCATGCTGGAACTGTCCCAGTGTATACAGATGGCTCCAAGTAGTTTTATCCTTCCTCAGCTGAGCTTGAATTGCAGAAGGTGGACTTGATCTACCACACTGGTCTCGGTTTGGTGACTGGTCCTTCTGCACATCCCCTATAGAGAGCCTCTTTGTTGATGTTGGGAAGATGTCACTCGCTTTGTGCTGTACACAGTGCACTATACACTTTAGCCAGCCCAGCATATCCAGCAATCGCCAACGGCTCTCATCTCATCTATTGTCGATCTAGATTGTGCCTGTGAAATGCCAATCATACATACCCTTAGCCTTTTGGATTTAGGGCAAGGCAACTCCAAGAACTTGATGTATCTCTAAGACTGGTGATACTCTGGTTCTGCCCTGGAAGTTCTGCATTAAACTTATTGAAGCACACATTGCGTCACGCTGGTTTTGTGCCACTGTACACAGAGGATTCCAAATCCAGAGGATGTTGCCCTTCATGTCCTCTCTCGTATGTTTGAAGCTGGCTGGTCTCTACCAGGTACCACATATCTTTTTCAGCTGAGCTATTTGTGCAATCCACCCTCGATACAGGAGATTGGGCCCAGTTCACACTTGATTGATTGGGATTTTCAGCAACTTACAGCAGGCCCTTGATTCACAGTATATGTGATGACATGAGCTGTTGTGATTGTCTATTTATGAGTTCCTTCATGGACATTTGGAATCACCAAATAGTTACAATTACTTAGCAACTGGGCCTACATTTCGCTCTTCCTCACACTGACTACATGGCAGGAATCAGATTAGTCCTTCTAGCTGCCTGGCTAAGAGGATGGGAGACAGCCACTGGAAATCTAGAGTCACACTTCCGGCACATTTTTGTTGAATGCCCCATTCTAGGGAGTTTTGCAAGCACACTCTCCTGCTACAATGATGATTGGGTTTGCTACCGCTTATTCCTTGTACTCAGGATGAGTTTGTGCACCTCAGATAGTGTTTGAAGGAAATGAATCTCCTGCTGATGCTGAATAATTCTTTTTCCTCTTTTTTTTCTTCTTTTGTTAATAAAGCCTAACACTAGTTAATTTTGGAGGCTTATGCCCTTTATAGTAGTTGCCAGGTGGAATCGCTTAAAAATTGGTCCCTTCAGGTTCACCAAGTGATGGGCATCCTCATCTTTTGTGAATTTTATTATCCAATGGGGCATCACTACCTAGTACTAGAGCTCTCCAAATGTTCTTCCTGCAAAAGATGTACTTGTTAGTTTTCACTTTAAATTTTGAGGGGGGGGAATCTTACCCTGTACAGTGCTCAACAAAAGTTTAGGCCAGGTGCATGTCAGACAAGTTGCAGCATGATAAAAGTGTCATAAAAAAATATTAATCTTACCCTTAATACTTTGTTGGGCATCCTGTGCATTTCTTGACATCCCTCAGGCATTGTGGCATGGACATAGCGAGATGATGTAGCTTCTGGGTAGGTATAGCATCCCAACAAGCCCTAATTTCCTTCTCCAGCTTAGGGAGAGTGCTGACATCCTTCCCTTGTAACTGCCTCGCTTTCCCCATAATAAGGCCACAAACACTCCCAAACTACAAAAAACGCAGTCACAAAATGGTGTCTGTCAGGAGAACACAACAGCACAGTCCTCTCACCACCGCGGACAAGCCGACACTGAGCACGTGCTGGCAGGCTGAGTGGGGAAACTGAGGGATGTAGTGACATCATGCAGCTGGCCCAAACTTCTGACTAAATTAAATCACCCTCATCTATACCATTCTTTTTTAAACATAAGTTTAGTCCACCCCGCTCACCCGACCTAAACTTTTGTCGAGCACTGTATGTCCCATTACATCCCAATCATACTCAGTCAATTGAAGGAAGGGAGTGGGGGCAAAAGGGAAGGTAAGACTTCTTTCAAACTGGCTCTGGCTTCCGCTCAAGTGTCTTGGGGCATCTTCTTACGCAATTTGTCCGGGAAGCAGGTGCAGCCAAATTGACCCAAATTGTCAGGATCAGCGGTTCTCCAATTTACAATTGGAGGTAGGCTATCCAAATTGACCCAGAAAATCTGCTGCCAAAGGCTGGGTCGGGATTCCAAATAAAGATTGGCGACTGCCAAAAATAAATGCACCTGGTAGTAAATAATTTGAGTCTTAGTTTAGCAGCCTTGACAGTACAGTGGTTGGATATAGAACAGGTTGCTATGCCACCCTTTGTATTGGGATATAGCATTATAATATCTCTTTGTTAAGAATAATTTAGATAAAATATATTTATTTCCTGCAACAAAGAGAGAGAATTTTAAACAACATATAAAAAACAAATCTACATTACTAATTTCTATTTACACCCCTACCCCTTCCTAGTGAAATACTCGCACTCTTTTATCATAAACAAGGAAAAGTAGGGTAAAATATCACTAAGACAAAGTGGTGAAAAATCCATAGTGGTCAAAATGTGGAGAATGGCTCCCAAATATACTCTCCATTCACACATCAGCCATCCACCACATTGTCTTCCCCAATCCTTAGGTGAAAATTTTTAGTACCCTGATGCATGGTATCCCTCACCCTAGAAAATGGTGCCCTTACCCTCCTGGTTTTTGCTCCTCTTATTGGACTCCATTAGAGTGAGTGAATTTCTGACTTTTTGTTTCAGATTGAAAATGAAGAAGCGGAACAAATGGTGCAACAATCTCTCTTGGTTGAACTTCATGAAACTAATGACACGTTGTCAAACATAACTAATATTAACGAGTTACTACTTAAATTTAGTAAAGTAAGTTCTTAAATTAAAACTTGAGTAGTTTGTACTCATTTAGTCCAGCTTAGCAGATCCATTTGTTGAGCTGCTAAATCCTAGATTAGTAAAATGGCTATGGTGTCGCTCATGATTGTTTAAGGTGTATAATGCTGTATGGTAAAGATATTTGGTTGTATTGTGGAGTTTGGGACGATTTTGTTAAAAGAAGTGCATGTCATCCTCACAGGCACCACAAGAGGTCTCTCTTCTTTTTTTCTTGTATTAAGACTAATATGCTTTCAACACATTTTCACTTTTGCATTGATGTCCTATCAATGGTGTTGTAATTTCGGATTTTGTGTATGATTGGGGCCTGATCTCAAGGTAGCAGTACTCGGTACCTTAATGTACTTTTGAGTTATGCATATGTTTCACAGATGTTGATCCTAGTCTTGCAAGCAATGACAGTGTGTGTATGCTCCAAGCAATTGAACTCATCACATACACACTGAGGTAATTGAACATCACCTAGACTGTGAAGCAATTTAACCCATTGCCTACCCTACAAAGTAATTCAGTCCATTGCCTACACTACAAAGCGATTGAACACACACCCTACGCTCTTAAGCCCCTGTAAGGGGTATGGCAATTTGTTTTCCTGGCTGCCGTGTGCTGATGGGACTCAACACCACGTGCAGCCACAGCTTAGCCTCTTCTCCTTCTTTCTGACACCCTGTCTTCTTACCCTGCTTGCTCACTTTGCCTACAACCCCTCCCACAACTTTCTCTGGTCAGCCTCTAATTTCACAGGGTAGACACTGACCAGTTTCCTTTCACCCAACCCTCACAGTTCGGGGCTGAGAGGCGATGGGACAATGCCCCCTCACCCCTAAGCTCCAGTGTGGGGTGGTGGGTTTTTAACAACCTGCTTCACTCCCACCCTCACCTTTCTCTCCTTTCACGGTCTATCCATTTTACACACAATCCCCTTTACTTTACCACCATCGGAGCCGCCCTTGTGTAGCTCCACTGTAGAAAAGGAGGTTCCACCCCACCCTGTACTTTCTCAGGGGATGCTCCAAACTTTTTACCAGAGGAGAGTCTTACTCCTCTCCTAGACCTATGAGTATAGGAGACTCCCCATCAACCCCTTCAATAGAGGCACCCTTGGGCAATTCCATCTCTTCTTCAGTGGCAGTCCCTCCTTTGCTTACCCAGGGGACTGCCAAGAGAGCAGGCAGGTGCCTCATAATTGACCGTTTCTTGTGGGAGCAACTCAATAGTGCCAACCATCTTAGGGGAACAAGGAATAAAAGGGCCTGTTGACCGGTGCCCCCTAATATCCTGCTTGCTTGCATGACAAGTTTGCACGGAGTCAGTGTACCTGCCCCCCTCTCTTCCCCAATGGATGCCAGTTCGCTGGCATAAAACGAACAAAAATGGACCTCAAATTGGATCTGTGATGTCTTAGGGGAGGTAGGGCACCTGAGATGGACATGGTCCCTGAGGTGACCCAGTCCCAGGCAGTAGGATCTTACATTGGGTCGAACCCAGTCTCAGTATCAAGCACAGAACCTGAGTTCACCCCTGTGCAAGCCTCTCTTCAGATGGCTCATGTCCCTGAGGCCTCTATTATGTTGGGGCCCCTCATTCAGGGGTTAGCTGGCATTTTCAAGCCTGCTGACTTCAAATGCTTTCTAGTTATTCGCTCCACTGATGGAAGTATGTTGGCCAAGGACAATGTGATCCATCAGAGGAGAGCTGAAGGTGACCCTTTTCTCAGACAGGAGCCTTCTGGCGAATGCTTCGAATCCCTCCAAGGCAGCCATGATTAGTGCCCTTAGGACACTTGAGGGCACGCCTGTGAGTGTGACGCAACACTCTACCATGAACTTCGTGAAAGGAGTGGTTTATGAGAGGGAACTCATGGACTACTCCATAGATGACATCGCTTTAAAGCTGGCCTACCACGGAGCGGTCAAGGTCGAATGTGTGATGAGAAAACAGGGAGGGGCCTTGAGACCCACCCCTACACTCTGTCACGTTCAACTCTGACAAGCCCCCTGAGTTGGTGTGTGCCAGTTGGTATCGCTACAGTGTGAAGGCATTCATACTACTGCCACCACTTTGGCTATACAAATCACTCCTGTAAATGCACAAAGTCAGGGTTACCTGAAGTCTATGTAAGTTGCTCCTTGAGAAGGAAATCCTGGCTGTTCAAGCCCAGGATTCTCTCTCATTTTGCGAGGGTAAGTACTTAGTCCTGGCACAGCCCACGCTGCCTGGGATGTCCTATGCCTCGAAGTTTAAAAAAAACATCCTCTGCTCCTGGCACCTCCAGGCATACAAGCATAGTAATTTCTGCAGCCATTAGGAACA
Organism: Ceratothoa steindachneri; assembly: GCA_963969495.1. Taxonomy (NCBI): domain Eukaryota; kingdom Metazoa; phylum Arthropoda; class Malacostraca; order Isopoda; family Cymothoidae; genus Ceratothoa; species Ceratothoa steindachneri. The sequence continues at coordinate 33,619,971 of OZ018331.1, read as the reverse complement.
CTTCTGCATTTTCTACCTACACTGGGCGCCTTCCTGGTACAGCTGGCAACATAAATGGTTCACACATAGCCCCAGCTAAAATCAGGGTTCTCCCAGCATAAATCTTTCCCCCCACCTCCATCTCGTTGTTAGACTCACAGGAGGCAACTCCCCTGAAGTTGGTCGTGAGGCCATCTTCCGGGGCTTCTAAAGCTGCCTCCCGAAAGGAGGACAGCACTAAAGGAACTTTAGCTCCTATGCCCACACCTAGTGGTAGGCTAGGTTGCTCAAAGATGGTGGACCAAGGGGCACGGCGATTTGCTTTCCTGGCCGCCTTGCTGAGAGGATTTAGCGCCCCGTCCGTCCCCAGCTTAGCCTCTTCTCCTTCTCTCTGACACCCTGCCTGTCTTCTTACCCTGCTTCCTCACTTTCCATTAACCTCTGATGCAACTTCTTTGGTCGGCCTCTAATTTCACACGGTAGTTGCTGACCAGCTTCCTCTCATCCAACCAACCAGATCGGGGGGGTAGGGGACAACGCGCCCCTCATCCCTGAGCTCCGGTTTAGGGTTGTGGGTTTTTAACAACCTGCTTCATCCCTACCCACACCTTCCTCACATACCCTTTCTCCTTTCACTCATATCAATTTTTACGCTATGCCTAAGGTGTAGCCGCCAGGTTACTAGGCGGGAGGAGTGGCCTCAAATGATGGCAACAGCTGGTTTTTCCGACCCCATGTTCACCCCGCGCAGAACGGGCTACTCCCTGGGGTGATTAACGTTTGCATCCGGTAAAAACTATAGGGTCACCATTCCCGATAATGTGAAATTAAAAAAAAAAAACCCATTCCCTTCCCAGGTAACATCGTCGGAGCCGCCCTCGGGCAGCTACACCGAAAAAATGGAGGTCCCCCCTCCCCGTGCTTTCGCAGGAGACCCTCCAAAACTTTTTGACCGGAGAGGAGGCTTACTCCTCTCCTAAGTCTACGGGTGCAGGGGACTCCCTCTTATTAGCAGTCCCCCATTACTTTCCCAGGGGACTGCCAAGAAAGCGTGCCAGCGGCCCATAATTGACCACTCCTGGTATGAGTGGCTTGATAGGGCCAACCCACTTAGGGGTGTGAGGGATGACAGAGCCCATTGCCCTGTGCCCTCTAAAGTCCTGCTGGCTTGCATAGTAAGTTTACTGGGGGTCACTATATGTGCCCCCCTCTCTTTCCTGATGGATGCCGGCCCAGAATAGAATAAAAGGTACCTCGAAGGGGACCTGTGATGTCTTAGGGGGGGGGGATGACCACATGGAAGGAGAAGAGGGATCTCCTTCCCCGGCTGGTGCCCCTGTAGTAACAGCTAAGACCTTCTCCATATTAGAGAATGATCTGGCCTAGGGGATCCTGCTGGTGGAGGGGAGAAGCGGGTTCATTCCCCGCCCTCCTCTCCCAAAAAGAAAAGAAAGACTGAAAGAAGACATAAAAGACTCGGGGCTCTTCTCCTTTCGGTGGAGCCGCGGGAACGGACTGGTCTGCTGCCGTTTCGGTAAGCGACCAAGCAAGATCGGCACGTCTGTCCCCGCCGCTCCCCCCAGTGGGGAGCCCCAGACTAAGACAAAAAGTGCGCAGAGCGTAGCCTCGATTATGTCCCCTCATTCAGAAGTTACCTGGCATATTTGAGCCCGCTGGCTTCAAATGCTTCTTCGTTATTCGCCCCATTGATGGCAGCATGTTGGCTAAGGGCAACATGATTCATCAGAGGAGAGCTTTAGCTAACGTGATTGGTAGAGAGGCGAAGGTGACCCGTTTCTCGGACGGGAGCCTTCTGGCGAATGCGTCGAATCCCTCCGTGGCGACCATGATTCGTGCCCTTCGGACACACTATGGCATACCGGTGAGTGTGACGCTGCACTCTACCATGAACTTCGAAAAAGGATTAGTTTATGCGAGGGAACTCGTGGACTACTCCATAGATGGTATCACCTTAGAGCTAGCAGTTAATGTCTTACATGTGATTTGAACACAGGAAGGGGCCTCGAGATCCATCCCTAAATTCTTCGTCACGTTTGACTGTGACAAGCTCCCTGAGTCGGTGCCTGTCGGTTGGTATCACTACCGCGTGAAGGCATTCGTACCACTTCCGCTGAGGTGCTACTACTGTCCCCGCTTCGGCCATACTAATCGCTCATGTAGACGCGCAAATTCGGGGTTGCCCGAAGTCTTGTAAGTTGCTCCAAGGCCACACACGATAAGTCCAAATCGTGTGTGGCCAAGTGTGTCAATTGCGGAGAGCCGCACCCCGCTTCTTCGAAGCAATGTCGTGCGTATCTCCTTTAGAAGGAAATTCTGGCCTTTCAGGCCCAGGATCGTCTCTCATTTCGCGAGGCTAAGGACTTGGTCCTAGTCCCTCCAAGCTTACGAGGACGGTCGTTTCCGCGCCCATTCGGAACCCTTCTGGGGGTTCTACCCATCCCGGGCGCTTCCCTGGTATAGCTGGTGGCATAAAGGGCTCACACCCAGCCAGGGTTCGCCATCCTTCCCCCAGCGTAACAGTTTATCGTAAGGCGAAACTGCCGCGCGCCTCCACCGAGTCGTTAGACACATGAAGTTGGTCGTGAGGCCATCTTCCGAGGGTTCCTAAAGCTGCCCCGTTAAAGGAGCTTCGGCTCCTTTGCCCACACCCAGTGGTAGGCTGAGTGGCTCGGAGACGGTAGATCCTCCAAAAGAGGGACCCCCGCCTCCCCAAGGTTTCGTGGTGGAGGGAGGAAAAGACTCGCATGGCGAGCCCAACCTCCCCAGATAAGTCCTCGTAGGCGACAGCGCCTTCAGCGCATTGTCCGGCCAACAGTGCCCGAAGTTCTGCCTCCGGGAACCGTACGACCATTCCCGTGAATGTCTTCTCTTCGATGACCTCCATGGTAGTGACCACTTTCCCATTCTAATATTTTCTGAGCCGCTGCCTCCCGAGAGCCCGCCCCGGTGGTGCTTGGCCAGGGCGCGTTGGTCCGCATTTTAGTAAATGACTGATTTCTCTCTCTCAGTCGAACAGCTTAGGTCGGTAGATGAGGCCGTTGAGTTCTTCTCCGGCAACCTCATCGCCGTGGGCCTAACTACTATTCCTAGAATGTCTAGCCGTTTTCCACCCCGAAGCGATATGCCTGCATGCACTATAAGCGCCGCCCGAACGATTTGGCTGACCTAGAGCTAGGTTCCGGTATGTTTCGGATCACGCCCACCGCTCTTCCTGGCGGGCATACGTGTCTTCACTTAACGGGAAGACCCCTCTAGCAGAGGTGTGAAAGCGATTCAAAAGGATTCGGGGCAAGTTCTCACAGGACCCCCCCTCCCGTTCTCCAGGAGAATGGGACCGCAATCTCGGACCCCGCGTCCGTGGCAGAATCTTTCGCGACCGCTTTCTCCACATTCTCTAGCCGGGATGCTGCTCCGCCAGCATTCAATGTGCGTCGTGATGTCGTGGAAGGCCGCCGACTGGACTTTACCTTCAGAGGCGGAGAACCTTTCAACGGAAGTTTTACATTGAGTGAGTTGCGTTCCGCTCATGCTTCCTGCGCGGACACCGCACCTTGTCCAGACGATGTCCCGTACGCCATGCTCGACACCTGAGTGAGTGAGGCATGGTTTTTCTTTTAGATTTGTTCAACGGATCTGGTTAGAGGCTATCCTCCCAGATTCTTGGCGAATCGATACTGTGCTCGCTTTTCGCAAACTGGCGAGAGATCACTCTACCCCGGCCGGTTTCCGCCCAATCTCTCAACCTCCAACATGTGCCAATTTCTGGAGAAATTTTAGATTAGCCTTTTTTTTTTCCAGGCAGCGGAGGCCACCTGTCTTCTGCAAGTTCCACTCCACGTCGTATGCTTCTCCGACTATAAAATGCCATCTGCGAGGGCTTCCTTCGTAGACAGAACTAGGCCACGGTGCTTTTCTATCTGGAGGCCTATGATACCGCATGTCGATAAAGTATCATGGAGACTCTCCACACGATAGGGGCCAGAGGACGCCTCCCAATCTTTATATCTGAATTTTTGTGAGATCGTTGATTCTGCGTATGGGTTGGGGGAGCCCTCTCCGGCCGATGGAACAGGAAGAGGGCGTCACACTCTTTGCCTGAGCATCAACGACATCACCTCGGTGTTGCCGATAGATGTTCTTCGTTTGCTCTACGTGGACGACCTTTCGATCTCTTTTGGCCCGGCCCAGATGCCGATTCTGGACCTTCGACTCAAACACGCATTGAACCGTGTCTCTCTTTATGCCGAAGCACACAGTCTTCCCGAGGCCAAGACTAAGGTGGTGTACTTTTGTCCCCATTCACTGCTCAACGCTGACCCAGACTTGTTTCTAAATGAGGTTTGTCTGGAAGTGGTGGACTCGCACCGTTTCCTATGTCTTGTATTTGACCTTGCCTCACCTGGGAGGCTCATTCACGCGCCATGGATATTCTTCGTTCCGTGACGTTCAGCGCCTGGGGCGCTGATAGCGCTACTGCCTTACTTTTGTATCGATCCTTTGTTCCTTCGAAGCTGGACTACGGATGCGAGTTTTATGCATCCACAGCCGTGAGTGTATTGCAGAAGGTGGACTCGACTCACCGCACCTGCCTTCGCCTGACGACCGTTGCCTTCCGCACGCCCCCAATTGAGGGCCTACTTGTCGATGCTGGGGAGATGCCACTCGCTCTGCGCCGTTCACAGTGCATTATTCGCCGTTACGCCCGAGCCCGGCGCCTCCCTCAGTGGCCAACAGCTCTCACTGCATCCGCAGCTGATCTCGAGGGTGCCAATGCCGCCGAGAGATGCCACTCATACCCTAAGCCCTTTGAGTTTAGGGCTAGGAAACTCTTTCGAGAGCCTGAGGTGCCCCTGATTCTGCCCAGACGCCACCTTGGAGGGTACCACCTTTGACTATTTGTCGCCACGCCTTTGCTCCCAAAGCTTCTACAGCGCCGTGGTATTGCATTTGCCCTTTTTGCATCACACTTCCAGTGTATACGGATGGCTCAAATCCCAAGAGAGGGTCGGTTTCCATGCTGTATCCACTCTGTTTGAAGTCAGCGGGGCTCTGCCAAGCACTGCGTCTGTCTTCACAGCCGAGCTGGTTGCAATACACCACCTAGTACGGGAGATAACGCGACGTGCCTGGTTCGGAGAACAGATTGTGATTTATAGCGACTCACAAAACGCCCTGAGTGCTCTCGGGGCATTGGAATCTCCGCATCCCCTGTTTCGCCCTATCCGTGACGCCACGGTTTTGGCAAGCTGGGTGGATGTCAAGATTATCTTTTGCTGGGTTCCTGGACATGTAGGAATTGCGGGGAATGAGCGCGCCAAAGAGTCCGCGAGGACTCTGCGACCGGACCAGCGTTTCGCTCTTCCTCACACTGACTACATGGCAGGAATACGGGCAGCTCTCCGGACTGTTTGGCAAAAAAGATGGGAGACGGTCGAAGGGAACTTAAAGTTGCGTGTTATTGCGCCGCAATTGTTCCCATGGACATCCCCCCTCCCAATGCCGCAACGGTTTCAGGTCGCTTTCTGTTGTCTCGGAATTGGACACACTCGCGGGACGCACCGCCATTTGCTGGAGCGCTCGCCAGCGCTCTACTGTGAAGACTGCGTTGTCCCCCAGACTGTTTGGCACATTCTTGTTGAACGTCCCAGTCTGCGTGATCGTGCACGTGCGGGGTCGCTACCGTTTGTCCCTTGTTGGAGGAGGCGGGCCTGCCTCCGATGCGCCCTTCCTTCTCCTTTCCTTTCTGCTTTCTTTCCTTTTTATTTGTTTTTTGTTTTTTTTAGCCTGTGATTAGCCTTTCTTTTTGTTATTTGTTTTCTAATCTAGCCTAGTAATAAGCTGTCATCTGATTACGGCGACTTTTGCCCTAGTAGGCAGTCGCCAGATGTGCTATAAAAAAAATGTAGCCAGGAAGAATCCACCCACCTTCTGGCGCGTGTTATAAAAGGCAACTAAGTCCAGATATGTGCTACTGCCATGGAAGCATCGCAATTTGCAGCGCCCACGACCAAAGTGTCATTCTCACCTCCCGCTTTATGCTCAACATTTGCATCCAGTGAAAATGGACTGTGGAGTCGATGGAATGTCCGCTTGGGTAAGATGTAGATTGGAGTGAGGTGTTGCATTGTTCACCAGGAGCATATGACACCTCTGCTCCTTCCGCCCCCTTGGGGGGATTAAGGGAGAAAGCCTTTGACCCTACAGCCCCTGCCGTAGGACTCCTTCAGCGTTACCATAATTAAGTGGGCCGCGCCTTTCTGAGATTGTCTTGATGGGATTAGGTTACAGTGGAGGGAGGCTGTTGCATGCTGTTGTAATTTTATAGCGGCCCTTGTAACACCGAAGAAGTGGAAGGTCAATTGCAACTTAACTTCATACTGAATACATCCAAGTTGGGTGGTTCCACTCCAGCATTGTATCTAGGTTGGGTGGTTGTGTCATTCCCATTTGGAAATGATGTAACCACTACAACTCCCTTTGTTCTCACCATACAGGGTGGCTTAAAGTTTAAAAAAATAGCCTTGCCTCCTCGAGTAAAGACGAGATTTAATTTGAAATATTGAAGCACCCCAAAGATTTGCTCCTACGAGCGCAATGGCTGATATAAACGAGGGTGTCGTTGGCCTTCGCCTACTCATAATGGCTAACCCGATAGTGATTTATGAATGAGCCATTCCCACGTTGGGAGTCCTCCGTTTCTATATTAGAGGGTTTGATTGTGTGTTTGTGCTTTTTTTTTTGTTGAGCGAATAAGTAGAGTTCTGACGCAAATGTCTCTTTCAGATCAACGCTTCCACTCAAGGTATAACGCAGAAATTTCATCATTGCCTCGCCAAGGATACTGTGAACGGAGCTCTGCAGTCCTTATTGCTGGAGCTCAAAGAACCCCATGGAGAATCCTTAGGCCAGTTGGGGTTCTCACGCAAGGAAGCCTTTTCACTCGCTTCGACCCTAAAGGAAAACGCCGACAAGGGAAACTTCGCTAATGTCTTGTTGATCTACCTGCTTTCCGATTTGTTATTCACCCGCTATAGACCCGGTGTTTTAAACCCGAACTCGGTTTCTTTCTCGTCCTTTTCCCCCACGTACGCGACTGGTCGGCATTCGTCCCCCGTGACTTCCCTCTCGCAAGAAGCAGAGGTACATCCCGAATCCGAAGAACCTGTCATCACTGAGGCAGATCAGTTATTCGATATCAATGCCGTGATAGAGACTACGAAAGCAATCGAATCGAGTGCCATGTTAAATGGCTCTTGCTCCACTTTGTCTGATCACCATCCCTCCGTCTCTTCCGCGCTGAGTCTGGGACTTTCCAATTTCTCCCTTATCGATAACAAAGAGCCCGACGAGGGTACGAAGTCCTTTAGCGAAGCCTTCGGCCAAGGGGGCAACGCTATCCGCCCTATTTCCTATCTGGACGCCGTCAAGAAACCACCCACGAAGCAATCCATTGTCGAAAACCAAACCAAGCTTATGTCCAAGGCGCTTCCCACCGCTCTCAAACCGGCGACTAAATCTCCGCATTGTTGGATGATCCTTTCCATTAACGGTGTGACCGCGGGGCGAATTATATTCCAACTCAGGCCCGATAAAGCACCCAATATGTGCGATAATTTTATTGGTTTATGCACCGGGCGTTCCGGTTACGGGTATAAAGGCACCCATTTCTTTAAGAATGGAGACGGGTTCCTGGTAGGTGGCGATGTGGAACATGATGATGGCACCGGCGGTTACTCTGTTTACGATAAACAGAAATTCGAGGCCGATCTTTGTCCGTTGAAGGACGATGTTGGGATGGTTCGTTTCAAAGGGATTGGTACCAGCGATAAGGGGCGGGGGATGGTCGGCTCCCAGTTTATGATTTGGTATACCGAGAGGGAATTTAAGAAATTCTCCTTCAGTCTCGTTTTTGGGAAAGTCGTTGACGGTTTAGAAATAATTCAAGAAGCCGCAAATCATAATCTATATAAAGTAGCCATTAAAATCGAAGAATGCGGCGCTATTTAGCATCGTATAAATTTTTAACGTTTTCTCTAAGTTATTTTGCAATTTAGGAATTCGGATTATTGTTTGAACGGCTTTTTTAATAATTTTTGTGTTAATTCCGGTATATTCCATTGTGCCTTATACAGTGCCTTGAAGGCTTCCACTTTATCCATCCAACGGTTGTACTTTTCAAATTTTTTTTCATTTAAAATTGTAGATGACAGCTCATTGTTTACGTTCTGATTAATTCATCTTTCTTCATTTACCTCTTCCTCTTTACATTGACTTTAATGGACCACTTAATTTATATAGTCGGAATTTTTTTTTAGTGTATACATATTAAAAATAATGTATTTTATGATACATCGGGATTTTGATATTTTTTATCACTTTTGTTGAATTAAATATTTATTAATTTATATTGCATAGAACTTGTAATATACATGAAATTCAAGTTTTTTTTATTCATTTCGCTGTTATCTGCACATTCCATAGGATGCCTAACTGCCTTGTTCTAGTTTCGGGTGTACTAGAGTAAAGTAGAATAATTTTGTTCCCCTTTGTCCTAAATGTTTGATATTCTTGATTAAGGAGCCAAAAGGGAAGGGTAAATTAGTCACCGGTTTCCAAGGACAGCTGGCTTAGAAACAAGTCTCAAATTTCCAGATCATAGGTCTTCTTTCACGCATTATTTAAATCATTGGATACCCAAATCCTTCGCTTATTGTATATCTTAAAATAGGGTTTAACATGGTAACCTTCAATTCTTTGAACTATATCACATGAAATCTGATTAGTTATTTTATATATTGAGACATTTTCGAATTATTTACTTTATCAAGACGTGATTATTGTTTATAACTTGCAGCTTCTTTTTTTTAACTCGTGAAAATCAGCAGTATATATTTTTAAGGTACTTTTGCAGAAACGAGACTATAAATTAACTCAAAATTTTGAATCTGTCACGTCGAGTGAAATCTATTAAATATAAAATGCGATGCTATAGTTATTTCTGCCTTTATTTCATTATACCCCTCCCGTCTCATTTTCCGGGGAGGGGGAACCAGTGAGGGTGATGAAGTGAGGTTAAACGGGAATATTGCGGATCCTTGCTTTATGCGAGACAAACACGAAAGGGAATATGTGTATGGCAAAGGAGGAGATGAGGAGGATACAGTAAAGACTATATCGAAGAAAAGAAAAAAAATATATTTGCGGAGACTCTTTGAGCTTTCGGCCAGGAGCAGACAATGCTCAGATTGAGGGCATTATTATTTGGAGGAGAGTTTATGCCACTAAAATCTATAAAGATTATTGGACCGTCATGGCATAAAAGATTTCGAGGCCCTAAAATATAGCAAGTGGTAAAGCTGAAAAAAAAATTAGTATCTTATATATAATTTCAGGTTAATATTATACGTATTTTATGACTAACTGGCAACTCACTTGTGTGTTTTTTTAACATTCGGAAGAACGATCAGGTGAGTCTCAGGTCTAGTTGAGAGTGGTTGTTATTTTATATCTTGGTAAGTGTCAGAAAATATTTGGGGGTCTACAATTTTCATATGAAATAGTATAACATTTATGCTTTGATTGAAAATAACTACAAAAAAGAAGGTAAATAGTTACTCTAAAACTTTTAATAATATGCATACGTCACACATACATGCCATTGTTCCTAGGTGGTAATTTTCTATGTCGGAATTTTTACTTATGTAGATTATATTCCCCATAAACTAAAAATGCCATATTTACCATTTCAATTATTTATTTTTGTTTGCTCCTATAGATATAGGCCCGTCGTGGTGTGAATCTAGATAGAAACTTCACAACAAACCTATATCTATAAGTTAGTGAGGAGAGTTATTGAATCGTAAAAAAATGGCTGGAGTGGCTCAGCGAAGTTAGGCTTAATGGTTAGACACCAAATCGTAAAGAATAGATGAAATACAACGAGGATTTATAACAAAATATATATTATTAAGATTAACAAGAATGGAACATATTCGAAATTATATTGGTTGAATTTGAATTTAATTATACAAAACGAACATGAGTTTAACACTGAATTTTTTGTCGTGACTAAACTTGGCGTAGGTAGATAGGTAATTAATTAAAATATAATTAACTAATTAAAATAATTGAAATCATGATTGTGGATAAATGAAATTGATATCACGAATTGTGGGTAAATGTAATTGAAATCACGAATTGTAGGTAAATGCAATTGGAATCACGAATTGTGGGTAAATGTAATTAGAATAATTGAAATTAAATTGAAATGTAATTGTAACTATTAAAATCACGATGGTTAAAAGGGAAAATGTATGAGAGTCTTGAGTTGGAGAAGGCGAGGGCACAAGTGAATATTTTAGTCTCGTATGCGGAATATTTGGAAGCGTTAGTCATGCGTGTAAATGTTGCCAATTGTTTTTGAAGACTTTTTACAAATATATAATATTTAAGAATTATATAAAATTTTAGTTATATATATATATATATATATATTTGTAGCTGCAGAGCTGCTACAAATACCCCCCCTCCCCTCCCAGAGTGTTAATCGCCCATCAAAAAAATTCTAACATGGAATAAATTTTTTTAATTTAGATACCGACAAGGTCTCCTAACAATGCGGCTAGAACGTGTCACAGTGCCATGTGGCTGATTTCGATCATGGGGACACAATTGACTGGCAGTGCCAATCATTTGCGGCGAAACACTGTAGTGCGCGAGGGCAGGCGGGGCGAAGAACATTCGTTCTGTTCCCCCCAAACTGGCGCCTGACGGGGGCTGGCCGTTATGAGACTGGCTCTCCGCTGCTGATGAGGGCTCCTGCAACAAAAGGGGAGGAGAATTGGGTGTTGGAAAATGGTTTGTCGGAGTGTTTTGAAGAAAAGTATGAGAAACCACTGGATTACTAACAGTGATAGTAAGAGGAGAAGACAGTGGCTCTTCAAGGTGAACGGCATCTATAAATGCGTGCATCAGGCGTTCGATAGAGACAGTATCCTGCTTGGTGCCGAACTGCAGTGCAAAGAATTTCGGCTTCCTGGAGATGAAGAGAAAGGGGCCATCATAGACTTGTTGCAGGGAAGAGAGAGTTGAGTCGCGACAGATAAAAACGTGAGGACAGATTGCCATCTCCTTTGGCACGAGAGGTTTCTGGTGAGCAGGCACTCTTGGGCGGTCGGCTTAACTTCAGACATCGCCCGTACTAAATTACGTAAGTATGCAACAGTATGAATATAAGATGGTAGAAGACGGTCAGAAGAAGAAAAAAAAATTATCAGGAATTTGAAGTTGAGTACCATAGACAAGTTCTGCCGCAGAGCAAGCCAAATCCTCTTTCAAGGATGCACGAATACCTAGGAGAATTAAGGGTAGCTTTTCCACCCAAGTGATGTTGGGATCAGTGGAGCGTAAGTTTGCCTTGAGAGTCCTGTACAACCGTTCGACTTTTGCGTTGCTTTGGGGATGATAGCTAGTGGTACGGAAACAAAAAGAACCAAGTACTGACATTAGTGCATCCCATTAGTGGGATTCAAATTGGCTACCACGATCAGTCATGATCGTTGAGGGAACACCAAAACGAGCAACCCATGCTGAGACGAAAGCTCGAGTTACAGTGGAAGCTCTGATGTCCGAGCTATGAACTGCCTCTGGCCAACGAATTAAACGGTCGATCATGGTGAGAAGATAAGTGCAACCACGCGAAAAGGGCAGAGGGCCTACCAGATCGATGTGAACGCGTCAAAACGTGCCGATAGAAGAAGAAAAAAATTAGAGGGATCTTTGTGTGGCGTTGACAAGGCAAACATGCCGGGTCCATTTGACCACGTCGGCGTTTATACCTAGCCACACATAACGTTGTGTAATGATCTTGCGAGTTGGTTGAATGCCAGGATGGGAGAGACCATGAGTCTGGTCAAAAATGTGCCGACGGTAAGCGAGAGGAATGAGTAGACGAGGACAGTCAGGCAATGAATAGTCAACCAGGGTGCGTCTGGAAGGACTGTCCGGCAATTCGATTTCACGAACGACGAGTTGAGAAGAGTGACGAAGTATTTGCGTGTCTTCATCTTGTTCTTGGGCGAGCGCTATTGTCGCATGATCGATGGGCACAGAGTTGCGCGCCTGAAATCGATGAAATGCGAGAGAGAGCGTCCGAAACGTTTGATGAACCAGAAACGTAGTGAATATCGTTTGTCATCTGCAGGATGAAGTTAAGATGACAGAAATCAACGGCAGAGTGCACAACAGAGGTGCTACTAGCGGCAAGCGTAGCAACCAACGGCTTATGGTCGGTAAAAAAAACAGTAAATTCATCCACTTCCAAGTTGTCGTGGAAAAGGCCGAGAGGTGGTTGGAGTTTTTCCCCGACCCATATATATATATATATATATATATATATATATATATATATCATATTATCCCAAATTCGGAGGGGTCGCCCTACTACTCCTTATACTTCGCACTTCGTTCGGCTCGTGCCCTGAATGGCTTTATTAACTCAGAGTGCTTAGAGGTTAGCTACGGAGGGATTGGAATGAACTTTGCCAGCAAGTGACCCAAAGGAAGTTAGATACACAACAATATGAAAATCAAGTTTTAATGAACACTAAACAAGGAAAATATATATATACAAATAAGGTGCTTTGAGAAATAAATTAATAAGTAAATCTCGGATATCTCACTTGGCTTGTAAATAACTATTTACTAGGCAAATCCCTTTACACTTGTAATGTTGGTAAGCTTCGCGGTGAGGTTGGGGAATGTGAAAGGGAAGGGTTACCTTGGAACCTGATGTTCGGGTGGCGCTGGTGAGTGAATGTGATGAGATAAGGGGTGGAGACGATGAGGCAGGTTCTTCAAGGATCGACCTCATCCCACAATTCCGTCACGATTCTGCAGGAAGAAGGCATTGACGGGAGCTTCTTGTTAAAGAGGGCCCCACGCTCGTGAACTCCGAGGAATCTTGGGTGCCTCTGTGAGAAAGGGGAGGGGGGGGGGCGAAGTGACCTATCGACGCGTGGGGTCACGGAGAAAAGCCGAGATGTTGATTTATCGCTTAGGGAACCATATGAGACTGTTGGTAGCTTCGGCTCTGACACGTGAGTACGAGCTTGGGTCCGCACTGACTCGCAGACCAACGGCGTAAGGAGCCTCCCTAACTGGGACCGATCTCATCTCTGAAGACTTGGTGCTTCGACGATTTACCACTACACCGATAAATGGCAATTCCTGACCCGCCAGACGCTATGCAAGCTCTACTACTGAGGGTTAAAAGAATTCATCTTTTATATTCGAAACTCGGAAAGGGTTCACATGGCTCCGGAAGTAGATTTGATATCAAGCGTCCTTCTTCGGGTGAGAGCGGCTTGATTATCTCCTCCATTTCGTCCTTTGCAAACTTCCAGGAACCACCGGAAGCCAAGATGGGCTCCCATCTATCGATAACTAGTCGAGGAATGAACGCGGTGGTTAGCTAAAATAGTCGGCGGGTTCTTCCGGCGGGAGATCATCAGATATCGGACCGGAAGGGGAAGGTTTGATAACCAGGCAACTTGGAATGGAGGTGGGGAAATGAGGGTGCATTATGCTATGCTCCTACATCCTTACCCATCCCGAGGTGACATTATTCTGAATTGGAACAGGGATAATGTTACAAGATATAACCTACACGTAGTTACAACATATAGCCAGAATGAGATCCCAGAAATCATACATACGCGAAACACACACAAAAAAAATGAACATAATGAAATGGCACTATTTCGCGACAAGGTCTTAGAAAGTACTGTTATAACTAGACATTCATAAAAAAATAAAACATATATACAAAAGAAAAAAATAACAATGACCGGACAGTTCCGGTTAGTCGCCACAACTAGGGCCTTCGTCTATCGGATTACGTGATAAATTATCAGCAATGACGTTATCCGTTCCTTTTACGTAAGATACATTGTATTGGTATTCTGACAATAAAAGGGACCATCTCATAAGTCTGCCGTTCTGACTTTTACAATTTTTCAAGTAGGCTAGTGGCCTCTGGTCCGTTTCGACAGTAAAAGGTCTACCAATCAAGTGTATCCTAAATTTTTGAATGCCATAAATGATTGGTAAAGCTTCAAGTTCTATAGTAGAGTATGCTCTTTCGCAAACCAACAGCTTCCGGCTCGCGTATGTCACTGGAAATTGGGTTTCTTCTTCCTCATATTGTAATAAAACGCACCCAATGCCGAGATTAGAGGCAGCAGTTCGGATGCCGAATTTTTTTCTGGGGATTGAGCAAACGGAGATAGGAGCGGAGACCAATTTTTTCTTTAGCTCACCGAAACTCGCAGTCGCGGCGGGATTCCATAGGATGGGGTCTAGTGAGGCTTTTTTAAGAAGGTCATTGACGGGTGACGCTATAAAAGCGAATTGGGGGATGAACCGCCGATAGAAGTCGACGGAGCCAAGAAACAAACGAAGCTGTTTCTTGGTTTGAGGTAGTGGTATGCCTTCTATTGCCTTAACCTTCTCCTCTTGGGGGGCTAATTGTCCCTCTCCTACTTTGAACCATAAGTAAGAGATAGTGCTTTGAGCAAAGGGGCACTTGGACGGCTTGATTGTCAATCCGTGGATCCTAAGCCGTGTAGAGGTTTACACCCTTACAAATATATATATATATATATATATATATATATATATATATATATATATATATATATATATATATATATATATATATATATATATATATATATATATATATTATTTCAACAAGGGTTAATAACCATAACTTAAATCGTGTGATTGGTACGCCCAATCTCTCGAGCGTTTTCAAATAAAATCACATGAGGCTCATTCATTCACTTTGTTCGGCTCATCGGAATCAGGTCTGTAATATTGAAATTGTAATATTTAGCTAAATATGTCCCCAAAAAATCTCGTTTTTAATACGTGATTCTTTCTCTCATTTACAGACCCTCCCAACTCCGTTGTAATCTATTTATTCAATCTATTTATTTAATCGATTTATGTATCCAAATTATAATCTATTTATGTATCCAATTTAATCCATACACTCTATTTATACATATCAATCTATATTAATATTTACCCAATCCATTTAACTATATAATCTATTTGCTCATATAATCTATTTATCAATCCATCTAAATATTTATCATACATTTATAATATTTACTCATTTAACATTAAACTTTAATCTAATTAATATTTGTCAATCATCATATGTGTACTTTAATTCTTATCAACTCGAGCAAAGTTAATTCAACCGCATAAAATTCAATCCAATCATAAACTATAATTTCACTTTTTAATCATAATTGTTCATTCCATAATATATATCTTTCGTATCTCTTTGTTTCAATACACGTATTCCCACGACGTTGCCGATTTAGGCCTAAGGAAATTTCGTCTGCAAGTTCAGACTTCCCGTTAGCAATTAACTTCATTTCCCTTGTATAACAAAAATATAGGTTTGGGGGTTCATTGTGACCAGAGCTGTCTAGTGTATTGGCGTAATAACCACCTAACCACCTATAAATGGTGCCCATAATAGTTTAATTATCTCCCATCCATTCATTCATTTGTAATAATAAATTAATTTTCACGGTCACGTGTTTCATTTTTTTGGACGACTCATCTCGCCTCATTCGTTCCATTTTTCTCGCGTGAACTTTCATTTTCGACACGTGTTCGTTTCTCAATCCAAAATTTGCCTTAACATCCTTAAGTTTCTCCCTTAGCAATTTGATAGAATTAATTATCAATACAGTAGTAAGAACAAAGAGGGATCAAAATTCTATATTTTTTTCCATTTTTTTTACCTTTAATATCTTATAAATGGATTATGACGGAGATCAAAGCTATGCCCCAATAACGGGGACAATTACAACCACGCAAGCATCTTTCCCAGTAACAACGATAACCTATTCGACCACTTTTGCCCTCCCACGCAAGCATTCTCTCGCATTCGCCTCCCACTCCCTCTATGGTTCAGCTGCCACCATTCGACTCACAAAATCCCATTGGCTGGCGGGAAATAGTGGAGCTTATCCTTCAACACCAGGCAGTTCCTGAGGGCCATAGAATGATCGCCGTAGCCCAGAAATTACCTCTGAGTATCTTTTCCGTTTTTAAGAATATTTTGCTGGATGGGGTAATTGCTGACTCTTTGGTTAGGTTCAAGAGGGCGTTCAAGGAGCAATTTGGGAGATCGCAAATAGAGTACCTGCGGATGCTTCTCGATACGCAGGAAATGGGGGGCAGGCGTCCCACGCATTTTTGAGCCATCTCAAAGCTCTTGCACATAACAGAGGAGCACAGCTCGACCAACTCGAGCCACTCACAACTGAGATATTCATGCGTGGGATGCCAGATCAAATTAAGCCCCTTCTTTTAATGTCCTCCCCATCGAGCGTGGATAAAATGGCAGAGGCGGCTGACCCCCTGTATAATAATCCTTTCATCAACTGGGGAAATACAGGCCATGGATCGTTTAGCGATGTAAATAAACACACATGTATCCATTTCTCAGGTTAAGTCGCCGACCGGAGCTCCTTACAACCGGCCAGGACTCCCCCAGGATGAATCCTCCCAAGCTTCGAGTCTTTTATCCGTTCTAGAGAGGATTGAAATGTATATTCGTGCCCTAAAGGTGCGAACGGGTTTTCACCGAGAGCAACATCGTGAGCAGGACGGAGGAGTGAGACGTCGTTCCTCCTGTCGAAAAAGGCAAAACCAACGAGGGAACTCCAGCACAAGAGGTGAGGCAAGGTAGGTTCATTTTCAACCTTCGTTTAATTCCTCCTATCCTGACAACTCTCAGGGTAGCTGCTGGTACCACTCTAATTATGGGAGCAACGCTGTCCGCTGTGTACAGCCTTGCAATTTTTACTATGCATCAATTCATGCCACCAACTTTAACCCTCATACTATTGGTGCTGCTCATACTACTATATTTCAACCTTCAGGCTTTTGCTGGTACTACCTCAAATTTGGTGCAAGAGCAGAAAAATGCTCAAAGCCATGCTTGTACCATCAAAATCTCCAATCTCAACATACCCTTACTTCACCACCTCAAATCCTACAAAGCTCTACGGGTTCCCTTACCCAAATTTCACCTTCAGCACAGGAAAATTTAAACTGAATTCAGAAGTGATACGTGGGTCTGTCACCTCTGCAACCTCATTCCTTCAACAGGTCGATCCTTCCTTTAGCGTTCATGACCCACTCTCTGGTTTCTCCTTCCTGTTTGACACTGGCGCTCAATGCAGTGTCATTCCAGCCTCTTCAGTGGAGAAAGCTTGCACTTCTTCTGATCTGGTCCTTAAAACTGCCAATTCATCGGACATAAAGACTTATGGGAAGCGTATCCTCGAGCTCTCTCTCGGGTTACGTCGTTTTTTTCCAATGGACCTTCATCGTTGCCGACGTCGACATTCCAATGTTGGGCCTCGACTTTCTTTCCACTCATGACCTCTTGGTTGATTCTCGTCACCGCAAGCTCGTCGACAGAACCACGACACTAACTGTTGATGGTTCATTCTTTCTTTTCACCAGCTCTCTCCTCTTTGTTCGTCTCCTTGCAACTGCTCCCCACTTCCAGCAACTTCTGCGGGAGTTCCCAAGCCTAAGTCTGCCTCATTCTAAGGACAGGCCCATCAAGCACAATGTAGTGCATAAGATAGATACGACAGGAGGGCGAATTTTTTCATGCCCCCGTCGACTGGCCCCGGATAGACTTGCCCTAATGAAGCAATAATTTAAATACATGATGGAAGCCGGGATCGCTTCCCCATCCACCTTCCCATGGGCTTTACCACCGCTTCATGCAGTACCTAAGTCTACTCCGGGGGAATTCAGAGCTGTAGGTGACTACAGGCGACTCAATGCCTGTACAGTTCCGGATAGATATCCTCTGCCTTTCTTATCAGATTTTAACTCTGCTCTCTTCGGTTGTTCCATTTTTTCTCGGCTCGATTTGGTTCGCGCTTTCAACCAAATCCCGATTCATCCTGATGATATCCCTAAGACGGCAATCACCACTCCATTTGGTTCCTTCGTCATGAACCGAATGCCTTGCGGACTTCGTATCAGTGGTCAAACCTTCCAACGCTTCATGGATCAGGTTCTGAGTGGTCTTCCCACGTATTTTGTTATATAGACGACCTCCTGATAGCATCTTCATCTTTAGAGGAGCATTTTTCTCACCTTCGCAAGATTTTTGCAATTTTAGATGAGTATGGTATCGTACTTGACACTTCTAAGTGTATATTTGGTGTCACACAGCTCTCCTTTTTGGGACACCAAATTTTCCCTGAGGGAATTCGTCTTCTCGAGGACAAGGTTGAAGTTATCCGGGCTTTTCCCCGAACTTTTTCGATAAAGTAGCTTCGTAGATTCTGTGGGATGGTAAACTTTTACCACAGGTTCATTTCGAACATCTCCCACATTATGCAACTTCTCTACGAATTGCTTTCCAAGTCCAAGAAAAACCTTCCTCTTTCCTGGCCCCCCGAAACTTGCCAGGCTTTTTCTCGCACCAAGGAGGCTCTGGCTTCCGCTGTCGCCCTGGCCCATCCTTGCCCAGGAGCTCCCATAAGCGTTGCTTCGGACGCGTCCACTACTCATGTTGGTGCGACGCTACAGCAGAAGGTTGGTGACTCTTGGCAACCCCTCGCCTTCTTCTCCAAAGCTCTTTTTCCTTGTCAACAGAGGTACAGTACGTTTTCCCGCGAATTACTGAGCATATACCTCGCCATCCGTCACTTCCAACAATACTTGGAAGGGAGTGAATTCACTGTCTTTACCGACCACAAACCATTGATTGGTGCGCTCGCCTCTAGTAGCACCTCTTCTGTGCACTCTCAGTTGATACTCGTCGCCTTAACTTCATCCTGCAGATGACCAACGATAATCGCTACGTTCCTGGTTCTTCAAACATCGTACCAGAAGTGTCCACTCGCATTTCATCGATTTCGGGCACGCAACTTTCCCAAATTGCGCCCATCGATCACGCGACAGTAGCGCTTGCCCAGGAACAAGATGAAGACACGCAAACACTGCGTCACTCTTTTGAACTTGTCGTTCACGAGATTGACTTGCCGGACAGTCCTTCCAGGCGCACCCTGGTTGACTATTCAATTCCTGACTGTCCTGGTCCTCTCATTCCCCTCGCTAACCGTCGGCGCATATTTGACCAGACTCACGGTCTCTCTCATCCTGGCATTCGAGCAACTCGAAAGTTCATCACACAACGCTATGTATGGCCAGGTATGAACGCCGACGTGGCCAAATGAACCCGCGGATGTCTCCCTTGTCAATGTGCAAAGGTTCAACGCCACACAAAGTCACCTCTGGCTGCTTTTCTACTTCCATCGGCACGTTTTGACGTCGTTCACATCGATCTGGTTGATCCTCTTCCCTTTTCGCGTGGTTGCACTTACCTTCTCACCATGATCGACCGTTTTATTCGTTGGCCAGAGGCAGTTCATAGCTCGGACATCAGAGCTTCCACTGTAACTCGAGCTTTCGTCTCAGCATGGGTTGCTCGTTTTGGTGTCCCATCAACGATCATGAGTGATCGAGGTAGCCAATTTGAATCCCACCAATGGGATGCACTCATGTCAGTGCTTGACTTCTTTCGTCTCCGTACCACTAGCTACCATCCCCAGAGTAACTCTAAGGTGGAACGTTTACACAATACTCTCAAGGGAAGCTTACATTCCACTGAACCTCACATCACTTGGGTGGACAAGTTACCCTTAATTCTCCTGGGAATTCGTGCCTTTTTGAAAGAGGATTTGAAATGCTCTGTTGTGGAACTTGTCTATGATACGTAACTTCGTCTTCCAGGTCAATATTTTCTTCTGCTGACTGTCCTCTTCCTTCCGACATACATCCTGCAGCATACTTACACTATTTAGTACGGGCGATGTCTGAGGTAAAGCCGACCGCCACAAGAGTGCCTGCTAATCAAAAAACCTTTCGTGCCAATGGAGATGGCAACTTGCTCTCATGTGTTTGTCCGTCGCGATTCCACTCGCACATCCTCGCAACCTATCTATGACGGACCCTTTCTCGTCGTCTCCAGGAACCCGAAATTCTTTGTTCTTCAGCTTGGAACCAAGCAAGATACGGTTTCCATCGATCGCCTGAAACCAGCTTTTATGCAAGGTGTCCCAGAAAAAAGTTAACCGTAATTTGAATTTGTATAACTCAAAACCTATTGGAGATTTTAGAGTCCCTCAAAACAAAACAAATTTACCAACTATTTAACTGTTGATTCTGAAAATTTCATTAAATTCCCTTTTATGATTTTAATACATTAATGGGTTTAGTGAAGGCTATCAAAAATATGTTTGCGCAAGGAAGTAAAATAATGAAATTTCGAAGTTAATATCAACAAATATATTTAAATCCATTTTTAACAATAACACCTCTTCATATGGGTAATAGAAATGATTTTTTTTAATTTTCTAAGCACCGTTTCCTTCCACATGTCCTTTATTTTTTTCCAAGCACAATTGCGCCTTTGATCGCATTCATTGAACAACCTTTTTGATTAACTTGTGATTTTCCTTAAGTCTATTGACTTCACGTGTGATACTATCGCTTAACTGGCTGATGCTCTGTGCTGGAGTAGAATACACTTTATTTTCTTGATATCTCCATAAGAAATAATCGCACAGTGTTAAGTCAGGGGATCTTGGGGGCCATTCAATTGCATGATTTAGCGCGACAATGCGGTTGTCAAACGTTTTTCTTAGTTTTGTTCTTACATCAAGCTGTCTATGAGCTAGTGCGCCGTCCTGAATCTACCAAAGTCTATTGAATTGATTGCCGTAATACTGACGGAGTTCCGGGAAGATCCTTTCGTGGATCATGCTCAGGTGGGCAGCACCATTCAAGTTATTCTCGTAAAACAATGGGCCGACAAGGTAGCCATTCTCGCATATTCTGATCCACAGAGACACTTTCTGCTGCCAAATATGTGTGTCAAAGTTGAATGCTGGGGGGAGGGGGGGGGGTCAGCGGTGCATACTGCCGAATGTTATAGCTATTTACCTTTCCATTCATAAAAAAGGCTGCCTAATCACCAATCACAATGTTTTTCAAGAAACGAGCAGGTTTAAGGACAAGCCATTCTTCAAATTGTCTACGAAGAGGAAAATCAGTTTCAAGAAGCTGGTGTCTTGCATGCATCTTATAGGGATGCCATTTTAAGTCATGTTTAATAATGTAGTAAATGGTGAGTTTGACAATTGCAACCCATTCTTTCTGACTGATACATGTGGATTTTGAAGAAGTGTCATCGGAACATTTTCGATATTTTCTGTTATTCTCATACGACCCGAACGACCTTTGTTTAGATTTAAGCATGTTCCTTCATGTTGGTATTTGTGAACATTTTTCTTGATTGTGGGCTTGCTTGGTGGGTGCCTACCTAGAAAACGTTGTTCCAATGAATCTTGTACTTGTTTAATACTGCCAGTCTTAATAAAGTTTGTAAATGCATGATTAAAAAGGTTTTATGGAAGTAAACTTTTACACAGAAAGATTTGATTTTCTTAGTAAACAATAATGACGAGACCAAACCACAGTATGGCTGAAAAAACACTCTAAAATGGCCTACGCTTTGCTTGAAGAATCGCACAGTGACCCTAGGCTACCTAGGCTCCCTACGCTTGTCTTGAAAGTGCACGGTGGCCTAGCCTTCCTAGGCTTCGTTTCATTATTTTACTTCCTTGCGCAAACATATTTTTGATAGCCTCCACTAAACCCATTAGTGTATCAAAATCATAAAAGGAAATTTAATGAAATTTATGGAATCGACAGATAAATAGTTGTTAAATAAAACACTTTTTGCAGGATCCAAAAGTCTCCCATAGTTTTTGAGTTATACTAATTCAAAGTACGGTTAACTTTTTTCTGGGACACCCGGTAGAGGCCGTTCACTTGGAACAGCCACTACCTTTCTCTTCCATTAATATAGGTCCAGTGGTTATCCCAGCCTACCTGCCGCACCCACCTCTTCCTTCAACACTTCCCAACCAACTAACTCAACTTCCGAACCCTTCTTCGGCTCCTTCAAATCAAATTGCAACTTTTTCTCCTACCTCTTTACTCGCAAACCCTCCGCCAACTATCTCTACACCCCCCAATTCTTCTTCCCAACTGCTGTCGCCTCACTTTTTGTTGCAGGACCACTCGGCAGCAGTTGGAGTACATCAAGCGACCAACGCGCAACTCCCGACTGTCGCCTTTTCGGGAGGTCCAGAACAATCGTCACCCGACGCTCCGGTCCTCGCTCGCGACAATCTCGCGCCTCAATCGAGGGGCACTACTAATCGCCCCCTGACCCACAATCCGAGTCAGCCAATTGGCACCATAACCCGCTCTGAACGCCTTGTAAGGAGGCCTTGCCGCTATATAGACTAAGATTTATGTAAATATTCTGTGTTGTGCGAGCTTTTCCTCGGTGGGGTAGTATTGTAGCGGTCTAACCCCCTACAAGTGGAAATATTTAGTCAGAACTATATATATATATATATATATATATATATATATATATATATATATATATATATATATATATATATATATATATATATAAAATATATATATTATTTCAACAAGGGTTGGTAACCATAACTTAAATTGTGTGATTGGCAGGTCCCGATCTCTCGAGCGTTTTCAAATAAAATCACATGAGGCTCATTCATTCACTTTGTTCGGCTCATCGGAATCAGGTCTGTAATGTTGAAATTGTAATATTTAGCTAAATATGTTTCAAAAGAATCTCGTTTTTAATACATGATTCTTTCTCTCATTTAAAGACCCTCCCAACTCCGTTGTAATCTATTTATATTACCTATTTATATAATCTATTTATTCAATATATTTATTTAATCTATTTATTTATTTAACAACCTATAGCCGTTTAGGAGTGGGCGGAGGGATTGAAGGCGCTCCTTCCAGGTACGTGTGGCAACGTATACGTTGTCAAAGTAGAGAGAGACATTGCTCAACCCCTCTACAATTTTTCGCATCATCGGGTTATAGTTACTGCAGGCAGTGACTAAACTAAAAGGGAGACGCGTGAATTCCATTAACCCTTTTTCGGTGGGAAATGCGGTAAACTTCCTCACCGATTTTCGAAGCGGGATTTGATAGTAGGCTTTGCACAAGTCTATTTCAGAAATGTACTTGGCATCAAAAACCGTGACAGCATTTAACTTTCTAAAATCTACGCACATACGAAAAGATTGATCCTGCTTACGTACCATCACTATCGGGGAACAATAATCCGACGAGGAGAGTTCAATTATTCCTAATTTAAGGTGGTTCTCGACTTCTTCGTTGAAGGCCCTGCGAAAGTAGATTGGAAGAGGGTAGGGTTTATTGATAATTGGCTCCATCGTTGTGAGAGAGATGTCATGCTTAAATTGTGAAGAGCATCCTGGAGACTCGGATATTACATCTGGGTATTCCTTCAGCAGCGAGACAATCTGAGATGTCTCCATGGAACCGAGATGAGGATTCACGTCGACTGCGGTGGCCAGGTCTTCAAGGGGAAAAGGGGAGGAAGGGAGTTCAGGCAAAGGATAATCTTTATTCGCCTCGATGCATATTGTCTGATCAATATTTAATGGGTCCCAGGGGAAGGGTGCATCCATTGTCCCTTCTTCGTCGAAGACAACAATATTGTTAACACAAGCTCGCTGGTGATATCGTTTTAACATGTTGATGTGGAACAACTTATTGCCAGATGACAACTGAATGACATAATCCACGGGCCCTCTAGCTTCTATGACCGGGAACGGTCCTTTCCATTGACATAGGAGTTTGTTGTTGTCCGTGGGGGAGTGAAAGCAGAACTTCATTACCTGGTTTCAATTTTCGTGCCTTAGATTTAATATCAAAATACGTGCGATACTTTTCTAGATTGATCTCGGAATTTTGCACGGCAACCTCCGAGCATTTTTCTAACCTGTTACGCAAGTCCAGAACATACGAGTAGGAGGTTTTTAGTTCCTCATCCAATCGAGAGTTCGTGAGTAGCTCCTTGAGAATACTCAGTGGACTTCGGACATTGCGACCATAGAGAAGCTCGAATGGGGAGAATCCCAGGGTTCGGTGGGGAATCTCCCTACACGCTAACAAAGCTACTGGCAGGTACCGGTGCCATTCCTGGTGCTGTTCGTGGCACAGCTTTTTAAGCACGATTTTCAAGGTAGCATTTAATTTCTCGCACATACCGTTTGCAGAGGGGTTGAATGGCGTGGTGAAAATGGGCCTAATTTGGAGCAACTTACTCACATGCTCCATCAATTCGGACGTAAATTAGCGTCCCCTGTCAGAGAGAACCTCTTTAGGGATCCCTACCCGTGAAAAAATAGAGATTAATGCCTCGGCACATGAGATGCTATCAATTTTTTTGAGAGCAATTACTTCGGGGAACCGGGTGGCCCAATCTACGAGGGGGGGAGCGTATAAGTGTCCCTCGGTGGAAGGGGGATGTATCGGTCCAATAAGATCGATGGCAACCCTGAAAAATGGTTCTGATATAACTGGAGTCTTCTGAAGGGGGGCCAGGTGTACTCTTCCTTTGGCGGTGACCTTTTGACATATATCACAGGTTCTGCAAAACTCTGCGATTTGCTTGGCTGCACCAGGCCCCCCCCAAATACTTAAATACGCGTTGCGAGGTCTTATTATGGCTGAAGTGTCCTGCAAACGCACCTTCGTGTGCTATTTTTAAAATCTTCGCAACGTAGGCCCTAGGCACGAAAAGGGCCTTGAACGGGAAGCCTACTGGATCCGGGGAAGTACGAAATAGCAAAGCGTCATCTATCACGTACCTCACTTTTCGGTATCCACGAACCGATTCTGTCTACCCTCGTTTGGCCTTTTTCCATAAGGATTGGAGGGAAAGGCAGTCCTTTTGGGCACTGGTGAATTGGGCGTTATTCAGTCCCTCATAATTGGGGTTGCATGAGGGCTTGCCCCTGGACCGGACTCGAATTTGAGCCCACCAGAAGAACTCTTATGAAAAAGAAAGTTCACCTGGTGCTCCTGAGAGGTCGACGAAGATGGCAGAGGCGCAGGCGCGGTAGGCTGTTCGGCAGCGAGAGTTTCTGAGACTTGGGGGACCTGTTGTCCAGGGGCAAAGCGAAAGCGGGAGTTTTGTGGACACTGAGATTTGTAGTGAGCAGGGGTTCCGCAAGAGAAGCATACAATGGGGTTACTCCGGTAGGGGTTACTCGACAGAGCATTAAAAATTAGGGGTTTCACCTCTTCTTTCTTCTTATGGTGGTTACCTCTGGGTTTAAAGGGGACTGGGACTTTTACTAAATGAGGAGGTTTTCTCGGTTATGATTGTCCTTGGTTCTTAGGGGACGGAGAACTGCTCTTCTTTTTCTCCTTAGGATAGAACTGATGATTTGTGGCGTAGAGATCCGCTTCTTCGAGGCACTCGTTAAAGGAAGAGGAACGCCTATCTTGCACAAATGCACGGATTTCCGTAGGGAGGGTGTGCATTAGCTGGTCCTTTCAAAAAAATCTAGAAGTGAGTCGTAGTCGCCACCGACTTTAGCCGAGACCAACAAAAATTGGAGTTTTTTCTTCAGGATGAACCCGAACTATCGATACGTCTGTCCTGGCTGGATCCTAGCCGATCGAATTTTTTGTCTGTAGCACTCGGGGCTTAAATTAATCGCGGATAAGAGTTCTGTTTTAAGAGATGAATAATCTATTGTAGCTTCTGTTGGGAGGGCAATGAAGATTTCTCTTAGACGAGAGTTGAGCAACGGGAGCAGGCAGCCTAAGTCTTCAGACTCAATGTCTCACCCATTGACTTCGAAGATCTTTTCGAAATGGGTTAAGTAAGTGCAAAAGTCCCCTTGATCACCATAAGGGGGAAAGCTTTAATGCGGGGGCCTGAGGGTGAGGACTTCTGGACCCGAAGGAACTGACTTCTACTTGATCTCTACTTAACTCACGTTCGTGTTGAAGAATTTTCTCCCTCTCTTCTCTCTCTCTCTCTCTCTCTCTCATTTCTTCATGTCTTCGCCTCTCTTCTTCTTGTCTTTGCCTTTCTTCTTCTTGTCTTCGTTGATCTTCTCTTTTTTTCCTCACTATTATTCCTATGTTCGTTCTGAACGTATTCGATCAATTCCTTGCCCGAAAGACTCCAAACTTGTCCATGTTTATGGAACATCTCAAATGAGGAGGAAGACATCTTGGATACGCTGTCGGATCCGCTGATTCAAGAAAGAGCTTTACGACCTAACCCAGATTATACAACAGTGACAAATAATATACACAATAATAATAATAAAAAATAACGAAAATACAAATAGTTACTATGCTGGGTGAGATGCTGCCAGCAAGGGTTATTGAGGGTGGCCTAACCCTTTTTATATTGTATACAGACAATAGTAAAAAGGACACGGGGTCAATTCTTATTTCACCAACAAAATTTAAAATGAATTATTATTTTTTTTATCTAACCTTGGGTGATGAGCAATTAGAAAAGGTCAATTTCAAAATTGACGGGTTCGAAACAAACCGCACTCCTAATTACACCAGAATTAAATATAATATAATATATATACTATATGTCGAAGAATAGGCCGAGGGGTGGTTGGAGTTTTCCCCGATTCTTATATATATATATATATATATATATATATATATATATATATATATATATATATATATATATATATATATATATATATATATATATCTCTTATTATCCAAAATGTGGAGGAGTCATCCTACTACTCCTTATACTTCGTTCAACCCGTGCCCTGAACGGGTTTATTGACTCAGAGTGCTTAGAGGTTAGCTACGGAGGGATTGAAATGAACTTTGCCAGCAAGCAACCCAAAGGAAGTTAGATACACAACAATATGAAAATAAAGTTTTAATGAACACTAAACAAGATCTATATATATATATATATATATATATATATATATATATATATATATATATATATATATACAAATAAGGTGCTTTGAGAAATAAATTAATAAGTGAATCTCGGATATCTCACTTGGCTTCTAAATAACTCTTCACTATGTAAATCCCTATACACTTGTAATGTTGGTAAGCTTCGCGATGAAGTTGGGGAATGTGAAAGGGAAGGGTTACCATGGAACCTGGTGTTCAGGTGGCGCTGGTGAGTGAAGGTGGTGAGATAAGGGGTGGAGACGATGAGGTAGGTTCTCCAGGGACCGACCTCATCCCACAATTCCGTCACGATTCTGCTGGAAGAAGGCGAGACGGGAGCTTCTTGTTAAAGAGGGCCCCGCGCTCGTGAACTCTGAGGAATCTTGGGTGCCTCTGTGAGAAAGGGGAGGGAGGGGGGGAAAGTGACCTATCGACGCGTAGGGTCACGGAGAAAAGCTGGGATGTCAATTTATCGCTTAGGGAACCAGAGTGAGACTGTTGGTTTCTTCGGCTCTGACATGTGAGTACGAGCTTGGGTCCGCACTGACTTGCAGACCAAAGTCGTAAGGAGCCTCCTTAACTGGGACCGATATCCTTTCTGAAGACTTGGTGCTTCGACGATTTACCACTACCCTGATAGATGGCAATTCCTGCCCCGCCAGACGCTGTGCAAGCTCTACTACTGAGGGTTAAAAAAAATCATCTTTTATACTCGAAACTCGGGAGAGGTTCACATGGCCCCGGAAGTAGATTTGATATCAAGCGTCCTTCTTTGGGTGAGAGCGGCTTGATTATCTCCTCCATTTCGTCCTTTGCAAACCTCCGGGAACCACCGAAGACTAAGATGGGCTCCCATCAATCGATAACCAGTCGAGGAAGGAACGCGGTGGTTAGCTTAAATGGTCGGCGGGTTCTTCCGGCGGGAGACCCTCAGATATCGGGCCGGAAGGGGAAGGTTTGATAACCGGCCCGCCTGTAAGGGAGGTGGGAAAATGAGGGTTCATTATGCTATTCTCCTACACAAGTATTGGCGGAAGTGGCGGAGGCCGAGGTAAACACTGAAGAGTTCGCTGGAAAACGTACTGTGCCTCTATTGAGAAGGAATAATTGCTTTGGAGAAGAAAGCGAACGTTTGCCAAGAGTCACCAACCTTTCGCTGCAACGTCGCACCAACATGGGTAACGGACGTCTCCGAAGCAATGCTTATGGAGGCTCCTGGGCAATGATGGTCGAAGGAAACAGCGGAAGCCATAGCCTCTTTCGTGCCTGAGAAAGACTCGCACGCTTCGGAAGACCAGGATAGGGGAAGGTTCTTATTGGATTTTAAAACAGTCCATAGTGAGGTTGCATGATGTTAGAAATTTCGGAATGAATCTGTGGTAAAAGTTTACCATACCACAAAATCTACGAAGTTGCTTGAGTGAAGAAGGTCGGAGAAAAGCCCGAATAATTGTAACTTTATTCTCGAGAGGACGAATTCCGCCAGGGTAAATGTGGTGTCCCCAAAAAGTGAGTTGCGTCACACCAAAAAGACACTTAAAAGTGTTGAGTACGATACCATGCTCTTCTAAACGGGCAAAAACCTGACGAAGGTGAGAGAGATGTTCCTTTATAGACGAAGATGCTATCCGGAGGTCGTCTATGTAGCAGAATACGAAGCGGATACCTCTCAGAACCTGATCCATAAACCGTTGGAAGGTCTGACCACTGTTACGAAGACCGTGAGGCATCCGTTTCATGACGAAGGAACCGAATGGCGTGGCGATAGCCGTCTTTGGGACGTCATCTTGGTGAATATGGATTTGGTTGAAAGCACGAACCAAATCGAGTGGAGAAAAGATTGAACAACCAAAAAGAGCAGAATTAAAATCAGACAGGTAAGGAAGAGGATATCTATCTGGAATGGTACAAACATTGAGTCGCCTGTAATCACCCACAGCCCTGAACTCACCCGGCGTAGACTTTGGCACTACGTGAAGTGGTGAAGCCCAGGGAGAGGTAGATGGAAAAGCTATTCCGGCCTCCAACATAAACTTGAACTCCTGCTTCATTAGAGTAAGTCTATCCGGGGCCAGTCGTGAGAATACAGGCCCTCCTGTCGTCTCTATCCTATGAACCACATCGTGCTTAATAGGCCTGTCCTTTAAGGTGGCAGACTAAGGCCAGGAAATAACTGCAGTAGTTGTTGGAACTGTGGGGCAGTTATAGGAAGACAAACAGACAGGAGAAACTCTGAGAAGGGAAAAACGAACCAGGAACGGTTAAGGTAGTGGTTCTGTCAACAAGCTTGCGATTGCGAGAATCGACCAAAAGGTCGTGAGCCGAAAGGAAATCGAGACCTAAAATTGGAATGTCGACCTCGGCGACGATGAAGGTCCATGGAAAAACACGACATAACCCAAGAGAGAGCTCGAGGTTACGCCTTCCATATGTCCTTATATCCGAAGAGTTAGCGGCTTTAAGGACAAGGTCAGACAGGCAAGCTTTGTCGTCCGGAGAGGTCGGAATGACACTGCATTGAGCACCGGTGTCAGCCAAAAATGAAAAACAAGGAAGTGGGTCGTAAATACTAAAAGGAGGATCGACCTGAGGAAAAATTGAGCTTGCAGAGGTGATGGACTCACGAATCACTTGCGTTTTTAGTTTAAAGGATTATGCTGTGCTGATGAGCTTGAAATTTGGGTAAGAGAACCCGTAGAGTTTTGCTGATTTTGCGCGTTTGAGGTTGGTGAAATTAGGGTATGTGAAGAAGTTGGAGTTGAAAAAAGCACATGATGTTGGTACGTGCATAAGTGTAAGCATTTTACCGCCTTTACACTAAACCTGAAATGGTACCAGCACCAATTTGAAAGTTGGGGAAAAGAAATTTGAGCAGCATGATTTGTCGGAGGGGGAAAATTTTGCGAATAAGGACTAGGTAAAGAACGAGGATTAAATGCGTGGTAGAAGTTACAAGGCTGTACACAACGTACGGCGTTGTTACCACATTTAGAATGATACCAGCAGAGACCCTGAGAATTATCGTCAGGATAGGCGGAATTGGATCGAGAATAAAGATGATTCTGCCATGCCTCACGTCTTAAGCTGGAGTTCTCTCGTTGGTTTCTTTTTCGGGAAGGAGAACGGCGTCGGCCTCCCCCTATACCGTGCTCACGACTGTACTCTCGCTGCACCCCTTGTCGCACCTTTAGGGCACCAAGATCTCTATCCTCTCCAACACAGCAGCAAGATCCTGTGCCGAGGGGAGGGGGGGGGGGGATGACTCACGTGCGAGTTCTGGTCGGTTGTCTGAAGACTCCCTCGGTAAACGAACCTGTGAAATAGACACATTTGAACATGGTTCTTGAGAGGGTGAAATTGATCCCCAGCCCAGCTTACGTATGGATTATTGAACAATTCATCGGCTGCCTTTGCCATTTGCTCCACATTAGTGAGTGATGTCATTAGGATGAGTGGCCTAATATATTCAGGAATCCCACGCATAAATATTTCTGTGAGCAGAGAGTCGAAAAATTCTACCTGAGCTCCCTTAGTTCGAATTAAGTCTTTTAGATGCTCCAGAAATCGCGTCGGACGTCCATCACCCATCTCCTGAGTATTTAACAGCATCCTTAGATCTTTGACTTGTGATCTCCCAAACTCTTCCCTAAAAGCCTCTTTTAATTTGTCCCAAGCCCCAATTCTACCACTTTCTAGCAAGATGTTTAAAAAGCGAAAATATACTCAATGGTAAGTTGTGAGCGCTGCAGAAAATCCGGTTTTGTTTAGAGATGGCGTGATGCATCATTATAATTTCTGCCATTTCTAACCAGGTAATGGGGTTACCCGAATCATATTTTGGGAGGACAATCGAGGAAGGAAGGAATCGAGATCGATCTTCTTGCATGGTGGACGAATGATGAAGGATGCTTGCTGAAGTAACATTAGAGATACTCGTATGGTGGAAGCAGTAAGGCCAGCCTGCGATGTCGTAATGGTGTGAGTTGTCTACGAAGCTGTTGATGTAACCATCGTGATTTTTAACTATTATGAGGCGTGTGTAATATATATATATATATATATATATATATATATATATATATATATATATATATATATATATATATATATATATATATATATATATTGTGTGTATGTGTGTGTGTGTGTGTGTAGTCACATGAATGGGCGTAAAATAAAAATTATCGGAAAAATATTATTCACTCGTTGTATTCATATAAATAGATTTTTTTAAAAATTTAATAAGGATATTATTAATTCAATTAAAGATGTAATTGGAAACTTGAGATTAGAAACTAACACATGTTGAGACTCTACCCTGGGAAAAATGAACACGTGAGTAGGTGACTCGAAAATATGAAACCATGTGACTGGATGGAAAATTTATATTTGATTTTATAATTAAGAATGGATGAACGTACAGGAGACAATTAAACAAATTCTGGGCACCAATTTATAGATATAGGCCCATCGCGGTGTGAATCTAGATAGAAACTTCATAACAAACCTATATCTATAAGTTTTTGATGAGAGTTATTGAATCGTAAAGAAATGGCTCGAGCGGCTCAGCTTATGGCGAAGTTAGGCTTAATTGAAATCACGATTTGTAGGTAAATGTAATAAGAATCACGAATTATGGGTAAATGTATTTGGAATAATTGAAATGAAATAAAAATGTAATTGAAATCATTGAAATGTAATTGTAACTATTAAAATCACGATGGATAAAAGGTAAAATGTATGAGAGTCTTGAGTTGGAGAAGGCGAGGGCACAAGTGAATATTTTAGTCTCGTATGCGGAATATTTGGAAGCGTTAGTCATGCGTGTAAATGTTGCCAATTGTTTTTGAAGACTTTTTAACAAATATATAATATTTAAGAACAATGAAATAAAATTTTAGTTATATATATATATATATATATATATATATATATATATATATATATATATATATATATATATATATATATATATATATATATATACTACAGTATATACTTTATTAATTATTTTCAAATAATATATAAATATTTGAAAGATATTACAGTAAATTCCTAGATTATTTATGGTCGCCCTGGTAATAGGCTACGCACACATAAGATGTATACTCGTATGTCAATGTATAGCGAATTTTTCACTTATTATACTGTTGTCTCGTTTTATATATGTTAAGATAAATGTTGAGTGTGCGTAGCCTATTACCAAGGAAACCATAATCTAGGAATTTACATTATTTTATGAGACAATCCTCATTATATTACAGATGTAGGATGTCATAGTGAAGTAGACACTTTGTTCTTCGAAAAAATGAAGTCCAGAAATTATTATCATGTTATGGTACTAAAGATGTAGCCCTATTTGAAGAGGAAGATATGAATTTTATAGAACGAGATTTAGAAGATACTCAAAATGACCAGTGGACAAGTAAAGGTATAAATGTAATTATATAACCTAACAATCCGCCCATGATTATACAACAAAACTCCTGAGTTCAGTAATAGCCTGCTTGGTGCTACTTTACATCAAACTTCAAGTGAGATTGCAACCCTTAGATGGAAGAGAGTATCAAATGAAGAAACAATAACATCTCTTGAGAACCTGGAAACCTATGATTACGAAAAGTGCTTATCAATTTGAGCGATGATCCAAATCCTTATGAAATATTTAACAGCGTAACTACTTTTGATGTATTTCTAAATGAAATTGTAATTCCTTAAACATTGTATAGTCAGCAAAAAGGTCTTTACAACTAACCTGGAAGAATTGAGGAGTTTTTAGGAATGAACATAGTAATAGGATATTATGTTCTGCTATCAATTAGAGATTATTGGGCAAGTGAACCAGATCTTGGTGTTCCATTTATATCTAACCTGATGCCTTTGAAGAGGTTCGAAGAAATTAGATCTTCATTACACTATAAAAACAATGATAAAATTAAAGACGAGCTAATCCATTTCACGATAAAGCGTATAGAGTCAGAACTGTATTAGATCATTTCAACCAACAGTTTTATATGCCATGAATCAATTGACGAGCGCATGATTAAATTTAAAGTTCATAATATCCTAAGACAATATGAAAAGGAAAACCAATCAAATGGAGTTTCAAAACGTGGTGCAGATGTGATACTAAATAAGGATATTTGTTCGAATTTGACCTCTATACTGGTAAAGAAAAATGAAAAAAACAAAATACGGATTGGGGGAAGGAATTGTTCTAAAACTTACAGAAAAAAAAATCAAAGTATTGGTTTTAATAATTTTATAGATAACTTTTTAAATTCGCCTTCGCTCCAATCCATGCTATACAAGAAATATATAAATAGTGCAGGAACTGTACGAATGAACAGAAAAAATATTCCAAGATCACAGGTACCTTATGATAAAGACATGCAAAGGTGGGATATCTCATGTTTTGAATCAAACGGCATTTTTTTATGTAAAATGGATGGACAATTTCAGCAGTGCACATGTTGTCGAAGTTTATATCGGCATTTCCATAGGTGGGCGTCATAGCGATAAATTATCTCGATAATTTGTCGCGATAACGATATCGGTTATCCAATTTTTGTTCGCATTATCGATTCATCGGTATCGCCGATACTTTTGGTTCCAAATTAGCGATAATCGATAATTTCAGTTTTTGGTTCCAGTTTAGCACAGGGGCGAGCCGCGCGTGTCTTGGAGGCAGAAATATGTAGGTCCAAACTGGGGGGAAATAATGGTTAAAAGGTCATAGGTCAAGTCCCTGATGGAGAGGAAGGTGGAGGAGATCTTGTGGCATGCCGACCTGGAGACCGCCACCAGCAGCAGCAGCGAGGACATGAAGACGGAGGACTACTACGCCAGCCTTTGTGATGAGGAGGATGACACCCGGGGTCATCACAGGTCAACCAAGTCCAAGGCTGCTCAAATTGTGAATGTGTGGCTGCAGGCCAAAGGGACAGACAGTTTGGCAGACCCAGTCTTCAACAGTGAGAAGGTCCTCATTGAACTCTTCTTGAGGTACGGTGGAGCGCTTGTTCTTCCTTGGCAAGGACATCATCAGGGCTAAGCGGAGCTCCCTGTCTGATGAAAACTTCAACATGCTCATGTTTACGAAGGGGAACATGCTGCAGAACCTGGTCTAGACTGTAGCTGTGCAAATTTAGTTATTTTACTTAAAACAGTACTTTTCATTAGTGAAGAAACAGGATAAACATTGAATTTGAAGTTTTTTCTAAGATTTTTCTAAGACTTTTCTAATTTTTTCTAAGATTTTTCTAAGTTTTCTAAGATAAAGATAAAAATAAAGATTTGTATTTATCAATTTTTTATTTAAAATATCAATATCGTTATCGCTAGTATCGGAATTTTGGATTTATCTATTTATCGGTTATCACCTTATCGGGCGATAAATTTATCGCCAGTTATCGATTATCGGTTATCGCCGATAAGGTTATCGTTATCGATTTATCGGTTATCGTGATACATTTTTCGTTATCGCGCTCACCACTGAGCATTTCCTGTTTCGAAAGTGTACCTTAGGAAAAAGACAACTAGTGATAAAGAGGAGATTGAATGCCCTGCTGTTGTTAAACACTACAATGCCCATATGGGTGGGTTAGATACAATGAACCCCCCCAAAGTAACATCAGTGTAGTTTTTGATCTTGTTGATATTGCAATAAATAATTCCCTTATCGTGTTCTGCAAATTGGAAAGAACGTCAAATATTGAAAAAGTTGATGCAAAAACATTCAGAAGAATTGTGTCCCGTAGGTTGATTGGAAACTACTTCCTCCAACAGAAAAAGAGCCCCACTATCAACTTCTGTTGCTGTCAACCCCTCAAAAAACAAGATACAATCACCCACACCAACACATTCAATGCGAACATCTGATTACAGACAATGTTGCAAAGTGTGCACTAAAAATAAAATTTATAACAGAACCAATAATTGTGTTGAATGCGATATTTACCTTTGTTACGTAAATGGTAGAAGTTGCTTTGAAAAATATCACGAATAATTGTAAAGTTATATCTACGTGTTTAATGTTGAATATATATTATTTTTAATTTGAAATATATGCATTCAATGATGATTTTTTGCATTATCCAGATTTTTATATAAATAATTGAAATAAGTAACATATTTGGGAAAATCATATACATAAATATTTTAACTATTTTTTAATGTTTAATAAATCCAATTACATTATAATTTGATTTCTATCCTGATAATATTAAAAAATGTTATTTTAAGCAGCAAAAGTGATAATTTATAGGGGGGGGGGGCTCTTTCTTATATTTATATTATTTATCAATGTCATTCATCTTGTTGATTTTCTGTATTCGTATCTATGTATTATTTCTAGACTGAAGATGCCCCTTCAAACATTGACTCCATTTATCTGACTTAATATTCTTGTAGGCTGAGATTCTTTCTTCTTTAAGTTGGCTGAGTTGGTTCTTGATCTTCTTTTCTTGATGTATCTTCCTTTTAAAGACGATG
Source organism: Ceratothoa steindachneri (assembly GCA_963969495.1). NCBI lineage: Eukaryota > Metazoa > Arthropoda > Malacostraca > Isopoda > Cymothoidae > Ceratothoa > Ceratothoa steindachneri. Next base: position 33,584,517 of record OZ018331.1, on the reverse strand, counting down.
TGATGATTCCTTCCAATTCTTATGACGTGATGACTTCTTGATGCTTCTTGACGATTTTGATGGGATGAGATGAGTTGAGACGAGACGAGTTAGCCCTTGAAAGTCGATTTCCTATTATTCCGTTTTCTTTGAGCGCGGTTTTCTCTTGAGTCGATTTCTTGAGTTGTCCATAAAGCGTTTTTCGTGGTCTCCGTTTTCTTCGAGAATTTTCTTCGTAAAAATTGTGTACTTTGGGGATAGATCGCGGGTCTTTTGAAGTCAGAGGCTAGCACTCTACCATTACGCTACGGCAAAGTCCGTCTTGACTTGGTAATTTAATGGGCTATTTATATTCTCGCTTTGGAAGGAAGTTTTCTCTCTTATACATCTTCACACCCCTACAAATTCTTGTAAAGCATAAATAATTGCCCCTGAGGATCAATGGCACACGTACGAGTATGTGCCATGCAATATTTTCATAATGTACGAAATATTTAATAGTTTTTATAGTAAAAACATTAAGTACCACTCATATGCAGCCAGTCTATAACATTTTTCTTAAAAAAATAATGCTGTTTTTCTTGTCCTTTTAAGGGTCAAAGGAGACGAACAGAGGGTCTCCATGTGTATAGCTAAATCGCAGGCAACAAGGGACCACCTTATGGCTTATACGAGGTTGAAAACTATCATATGGTAAAACCTAGGGGTTTACGGAATGCAGCTATGACTGGCAGAGTGACCGAATGTAGTCCCTAATAAGGGGGATAAAAGTTGAGTCGCCTCATTAGCCCGCTCGTTAGCCTGGACTCCGACATGAGTAAGAACTCAATAAAATTCTACTCTATATCTATAAGAATTTTTGACTAACCAGGAATGTATTTTGGAGACAAGTGGATGGTCAGGCAGACGTTAAAGAGCATATAATACACTCCTCGAGTCAATGAAAACCGTAAAGGCAGTAAAATGCAAAGTAGATAAAAGGCATAAGGCATAAAGCTCGGCCGTGAAAATGGAACCACTCGGAGACTATAGACTCCGGTGAGACCACGGCAACTTTCACACTAGTGTCCATTTTTGTCCCTTCTGTGCAGAAATGACATGATAAAGTGCGTGATGTCGCATGTTCAATGAACATAGCATGTGCTACCCGCGCATTAACCAGAGACTTCTGCATGTCAAAGAGCGCCATGCAAATCTTTGACCAGGAGAATGTCCACCGGGGGACGGGCGGGACTGAGTTGTGTGGACCTAAACAGGAAAGGTGTACCCCTAAACGAAGTCCCAAAGGCCGGTGTACAGGTGGACACCTGGGGAGACCCTGGGAAGAAAGCGCTCTTGTAGGCCTATGAGCAAGGGAGCAGCAGAATTCAGAAAATATACCTTAGACAGACCTAGAAGCGGTGTTGATGAAGCGGGAAAATGCAACCCTCAGTATAAATGCTTGATATGGGAAGGGGGGGGGAAGTGAACGTACCACTGGATAGACGTAGGGCGAGGTTGCAGATAAGATCTAGCATACGTAGAAATGAGGGAGAAGCCGAGGAATACACCTCAATATTATAGTCCAACTTGGACTGGACGAGGGAAATATATAGCCTCCACAACGTGCCTCTTCCAAGATGTATGGAAGAGCATCTTTACTATGTCTATCTTCCGGAGAGATCTCCGTCGCATGTCACGGAGAGGGGGACACCAAGTAAGTTTGGAATCCAGGATCATCCCCAGGAACTGTATTTTTGACACGAATTCCAAAGGGGCCCCAGTCGCCCTTGTTTTTAAAATGTGTGTCGTGCGCCAGTAATTTAAGTCCATCTTAGCTTTATCTAATTTCTTCGAAGTAGTTTCGAATTGTCTGAATTAACGCAGCGTGTTTTTATCGTAGCGAGATTGAAAATTGGATAAATTGGTTTAGTTCGCGGAAACCTTATTTCCATCCACTCGTGGGTCTTCATTTTCCTAATATAGAGCCACGAATAGATGGAGACAGACATTTATTTAGCTGTCAGACGCTCGTCCCTTATCCCGGAACATCTTCAGTTATTAAATTTAAAGGAAATTAATTACTCAACTTAATGAACATACCACGTACATTTACAAGACTTGTATTAATTTCTAGATTTTTAGACACATTTAAAAAAATAAATATCAGAGTAAAATAAATCGTTAAGAAAGATTAAATACTAAAGGTGACAGATTTTTCAAAATAGGAACATAAATATTCTTTGTAGAGTGTAGACAGACAGACTGGCAGAGGTGGGCGCGATTCAAAAAAATTGAAGTCCGATTAGCGATTACCGATTCGCCAGCTCGTCAAGTCCGATTCGATTATCCGATTCGAGTGCCAAAAATCTAAGTCCGATTAGCGATTATCCGATTTGATTGAATTTTTGAATGTGATTCGATATTTTTAAAAGCGATTCAATGTTTTTAAAGCGATTTTCAATGTTTCTAAAGGGATTTAATGCTTGTTTACCCTAAATAAGCCATTTCTAACTAATACAAAGAGAAACCAAGCTTTTAAGATAAAAACATTTTATTTTAATAAAAATATAATATAACAAAATATTAAACTATACAGTACATATTACACTAAATACACACAGTAATAATAATATATTATCTCAGCAAAAAAGATAGGGTCAACTAACAACTTTGTTCCATATATACCTCATAATATTTAAAGTTTCCCACTCTACTCTACTCTACTCTAATCCCGCTAGCTTAGTCGTCGTCTTCTTCCTCCACCTCGTGGGCCTTCTTGAGGAGGTGGAGGTTGCCCTTCATGACATCGAGGGCATTGAAGTTCGGTGCAGCGAGGGCCGCCCTCTTAGGCCTGAGAATATCCGACCTATAGCTGAACACATGCTCGACCGAGGCGGAGCTCGGGGGGTGGCGTGTTATACTTGGGGAAGAGTGTTACGAAAAAACAAAACTAAACACGTATTATACCTAGTTTATACTTGTAAAATATGACCTTTTTATTATATATGATTTAATAATTAATCATGATATTCTACGCATTATATTATAGAGAAAATACGAGTGTGAATAGAAGAGAATAAAACGAAAAAAATATTTACTTGTGAAAAATATAGAATAATTTATTAAGAAACTTCTATTGCGAAAAAACAAAGACAACGTCGACCTGGATTAATCGCAAATTGCTTTAAATTTTCGGCAGTCTGATTGCGATTATCCGACTCATTTGGCGGAGGTTAGTCCGATTTGAAAATGCGAGTCCGATTATCGATAATCGGACTTCCGAATCGGATCGCCCACCTCTGCAGACTGGCCTGTTACAGGTTGTCAGCATGTGCGCCATTGAGTCTCCGAAGATCAGTAATTAATTCACTCTTGATGGTATCGTTGCTATTAGCTAGAAGGAGATCGTCTAAAAAACGAGAGACCTTTGCTTCCCTATCAGGAAACGAAGATAAACTATAACGCTGATTGGAGTATGTGCCCATCGAACAACGTTTTTCCTTCATTTGAGAAGATATCTAGGAAATGTTTGAATCCGGCGTACTCAAAGACCAGTCAGACTCTGAATGAAGGGCACTGACGTATTCGATCTTGTACTCGCTTTCTTGGTGTTTTATATATTTTTTTGGGGGGTGGGGGGTAGAGTGGGTGAAATATTGACTCTTTTCTCCACACATTCGAGACGCCCAAAATGACGGACCAACTGAAAAAATAAATGGTTTCTGGGTTCACAAACGAGCGCTAATACTGTAATCAAACAGATTGGCCTCGGTTATGCTAAGAGGAAAAGTACCCCAAAGTAGCCTCGTACCAACCATGGTTCGCGATCAGTGGCTAAAAGCCTTTTTATGCCACCATCCAAGAGTCCCTGTACCGTAGTGTCTGTAGATAGAGGAGAATAGGAAAAGGGGCAAAGAGAAAATAATAGCGTATGCGAGTTGCAAACAGCTTCTCGCGTCGCTGGACCACTGTTAGCCAGTGGCAAATCCACTCGGCCATCATAAGTCTCAAAAAATACTCATTCAAGCGAAGCCTTTAAGCAGCAGAGAAAGAATATAAAATATGCAACTTATTTACTTGGTTCTCATCCTTTCTCCATAAAATGTGTTTGGAGAATTGGTGATTATTAGTTCCCGTACCCTGTTTCTCGTTTAATACAAGGTATATAATGCCACCTGCCGGCCCAACCACTTGACGTCCGTCCTCTTTCCTAATCACATACCATCTTAGACACAGCACACCATAACGTAACAATAATTCCCATAACCTCTTTACCCAGTAAATTATAGGTGGGTATACCACTTATGGGGGATAATGTTCTATAAATGTCCCTTAGTTATGGAGTTACCAATTATGATAGTCACCAATTTATAGGGGTGCACCGGAGGAGAATTACCAACTTATGAGTAACCAACTTATATGAGGTGAGTTAAGTATCCGACTACAAAGATGAATTCTTCACTTATTTTGGCTAGGCTTGCCGAAGGCTTCAGCAGGGTAATCGAGGTAAAGAAGGAATTTGCAAAAATATACTTTATTCTAACATTAGCTTATAGCGATGCAAGCGGCACGTCGCGAAGTTACTTTGCAGGGCGCCTAGAAGTCTATATATATTCGACGGGAAGTATTAAATTCTAGAGCGACAAGACTTGGTGAACTCAAAAGGGGAAACGTCAACGAGATAATCTTCTCAACGACTGTAATTCAGTAATCTTAACAATACAATAATAATATTATCTGATCTGCTCCGACTATATGTATATATATATATATATATATATATATGTTTATTTCTTCTAGGGCGTGGCCTAGAATCATCGTTCTCCCCTCCAAAGGCGGAGCTAATGAAAGCTGTGTAAGTAGAATTACTTGCATATCCTAAGTTTTAGCAATATAACATAATGTCATTGTCACAGCTTTGTGATATAATTTCTTTTGGTTAGCTGCTACGGTTACCCAGGTGTTTTGTAAACTTCCGTCTTTCGATGAATCTATTCTGAGATGCAAATATTTGTTTACGCGTTTGTTTTATTGAAACAGGTCATTTTGACCTTTCGTGCGTTCATACATTGTTTGTCCGGCGCTCGCTTTCAACGGTTGCTTGCCTTCTCTCTATATACATTAACAAATATATTGCATTCCTTATTTTTGTATTCAAATTCATAGATGCAAATTAATCTATACATTCTCAATTCCTTATTCCAATTTTAAACATTGATTTTATATGAGTGGAGAATGCTGGGATTTAATAAGATCACCACGCGTCCATTTTGTGAAGATTTTCGTTGGGTCTATTGTATCCTGCAATTTAGAGCCAGTAGCCTACTACTACCTATTATAAAATCCGATCACTACAGTACTTCCCTGCCAGTAATGGAGTACGTGAGAAAATAGCGTAACATTACATAGATAGATACATACGAAATACTTATTTTGGGACAATTAACATCTGACAGCATTTACGACATACGCACATGGCATCGACACTTTTACAAAAGTCCATGCCTGTACTAAAACGGGCCTATTTATACCATGTTCTGCCATATAATACAATAATAATAAAATCTAATACATTTATATACAATTTATCCACCATTATCTCCTATCCTTCTTTAGATTTCTACATAATCATAACTACGACACTTAACAAATACATAATAAAGGCATCTAATAAAACTATAGAGGCAGCAAGGTGTGTATATATTTATGCCTCTTCCTTTTCATTAAATATGTCGCTACAATGTTTCCTAAACAAGGATTAGAAATACATGAATGACGGATTCCTGGCACAAACGTGAATCGCCTCCCGAAGCGCGTGAAAACCTCCGTCTTGCCGTTTCTCTCTCCGGTTCCTGTAGAGGTGTCCGGTTGACTTCTTGTGGCGTCGTTCTCTCCCGCGTCATGCACTCTACGAGGTGAAGTGAACGTGGTCCTATTCCTGTTTTCTGCCTGAGTCCATGGGCGTTGTTGATCGCCCTGCACGTTACCATTATGTGAGGGAGATAATCTTACCATTTTTAATCTGTCACTGAGAGAGTGTCCCTTCTTCCGTCAAGGAATTCCAAAGTGCAAACCTTATTGCCGCGCTCGACTATCGGGAGAGGAACAGCTTCTAGTGGTTTGCACACACAGTCTATTTGGACCCACACATGAATTGCTTTGCAGAGATTGGGGGGGGGGGGGGCACGAAAGGCTTGGGCATCGAATGCATGTGCCAAATGGATGCCTGCGCGAAGTCGACTTGTGCCATAGTTGATGCCAGTTCCTTAATAAAGTTGGAGTCGGCCTTCAGTGATGATAATGATGATGAAACTAAACGTTTTGGGCACAAGAGCGTGGTTCCCGTGACTGCTGTATAATGGGAAAATCCCGAGTCATTGAGCGAAGAGTGAATGCCTAAAAGGACAATTGAGAGTGGCACCAGCCAGCCTTGGCGATGGGCCATTATGGAGCACTTCAAATTCCTGTGTGCCCTTTCCACCATCCCGTTCGTGGACGGTCGGTACGCATTGGTGGAGAGACGATGAAAACCAACGAGAGCAGACAGTTCTTTGAATAGTTCTAACTGGAATTGGGGCCTCTGACGGTTACTACGTAAAGCGGTACTCTGAATCTGGAAATCCACCCGGCTAGGAAAGCTAGCGCAACCGTTGCAGCACTTATGTCCGTGGTCGGTAGCGCTTCGACCCATCTCGTCGCTCGGTCGATGCATGATAGTAAATACCGATTGTGTGAGGAGTAGAATTGTCCAGGCAGTGTACACGGTGGGAGTGGTCCAACTATATCGATATGCACAGTTTAGAACCTTGAGGTTGGAATATCAATAGGCAGGATCGGGGATTTCGTGTAGCGATTAACCTCGGAAGATTGACAAGGAAGGCACTTCCTCGTCCAGGAGCGAATATCCCTGAACATATTGGGACAGAAATAGCGAGATTTGAAGTGACGAATTGAATCCTTGATTCCAGGGTGTGTCATATTAGGTAATTTATTGAAGATAGTTCTCCTACCTGCCAAAGGGGCAAACGGTGGTGAGTATCTTGATGTTACTTCCCACCCAATATTTTAGTCGTGAGCGAAATTCCTTCGTTTCTTCGTTATTATCCTGCGCTGCCGCGAAAGATCGGGGGTCAAGAGATTCAATTTGGACCGAATTGACGTTCCTAGAAAGGCAGTCAGCGCCTACGTTCTCCTGACCACGCACGTAAGTGATATCACTGATGTACTCTAGAATGTCTGTCCAATGGCGTTGTTGCTTGTCTGTTTTAGCAGTTAATGGTGATGCAAAAGCTAGTACTAAAGGATTGTGATTAGTGCACAAGGTAACGTTGAGCCCATCAATCAGGTGCCCGAAGTGCATGGCAGCAAGATACGCCTCTAAGAGCTCTGTGTCGGAAGTCGAGAATGCTTGCTGCGTCCGGCTCAGCTTACTGGAAAAGAATGCTACCGGTATTGCAGATCCGTCAACCATTTGGTGCAGGGCAGCACTTGCAGCGTATTGGGAGCAATCCGTCACTAGCTGGCATGGTAAATCGTTAGGTGTGATGATGATGGGGAGGGCTAAGCGGGTGCGGGTCCGTACAAAACCTCATATTCCTTTAATATGGCTCTGCAATGGGCGGTAGGTGCTGAAGATAATTGATAGTTAACGCTACCGCAGGCTGTCTAGATAATCTCACTTGAGGCGCTAGTTTTGTTTTTTACTATAGGTATGTCGCGCGTGCAGTCCACCAAAACTAAAATGCCTCAGAATATACTGGACCCGCGCAATTCAGCCGTTTTCACCAATTTAACCGAAATTATTAATACGCTCGCCCCCGTCTCGATTAAGAAATCACATTTATGGTTACACCATTTAGCGGTGACGGTGAAAACAGACGGCATACTAGCGGCCGAGTTTGCTATAGCATGCCCTCCTAGTTTCCCGCGGGGGCTGGCGAAGATGGCCTGGAAGAAGGTTGCATCTGGACCTTCTATTCTTTCTTGGGCCACCCGCACCAGGGTTTGCCGAATTTCGCGCTTTTCCCAAAGAATACACGTGAGCGATAAACTACAGGTCTTTGGTCTTTTTAGAAGGGCCACAACCATCCTGGTATATTATGTTCACTGTAATCACTGTTATTGTGCATATAACTGGGACGATTCCCATTAGGATACGCACCTTTGGGCACTTATCTCTCGCATCTTTATTTGTATACGGCATAAACGCGTTGGAAACAGAGACGGCACTGTGACCTATCGATTCACTACTAGTATTAATATTAAGGCACTACGCACTACCAAATGTCGTCAGTTCATCAGCCAGTTTTACTAATTGTGTCGGGGTGAGTTCTTTCTGAGTGGCAATTATGGGCGCGAGGTTAGCCGGGAGAGATTGAATGAATTTGGGCCTTAAAAGTTCTCCACCAGCTCCTACTTGCAGGGCAGTCCTTCGTAGTTCTTCCAAATTGGTAGAGGGGTGCCCTGTGGGCGTGGAGGATGCGATGAGCTTCTCAAAAAGTTCGGGTTTGGTCTTCTCGAAAAGTCCAATGATCTCCGCCCTCAAAAGAGGATAATTTTGGTCCGACAAAATGGCCGTCGGAAGACGATCGACGGTCTAAGGAGGAAGTGAGGCTAAAACGTGAAAACTTTAGTTTCCTCTTTTTTTAATTCCGGAGATATGAAATTGGCCTCCACAATTTTAGGCCAACCTGGGACTGCCTTTTCATTAAAGATGGGTGGCTTGATGGTGACAGCGTTCACGACGTCCTCTTCACCTTGTCTTGTTTGACGATGGCTTGTGGCGTCCATTTCTTCTATACCTCCACTGTCCAGTCGAAACGAAGGGTCACTACTTATAGGTGGGTATACTACTTATGGGGGATACTGTTCTATAAATGTCCATTAGTTATAGGGTTACCAATTATGATAGTCACCAATTTATAGGGGTGTACCGGAGGAGAATTACGAATTTATGGGTAACCAACTTATATGAAGGTGAATTAAGTATCTGACTCTAAAGATGAATTCTTCACTGTGTTCGTATTTTGGCTAGGCTTAACGAAGGTTTCAGGGTAATCGAAGTAAAGAAGGACTTTGCAAAAATATACTTTATTCTAATATTAGCCTATAACGAGGCAAGCGGCACGTTACGAAGTTAATTTGCAGGTGACTAACAGTCTACATATATATATTCAACGCGAAATATTAAATTCTGGAGCGAAAAGACTTGATGAACTTAAAAGGAAGAACGAGATAATCTTAACGACTGTAATCTAGTAATTTTAACAATACATTAATCATACTAACCGAGCTGCTCCGACTATATAAATATATATAAATATATATATATATATATATATATATATATATATATATATATATATATATATATATATATATATAATATGTATATATATTAGATTGGCCCCAAAGAAAAAAAAGATTAAAAATCCTTGGTCTCATCCCTGGATATAGTGAGGCTTGATGAAAAAATGCGCTGTGCAAATTAGCAGCAAAATATAATAATATTGAGTAGCGCCAAACGAATGTTAGTTTCACACATATTAATAATATGTGCAAAATATGAAAAATAGTTAAATATTAGTGAATTTTTGTCTTTTTCAGAGTAAGTATTACCTAAATATAAATTAATAGTTGTATTTTGTTAACAGCTATATTATGTGCATTCTAAGTTTCATTATCACCCTATAACCTGTGGTGTTATAGGGTAGGTACACTGGACAAATAAACTTAACGTGTTGTCTTGTAGGAGCTCTGGTGTCGCTTTTCATTGTCTCAGCTGCGCATCCCTTACCAATTGGCAATTACCAGTGGCCTACTCAGTGTTGTGTGAACCAGTGAAGGGTGAGCATTGTTTCAGAGTCTATCTGTGTTTAACAAGTCTTTCTGGAATCTAATTCACACTTCAAGTTCAATTAAAACAGAAAGTAAAACATAAGTATGACCTATTGGAGAAACAATTGATGCAATTCAAACCACAAAACTTCTTACATCTAATGATGATTTATTAAGACAGCTTTTCTCCTTAACACAATGCAAAATGTAGGTAAAAGAGGCCTGTAACATTTTATATTCAGAAATATATGAAATATGGGACAAAGCAAAAATTCCAACTAGAAACAAATCGCATGTGGCTACAAAGATTCAGTAGAAATATAAGCAGTTCAGAACCCTACAAAAAAAAACAAAATCAAGGCGAGATCAAACTCAAATATCAAAGAAAACTTCATTTCAAGAATCTTTAACTGATGTGTTTGAGATAGCTCATGCTAAGGCACTAGAAATTATAACTAATGAAGAAGATCGTTCATTTCTACAGCCTCAGAGAGAGAAAGGTAGACGAGGCTATATAAGTAGTGTTGACAAGAAATCAGTAAAGAATGAAGAGAAAAACGGAAAAGAAGTGAAGAAGAATCGCTGCGAATTGAACTAGAATTGCGTAGAAAAGTAAATTTGTCAGTTGTTCAGCTAACAAGTAGCTCAAGCAGCGAAAAAAACAGCAGTGATAAAGCAAAGACCGGTCCATCTAATCCTCCAAGAAAGAGAATATTTAAAGGCGAGAAAATTATTTCACCTGACTCATTGGCTACATTAGACAGAACAAAAATGAGTGATCGTCATGCGATGATGGTGATCTCAGCAACAGCATTAGCACTTGGACCCGATATTGATGATATCACCATAAATAGAAGTACACTGTAAAGAAAAGGAAACGAACTGCGTATTGAAAGAGCAAATAGTATAAACAAACATTTCCTACAGATGCACCTCTTACAGTCCATTGGGATGGCAAATTAATGCCTGATTTAATTGGCATTGAAAATATAGATAGAATGCCTTTGTTAGTGTCTGGGGGTGCTAACTCTAAGCTTTTGGGAATACCGAAACTAACGACAGATACAGGTGCTGAAACAAAAAAAGCACTTGTGGAATGTCATAAAGATTGGAATAACAAGCACAGTGTTAAAGCCATGTGTTTTAAAACCACTGCTAGTAACACTGGTTCTAAGAAAGGTGCATGTGCTACAATAAAAACAAAACTAAAAAAAAGGTCTTCTTGCTTTTCCTTGCAGGCATTATGTTCATGAAATAATTGTATCTAACGTATTTTAAAAGAGGTTTGGTGCTTCACTCGGAGCAGAAATTCAATTATTCACGCGTTTCTGTGATTCATTGAAGACTATCAATACTTCATCGTATGAAGCACACAATACATGTGTTTCTTGGAAAGAAGCTGTGCTTAGTTTTTGTCAAGAACAGTTGAAATGTCATCAGCCTCGAGCAGATTACAAAGAACTTTTGCATCTATCAGTTGCATATTTAGGGGGTGACACAGAAAGCTTTTCCTTCAAGCAACTTGGAGCAGTGCATCGAGCACGTTGGATGGCAAAACTTATTTATTCAATTAAAATTGCACTCTTCAAGTCATAATTTACAATGACCAAGAAAGAGCAGACATCAGTCGAGCCATTTACACAGTTTGTTGTACAGTATTACGTTCCCAACTGGTTTAAATCTTTAACTGCATCCACCGCTCCACGAAAGGACTTACAATACTTGCAAAGTTTCCAGGTATATGGTGATAAAGAATTTGCTTCTGTAGCCAGCAAAGCAATTGGCCGTCACTTTTGGTATCTAAGAGAAGAACTTGTGTCCCTTGCCTTCAGGGATGAAGGTGTCACTCTAGATTTGAAGAGAAAGTCGGCTACAGCATTGCAGAAGCCTGACTCACACCATCCAGAGAAACGATATACACTGGGAGAAAAAGAGAGTATCTCGGCCAAAACTCTTGCTGACTTCTGACTGAATCAAGTTAACTTTTCTTCACAAAATTATATTTCAATTCCTCCTTTTTAGTAGACTCTTCAGAATGGAGTAAATGAAATGACTATCAAATAGTTAGACAATATACTCAGAATATGAATGTCATCAGTAAGAATGCAAAAGAGCTGTAGCCTTGATTGAGAGCTATAATAATCATCTTAGCAAAAATGAAGATCAGCTTCAATACCTTCTACATGTGGTCGAATGTCACAGAGAAAAATTTCCCAAAACAACAAAAATATGCATTGAAGAAATACATGAGCTGTGGAATATGCCTCCTGGGGATACCACGTTAAAAATACAGGCCTATTACAGTTACCTCATGGGTGGTGTGGAAAAACTCTACAAGTCAAACTTTGTAAGCTTTGTGGCACTACTAAAACTCGTTCAATTGAGCTAAAACTTTGTTAAATTTGATTTATAGTAAGCCTCACAATTTGCATGGGCGAGACTAAGAAGTTCTTAAGTATGAAAAATCGCCTCTATAGATTTGGGCCAGTCTAATATATATATATATATATATATATATATATATATATATATATATATATATATATATATATATATATATATATATATATATATATATATACAGTAGTAGTAGTAGTAGTTAGTTGTCCGTCGATTTTGACGATGACGTCACTTCATGCTTTTGAAAAGAATGAGTTGGGCATAGAGAGAAACTTGTAAGAAAGATGCTTAGAGTGGGAAGGGGTGTGCATTCTTCAGCCCACTATTTTGGCACTCTATAGTTGGGCTAGTGACAAGGTGGTCTAAGACGCCGAAGGATTGTGGAATGTTGCAAGAGACTGCCGAGTCGTCAGTCTAACAACGCTCGCCTAGTGCGGGTCGTGAGGCAGATTTTGGATTAGGGGTTGACTCTCGTAGTCTTTGTCTGGTGAAGTCAAGGAGATCCACAAGACAGTGGGTCAGGAGTTGGCGACGGACCAGGGCGTGTCCACACAACATAAGAATTATATATATATACAAATTCATAGATGCCAATTAATCTATGCATTCTCAATTCCTTATTTCAATTTTAAACATTTATTTTATATGAGTGGAGTCTACTGGGATTTAATAAGACCATCGCGCGTCCATCTTGTGGAGGTTTTCGCTGCGCCTATTGAGTCCTGCAATGTGGTGCCAGTAGCCTACCTACTACATAATCCGATCACTACAACCTATCCTATGTCTTATCCTGATAACGTGTCCGCATTGCCCCAATAGCTGTTCCCATATCTGGGGTTACTTGCCATTGATAATAATTTATAGTGTGCGGTTTCTCAGGTTTGGAAGCCTTCCACAGTAATACTAACCTTTTTAGGCTTCTCGAGAGAGTTAATAGAGTCACCAGTTTATGGGAGGTTTTTATTCGTGAGGCAAGGCTACCCGTAAAAGGTTGTCGGACGAAGGCGTTTGAGGTCTCACCGTCAAGTTTGCTCTGACTCCTAAAGTTCTTACGGGGAATCCGTATATGGGCTGGGTTCAAGATGTAACATGTTTATCAGTAGGTTAAAAGATAATAGTGTTTTGTAGGCTTTATTCTTGGCTTGGTCTTCCTTAATTGGGGCAAGCGAGATATTCGAGTCTTACACAGCTTCGTTGTAAATTTGCCTTTACGTTAGATAGTTGGGGCTAGAACGGCTGGACTTAAGGACGAGGAACGGACTCATGACGGTAATAATAAACAAATCAGAATGAGAATAATGACAAATGAATAATAATAAGGATCATGAAAATGTTTCAACCCGTCTAATTATACCGCTTCCAATTAAGGGGCGTGACTTCTTTTTTCCTAATTTGGACGCGGAGCGGAGCATATAGGATCAGAAGTATGTTCGTTTGTTCCTTTTTTGAGACTGCTGGGTGGAGTAAAAGGGTGTATGTGCTTCAATGTAGACACATTTAGCCCATCCGGGCTGGCAACGATAGCAAGGTGATAGGAAAGTTTACTTTGTCGTTTTGCAGGTCCACGTCAACTTTAGTTGGTCAAACCCGACTCCGTTCCGGCTGCCTCGCTATCTTGTATCGAGGCCTTTCGGCTTACAACTGTTTCTTCGTGTGTATATGTTTGTGCGTTTGCGCGGGAACCTCAAATTATTCGCTTGCCTTTTTACACGAATCTTTTTAGGAATATATATACAATTGTTACATAAGTATTTCGTTCTATTCTACACTGGTTCATTGCCACTACATGGCATGTTATTTTAGTAGTTAATGTGTGTGCCCAATTTCAGAGGTCAAAGAGGGTGCTCATTTGTGAGGTTCCTCGTTGTGCCTACTTCACCTTGCAAGTCGGGTGTTGCTACAAATGTACAATTGATTTAACATTATATATGTATATATGTATTTCGCTATATTCTACATTGTTTCATTACTACTACATAACATATTATTCAGTATTAATATGTGTGCCCAATTTCAGGATTTCATAGGTCCAGCAGGGTGCTTGCTCATTTGTGAGGTTTCTTGTTGAGACCACTTGCCCTTGCAATTCCGGCATCGCTACACCTTGCTATCCCTTGCGCGTCCGCTTTACCCACTTATGTTTCATAGCAGTGCTGGGAAATCGAATTGAATTCGAATCGATAAACCGTTAAAATCTATATATTTTCAAACTCGAATCGAAAACAAATTCAAACTGAAATTTTTTTGAAAACTCGATTTCGAACTTGAATCGATTATAAAAGCGTCAAGTATCATTAATAAAATAATTTAGGAATTCCTAGAAATACAGTGGTTTAACTTGTGAATAATAGGTACTCGTAAATGTATAATTTAATCTTTAACCCTAATCCTAGTCCTAATCTTGTTTTGCTAATCAAGAAGGACCCAAAGCTTAACCTTTCTTCTGTTCCCAGTCTTTAAATCCCTAAGAGATTTTAAATTTAAATTTATGTCAAATATATTCCACATATGGCTCTCAAGTTTGTTTTTAAAAGAGCTTAAGTTGTTCTTATACGTAGAATAGGCTCTCGACGATATACCATATATAACTATTCGTTGAGGGAATTATTCTAATATTTCGAGTGCGTAGTAATCTGATTGACCGAGGTTAGTCCAAAAGAGGGTGACCTGGAGAGGCTTATTTATCTTCAATAAGCTTAAGAAGTGGTGCGGAGCACAAGGATAAATAATATGGCTACCATTAATAAAATAGAGTTTTATTAATTAAACTATGAACAACGCATAAAAAAATGTTTACATAAATGGAGAATGAAAAGGGTCGTGGGAATATCTGACTAATCCGAGGATTAAGATTTGGAGAGATTTAAAAAGGTAAACAAATAAAAATTAAAGGCGGGGAATGGTTCGCTAAACCATTTAAAGCACAGGGTTACGTTGACAAAAGGTTAAATGATTAAAGGTAATGCTCAGCTTAAATAATTGCAAAGTTGTTGTGCAGAGGAAGACGATGCGAAGGAATCTTCGGTCCACTGGCGATTTCCATCAGAAGGGTTCTTCGGGGGGTTGTCCTTAACGAAGGGGAAGTACTGTCTTCGAAGAGTGAGAGCGAAGTGGGGCTCGGAAGTACGAACAATCTTGTGACAGCAAATCGGAGATGTTCTAGATGAACAATGGAAGTTATTGTTGAAACCAACCATTTTCTTGAAGAACGTTAAAAAGGGGGAATTAAATTATCCTGACGTGATGTCTTGGGAACGAGAACCGTTTCTTGAAGAACGGGCTTGAAGAACAATGGCTGTTCTAACGTTCTCTTTCTGAACAACACGGGGGGAGGGGGGTGAGAACCGTCTCTTGTCAACGGGCTCAAAGAACAATGGCTGTTCTAACGTTGTTCTCTTTCTGAACAACAGGGGGGCCTTGTCGACTTAACGTCTCGAAGGCACGAACCTTGGCACTCAATGGATATTGTCCTCTTCTGGACAATAAGGGGTTTCTCGAGGTAGAGAGTTCCTAGGTGCACAAGGGAGACAGGATCGGCGTGATGCCTCGCAAAGATAATCGGGATCTGATCTAATTGGGAAAAGCTATGGTATAAATACCTGGAGCCATCTCCATGGCGTAGGGGATAGTTGAGTGGGGGACTTCAGGAGAATGTCCCGGTGCGCCTGGGAAAATACCTTATCTGCCCATAAGCCTAACTCAATCTGGCGAGATCGACGTATGGAGGCGAAACGGGGGAGTGAACCTCCTTGATCAAACATTTGCTATGGTGGGCGATAACGCGCTATGCTTCCGCTCGCAGATGCACGTGGGTAGCATGTGTTTCTAACATGTGATAGCGGCTGAATTTAAGCGGACTCAGACCGTTATATCACACCCCTCAATTCCAGGGAAAGTTGTCACTTCGAAAAAAAGAGAGAAGGGACAACCACAGAGCTCCGTTGTGGAGAACTCGCTTTCTTGCACCGACCGTACCTTCATGCACCAGGCTAGTATTACTTCAATACATATGATTATGTTGATCGTTTGATTATAGGGGAAACTAACCTTTAATACAAACTTAACCATAAAAGAGACATGGAACAATGAAATAATATAAAATTAGTACATATGGGACAAAAGAATTCATACGTAATTTAATGGGTACAAATATATACACATACGAGAAAAAAAAGATAGACATTGAGCCACAAAATTCAGACATATACATTAACTGATTATATTACAGGAGAATCTAATTTAAGTCGTACAAGACGGTATATACATACATGGAGATCCTAATCCTACGAATTACAAATTAATCTACACTATTTAGTAACGCATTCCTACTGAGTGCGTCAGCGACCTGATTATCGGAACCTTTTATGTAATTTATCTTAAATTGGTAATATTGCAAGAGTAGACTCCAGCGCATAATTCGGCCGTTGGAGTGTCGTACATTCCGAATATAGGCCAACGGGCGGTGGTCAGTTCCTATCTGAAATTCTTTTCCTATCAAATACATCCTAAACTTGTCGATGACCCAAATAATATCTAGAGCTTCCTTCTCTATAGTGGCGTATCTCTTTTCGCGGGGTAATAACTGGCGACTAGCATATGCAACTGGATGACTCCTTCCGTCATCCTCATATTGAAGGAGTACACCTCCAATGCCCTCGTTGCTCGCGTCGATCTTAATCCCAAAGGATTTTTCCGGGTTGGGCAAATTCAAAATGGGGGCAGAAATGAGCTTACTCTTGAGCTGGTTAAAATGAGAAACAGCGACATCATTCCAACGTAGTCGATCGGGGGAATTCTTTTTTAAAAGAGTGCTGAGGGGCGCTGAAATTGCAGCGAAATTCAGGACAAATCGCCGATAGTAAGAAGCTGATCCTAGGAATGATCTTAATTGCTTCTTAGTATTCGGGAGGGGCATGTCGGTGATTGCCTTAATCTTGTCCTCCTGTGGATCTAACTGGCTTTGTCCTATTTTAAAACCCAAGTATTTTATGGTTTCGTGCGCAAAATGGCATTTGCAGGGGCCAATGGTGAGGCTATTTTCGCGCAGTCGCTCAAAAAGAGCTAATAGGATGGTTAAATGATGACTCCATTCACGAGTAGCAACGTAGACGTTATCGAAGTAAAAGGAGACATTCGGAAGTCCATCTAACAACCTTCTCATGAGACGGTTATAGTTAATACAAGTGGTCACGAGGCCAAAAGGAAGGCGCTTAAATTGCAGTAAGCCTTTCTCAGTTGTAAAGGCAGTATATTCTTTCACATCTGGCCGAAGGGGAATTTGGTAATACGCCTTGCACAAATCAAGTTCTGAGATGAACTTGGCGTCTTCAACTTCCGGAAGTCGATGCACATCCGATAAGAGCCATCAGGTTTCCTGACCATGACGATGGGGGAACAATAACTAGAGGTGGAAAGTTCTATTATATCAAACTAATCAAATTATCGACTTCGGCGTTAAAAGCTTGGCGTACATGAATCGGCATGGGATAGGGTTTTGAACGGACAGGTTCTAAGGTTGTTAATTTAATATCATGCTCGAAACTAGTAGCGCATCCAGGCTTCTCTGAAATAACGTCGTCGAAATGACATAATAATTCTTGTAGATGACTCTTTTGATGTGGTGCCAGCTGCGCGTCGATATCCAGGCAGAGGGTTCAAAAGACTCGCCTGGCAGGGAAGGAAGAGGGTAATTGGCTGTCAGGTTGGATGCACACTGTCAATCCTCTTAATAGGAACTGCTTCGGGGAAAGGGTTGGCAAAATCTACGAGGATAAGGACGTACATGTGTCCCTCACTGGACAGGGGGATGGGGGTGAATCGAGACAATATGGTCAATGGCCACTCGGGATATGGGCTCTCTTATAATGGGGCTTTTCTGAAGGGAGGCTGGCTTGACGAGCCCTTTGGCAGATGTCTTTTGACAAAAATCCCATCGCACGATTTGCAGTAATTTGCTATATCGTTGGTCACACCTGGTCAAAAGAAGTACTTAAAAATTCTCAAACTCCTAATTAAGGGGGGTTTCCAAGGGAATGGGAGCCTGGGCTTCTTTTGCAGCCTGAGCCCACGTGATAACGGGCTGTGCCATGGGGTCTCGGGTGACCGAGATGCTCGGACCAATGAGAACCGAGCAGAACTTGATTGGAGCCGCTACCACTTCGCCTCAACTAGACATATATGCACATTCGATATGGCATTTAACAATGGAGAAGCTATTCGCTCGGATCAGATAATCGTGGACCTCTGCGAGTTTTGGGGGACCGAGTCCAAAAGGGGAGAGTAAATCCTCAGATACGACAATGCAGGTGCAGCCGGTGTCCCGAACAAAGCTGGACGCGCGACATCTATTGACGGTTCCATTCTCGAACTTTAAACCGCCGGGGGAGTTCTTATTGAAAAGAAAGTTAACGTGATGACCGGGTTGAGAGAGGAGCATGGGTTTTCAGGAGAGGCGATGGAAGAGCAGGAACGGAAATAATTTGGTGCACCTGGTGAGAGGGTTCAATTCTGAATTGTGAATTCTGGGGGAAGTTTGTACGCGCCCTTCAATTCAACAGGACATACAAAATATTGGCCTTCGTGGGTACGATGACGATGGAGGCATCGTAATCAGAGGCTTGATGTCCCTGGGTTCCGATGGAGGGAGATTTCTGGGCTTCAAGGGGCCAGGAATCTTTACAAAATTGGGGTTATTCCGTGGAGGGAGTCTGGAATTACCGAACTTAGTCGTGGCGGACGACGGGGGACGACGAGGGACGACGGGAAACGACGAAGGACGACGGGGGAGGCTTCTTCTTGTCCTTAGAGTATAAGTTAGGGCTATAGGCGTACACGTCTTCTTCTTCCAAGCACTGATTGAATGTGGAACAGCGCTTGTCCTTTACAAACGAGCGTCTTTCGGGAACCAAGGAAGCCAAACTTGGTCTTTTAATCCAAAGTCTAGAAGTGACTGATATTCTGGGGAGACTTTACATGATTCAAGCCAAAATTGGAGGTTGTTTTGAAGGATAAAACCAAATTGGCGGAAGGTTTGTCTAGGGTGGATTCTCTCTTGACGAAAACGACCACGGTAAACGTCCGGTCCCCTATTTATGGCAGCAGGAGTTCGGACATGAGGCTGGAATAATCAACGGTGGCTTCAGACGGGAGGGAAATAAAGATATCGCGCAACGGGGTACTAAGAAGGGGAAGTAATCTGGCAACACCATCTGACTTGATATCCCAATTATTAATTTCGAAGATCTTTTCGAAATGTGTGAGGTAGGACCCGAAGTCCTCTCCCTAGAAAACTGGGAGCTTAACCGATGGGGAGCGCGGAACTTCAGTCCGGGAAATAACCAACATTGTCTCCAATCGATTTCGGCCTAGTTCAAGCCCGTGTTGTCTGATCCTTTCGCGTTCTTCTATCTCTCCTTAGGCCTTCCTTTCTTCTAACTCTTATCTGCTCTTTTCTATCTCTCTTTGTTCATTTTCTAATACTCTTCTTTCCTCTCTCCCTCTCTCATTTCTCTCCTCTTCCTGTATATAGGATAGCAGGTCGTTCCCAGTGAGGCCTAAAGACTCACCTCGGCTTTTAAATCGTTCAAACGAAGACATCGTCTTAAGGGGTTAGCTGGGAAAATGTGGCATGCGAGCGAGTTGGTCTATGAACGCACGAAAAAGGCTGCCGGTAATCTTCTTAGAGGATAGCTTGTACACCACAAAAAACTACACGAATAACTAAATTGGCGTAGAATTTGTAATAAACGGTCCTTCGTGACTGGGACGGTTTGGAAATCTTTAATCCGTTCGTGGGATTAGCTTTGGATTCAGCGGCGTTGATTCCGAGAAATTTCGCACACAAATTAATCAGAGTTCCACACATAAAAAAATAAATTCTCGAATTAAGCTTAAAGCACTTTCGGCCAGAATAAAGAATAATAACAAAAGGGAAACACGAATAATTTTAGGTAACTTATAAAGGACTTTAAAGGTATCAGAAAAATAAACTTAAGTTAAACCCAACAGCTACGGCACCAGTTTATTTTTTAATAATATATATATATATATATATATATATATATATATATATATATATATATATATATATATATAATAAATGTAGCCATATAGCTGACTGTATAATATAATATTTATTATTAGTATGAAGGGGGAGAGCTCAGGCTATTAACGCGAACCGTCCAATGATTGAACGCTACGTTGATGCGCGGATTAGAAAGGTCAGGTTGAGGCGCGGTGTCAATTCGCTTAACTAATCAAGTCGAGTTCGAGGTTGGCGAGATTTGATTAACGGTGCCGAGAGTGACCTTCATGTTAATTAAAGATAAACATAAGAAAATATACATTTTTTTTGCAAATTAAAATGATCAAAATGATATAGAGGAAGATTGAAGGTTAAGTAATGATTTATCATTCTCAGTGGGAAAGTCTAATTTCTATTATTTAGATTGGAGCTACCCGCTCAGATCAAATAGGCTCCCAAGATAAAAGGGGAAATAAAGGGGGCTTACAGATCGGAGGGCGAAAGCTACTACCAGGAGGCATGAGGAAAGTCGGGGTTCGGCGAGACTATCTTGTCGGCGTCTTTAAATTAGGGACCTTCGTCAGGACAGGAGTAGGAAGGAAGGGTATGGTCGGAACCTCACTCACGGGGCTGTGAAGGCGTTAGTTTTAACCTCAGCTGGGGCTCAAGGGGGGAGCTGGAAACCTTTGGTGATTCTCGGGAGAGGTATGGGTACCTCAGGGTAATTTCGACGGTGCTGGGTGCTTCGAGGACTCGAAGGAATAATCTGGTGCAGCGCTTTCAAAAGACGGCTTCCGTCTGACCGTGGGTGCTTTATCGGGGAGAGAATGTCCATCCTTCGCTTGGGTACACACCGACTTGTGACGAAGGATTTTTCTTGCGAGGAAGCCTTGTTCTTATCGCTGTTCCAAGGCGGTTAAGTGGTTTAAATCTGGAGAATCTTCTCATGCGAGAGATAGGGAACAATCCCTACTCTGGGGGATTCCAAGGGGGCAGCTGAGGCGCCAAACTATTGGCGATGAAAAGTTTTTTACCCCCTCTCTCTATCTCCGAGGGGAAAACTGCTGGAATTTAGGAGATGCACTCCACATTTTGATGGGATCGTACGATAAGGGCTTGCTGGGCTTGCTTCGCCGTGTGATTTTCGGCAACGTGGGGTCTGGCTAAACCCGTGGCTTCGCGCGACGGGCTAAGCATTGCAAGGAAGAAGAAAAATGGGTATCCATCTACACAAATTATACATTGCTTTCCTAATAATTATTATTCCCGAAAGGCTAAGAGACTCCTAATTCTTCCAGGTTGAAGGATTTAGTAATTTCAAATCATTTTCAGACATTCCAAATAAGAATTTAGTTTTGCAAAACCATAAGACTCATAGAGCGCAAATCTCCGCCAAGAAATGCTTAGTAAATTTCCAGTATTTAGTTCCAAGTAAAATTCCACACATTAACAAGGCTTAGCTTAACAAAATGCATATAGCAATATCCCAATATGCTTCCTTTATCTATGATTGTATGTATTATTGTTAATATTATTGATACTAATGTATTCATTCAATATTCATCATTTATGTATTCCAATATAAAGTCTGTTATTAATTTTATCTTTAAATTTCTAGATTTAAAATTTTAAAGTGGTTAATAACTTTCTAATCTATTTAGAAACTCACTATTAAATAAAGTTTGGAACTTTCCCAATATAACTTTGGTTCAAAAGTTAGTAATAAAAAATACTTAATCGGATACATCCGGATACATAAACCAGATCTTGGTCAAAAACTAATCATTTCCTTCTGGCTAAGGCTCTAGTGTTCCACCAAATTTTGTAGAAATCGATCCACTACTTTTGGACTAAATTTTAACACGATCGAACCCCGTCGATCAAATAATCTCCGACTTCCTTGTCAGAGCTTTCTAAAACTAACCTTTTTTTTCAAGATTTTTTTAAAAAGTTGATTTGTTAACTTTAAAATGTTCAAAAAATGCACGCCGAATAGGGTATGCGGCGAAACGGCCACGCCAAAATGTCCTAGACCTCGTGGATTGTGTCAAATGGAGGGATAGAGAATGAGGTTTAGAGGGAGATAGGAAGAGTAGAGAAATAGGTAGAGAGTAAAAAGTTATACACACTTTTTTAAAAGTGTGTAGTACTTTTATCTTCTTTTTTTTTCTATTTCCTGTTATTGATTGGCTCTTTTCCCGGTAAACCCAAGTGTGTGGGTCGCCCCATCTTGTTGTAACCACAAATCATACATATTAAAATCTTTCATTTCTGGCAATAAATAATCGTGTATCACTTCTCTTCACGTGTCCCCTGTTACTGTCGCTGTTATTGCCTCAGCATCCTCGAAGAAGTAGGGACCAATGATTCTCGAACTGGTTATGCCGCACCAGACCGTAATTTTATGTGCATGAAGAGGCTGCTCGTATTTTATCATGGGGTTTTCAGTACACCATAATCAGTAATTTTGTTTATTAACGTATCCATTAATGTGAAAATTGGCTTCCTCGGACATAATTAGTGGCGAGGTCAAAAGCGGATCATTTCTTCTTCCTATAAATGCGCGTGCAATTTCTTCTATTTTGATAGTCTGCAATATTTAATTATTGAGTTATTTGAAGTTTATTGGATTAAGTTTTAATTCTTTTGTTAGGATGAGTTTCATTGGACATTTTTCTTGACGTGAGGTTCAGCAATTTGGGTGCTGATTGGTCCACCGCTTTGTTTGTTCGACGCTTGACTACCAATGCATAGACGATGGCGCTTGCTCTGCGCCATGGACAGTACATTATGCGCTTGGATTCCACGGACTCTCATTACATCCACGGGCAATCTCGACGGTCCCTATGCCGCCAAGAGACCCTTCGAGAGCTCGGTGTATCTCTCGGGCCGTTGGCCTCTCTATGTAGTTCTTCCTAGGCCACCGCGCCTCTTCTTCCAAAGCTTCTACAGCACCGTGATTGTTGCTTTCAACCTTTCTGGACCACACTCTGTCACGTTTGAACCGTGCAACATTTTATCTTCCAAAACTCCTCGGTGTTTGAAAACAATATTTAACTATTTAGCTTCAAGCAAATTAGATAGACCACTATATTATATTTAACTAAATTATAATTGCCTTCCTTGCGAACAGTTTAACCTTTTTGACATATTATTAATACCCCTATGTTAAAGGTGGTTCCTGTTATCATGAAAAACGTTGAATGGAAAACGGCACAGACTCATTTAAACCCGTCATTTATGAACGGTCTGTCCACCATTGCTTTATCTTCTCCAGAGAAAAAGAGAAAGTCATTCAGTTCCATCATTATTTAAACAGTCAACATACAAACATAAATTTCCAATGACAAATTTTCATTTGTAGACGTACACATTACCCGATTAATAGTCATCTATCCAAGTCTGTCTACCGCAAACCCACCCCACACTACTTGGCACTAATTTCTTCAGTTTTACTTTCTTTAAATTTATGTTTCTTCCATTTCTTGTAGACTTTTCCGAGCCTACAAAATATGCTCAAACTGGGCCTTGTCCCACCAAGAACTCATTTAGCTCAGAAAGTTTTGTCAATTTAATTTGTTTCCTTCCCAAGTTCTTCACAAACTTACCAAACGATTTTTAGATAAATTATATAATAACTCAAATGGCAACATTAAGCCTGAGAAAATGGCTCTTTATTTAAAATACCGTACATGGGGCCTATTACATCCAAATTGACAAATGAATTACAGTCGGCGTAACCTAACCTCACCTCACTTAAACTAACCTAAGCTCACCTAACCTAACCTAAGCTCACCTAACCTAACCTAACCTAACTTAACTAAACCTAATTTAACCCAACTTAACCTAATTTAACCTAACCTAACTTAATCCTAAAGACAACACCCTCGTTATTCGTCCGAACAACCTGAGAAAGTAAAATGACCTTTGCCTCCCCAAACCTTCGTAACATGCATTGGTGTCTGTGATTATCGCGCGGTTGGATCACAAATAGCCCGAGAAACATATGGAGGCTACGTGTTTCGAACGCAATAAGTACGAGCGATATATATATATATATATATATATATATATATATATATATATATATATATATATATATACACACAAGGATAGCTAAGTTCCCCAACATAACCACAAAAAGAAACCTCGTTATTCGTCGATATTGCTGCAACCTTACGACACAATATCTTCGCAGATGATCGGAAGGAGGAGGAGGAGGATCCAGAGCATCCAGAGGACGAGGCTGTCTTACAAGAGCCATCAGCGAACAACCAACGGCGCATCCTCAAGGAGGTACAGCGACACCTCACATAACACACACATACACACACACACACACCATACATACCGTTTAACGTTGCCTGGTGGCCATGTAGGAAAGTAACTTAACCCTTAAGGCGCATTCGATTTCGCCGTCGGCCACAAAGAAGAATCGAGGCTCGGAAGCAACTCAGCAAACAACCCCAGACTCAATTTCGACCTTGAATCGGCACAAGAAGTGAGCCCTCACGCATCGCCTCTCTCTCCGCGTCGCCTCGACGAAAAGGGTTCTATCACTCAAGGCTGACAGAAGAGGAGGCACTGGCTTTCTTCTTTGCGGCGCATGAAGCACAATGTGCGACGCCCTACCGACGAACTCAGCAGAGACGAGGTAAGTCATCACACACACACACACACATACACACACTACGCCAGCGAAACACGCCCAATAAAAGTTCATTTCATATACGATTATTGAATACAATAAATATGCCGATATCTTCCACCACCACCCACACCACCAGGTTCTCAGCCCGCGAACCCGGTCACGTCATCGGCGGTGCCTATTCGCTTTGCAGATCAGATGGAGGAGGAAGAGGAGGTGGAGAAGAAGAAGGAGGAGGAGGAGGAGGCGGCTGCCTCCCACCTGCATCGAAACCGGATGAACTGACGCCTTATCAAAGGCCAGTAGTCCGTCAACTACAAGAAGGTAACCTGCGGCCCCTCTATGCTCCGCTCCATATAACACACATGGAACTATCCCTCTCCCTAATCGCCCCCCCCCCCCATAAAACACAAACACAAAATCACCCGAACAAATTTTATAGAGTTTTCTACGTTGGTGTTTCAGAGTGTCGTAACAACGACGAAAGCGCAATAAAGAAAGCAGCGCCACTAACCGAAGCCATCGGCCAACTAGGAACCATAACACCCGAAGGTACCTTAAAACAGTAAACAAAAACACACAAAAAACAAACAAACAAACTTACCACTCTACCTTCAAGTCCAATTTTCACTTTCTTTACGAGATGAAATTAGCAGCCAAGACCTACAAGTCCCCGAATACTTGCCAGCTTTCCAATCCTTGCAGAATATGAGGAGTGGTTCTTAGAACCCAACACAAAGAGCCCCCTCCTCCCCGCCAAGTATTCTCAGGACGACAAAAGGCGGCCCACCACGACGCCAGGTACGGTACTTCCTAATTCGTTCCAGCGCGCAAAGTATTTGCTATATTCAGTCGCCTCGCCCACTCCCCAATAACCCCCTTCCCTAGACGTAAATATCTAATTGCTTTACAGAGACGCCCCTTAGAACGCTAGCGTCGCCCTCTTTCGCCGGGACTACTACTATTTTCTCTCAAACGTTTTAGCAACAGAATTATGGCTAGGATTCTCCAAAATACACCGGACACCACCCAATACCTATGGCCTTCAGGCTGCCGCCGCCGCCGCAAGAAAGACTCGTAAACCAAGGGTCTTCGACTTTCGCAACCCGGTAGCAATGATCGTCGCGACTCCCGAAAATCGAGGCTCACAAAAGGGGAAGAAGCGGAAAAGGTACGTCACCAGCTAGCGAACGCACTACTAGCCCAATCCAGGAAAGAAAACACACACAAATTTAAAAAAAAAAAAATCTTACAATATCTAGTAATCCTATCCTTTTTCCTTTGGGGGGGGGGGGAATGAGCATCGCAGGAACTACAACACTCAGCGCGCCAATCCCCAGCGCAACCAAAAGAAGAGTGGTCCGTCGACTTTTCGCCATGGACGACGAGGAGGATAGCTTAGATGACTTTACGGAGGAATCGAAATGTAGCTCCTGGGAATCCCGAGCCAACCTTAAACGCCGACGTAAAGCTACTAAAGCTGCCACCACCACCGGCAAGACGCAGCAGCAGCGCTCAATGACCCTAAAGAGGAAAGCATTCCCAACAAGCTCGACCAAAGTTCCAAACCCTAGCGGAACAACGAAAGCATCAACGCCCCAAATTGGTAACAGCTAAAACCAATCCTACTTGTATTCACCGCCCTCCCATACTGTATATCAATCGTTCGCTACGCTTTACGTTCCCTTTCAGGTCGAACTAACCAAAAGGAACCGGAGATTATGACTATCAGCAGCAGCAGCGGCGACCAATTATCTTGGAAAGCGATGCCTCCCGTTATTCAAAATACGTGGCCGCCGAAACAATCACCGAGTGTTCTTAGCCTTCAAGGTTGGCCGCAAGAACGGCTCGCGTCCGAGCGTTTTTGGAGCAGGATTAAGAGGGGACGAGTAGCATCAGCAGCAGCAATCCCCCCCCCCCCCACACACACACCACTACCAGCAGCTGCAGCAGTTACATCCCCCGAAAAAGAATTTTCGTGGCGAGAGTTCGCTCGGTACAGAGTTCGGGAGAAACAACGTAAACTACAATGGCCAGCCCTCAAACCTGTAACTAGGAAAGATGAGCCAGATGCCTCACATAGGAAGCAACAAGAACAACCACAACAACCACCACCACCACCACCTGACTCACAGCATGAGCGACAAACCCAAACACAGAAGATACAAGACGAGCCCTTTTTTGTGTGTGTGGGTGGGGAATTGTCTATATATATATATATATATATATATATGCAAATTTTGTTGAAGACCATTGTGTCTTTCGCCTTAAATAATTTACTTTGGCAACTTTCTCTTCTTTCTATCTTTTTTATTCCATCTTGTAGATGGTGGATCACTTGTCCTGTATTCATCGTTCTTTTAAATGAATGGGTTTGGTAAAAACCAAACTAAATTGCTGAGCTTTCGATCTTATTCGATCATCTTCGGAGCGTTTTGATGTGTTCTTTCCTCCTTTACCGATGTAATGAGTGGAGTGAGGATCTGACAGAATGAAAGGAAAATTGAAATTGAAATTGATGTAATAAGTAGGAAATGTGTGGTTGGTATATAAAGATAAAAAGAAAGTTAAGTTTTGCCCTGGTGTAGAGGGCTTCTCTCAGGTTTTTCTTCCTCTCATTTATTATTATTTTATATATATATATATATATATATATATATATATATATATATATATATATATATATATATATATATATATATATATATATATATATATATAAATATATATATATATATATATATACATATTATATATATATATATATATATATATATATATATATATATATATATATATATATATATATATATATTTGTTTTTTGTTTTTTTAAATAAATAAATAAATTTGTTTCTTTCCTCCGTCGTGGCATTCAAACCTTTCAAGTTTTTTGTTTGCTATATATATATTTTTTCTTGTAATTTTAAATATCAATTTATAACATATTTTGCCGGAGTTTAGGTTGTTATTTCACTTATGTTTATTTTGTTCTAATGATGGGCACTTCGCTTCTTTTTTTTCAGTTTTTATTACACTTAGGTGTTTGCGCTTTTCTTGATCGAGTATATATTTCAATTTGATTTTCTCGGGAGCAGTTTCTTCCACTTGGGAATAAGGCTTGCCTGGTAGCGCGTCCCCTAACTGCTCTCGGAATGTCTAGATTGAGGTTCATATTGGGGAGTATTTCATTTTCGATCATGTCCCAGGTCTTTCTCCCTAGCCTTTGGAGTTCCATATTCAGTGGTTTCAGACCTGCTCTTGCGTGCAGTTCTGTTTGCTGTATATGGTCCATCCTTCGAGCTCCAGCTATAAGCCGGGCTGCTTTGTTCTGCACTCTCTGCATTTGTCTGAGAGAGGTGGAACTCGCAGCCTGCATGACCACTGCCGGATACGCTAAGTTTGAGCGCACCAGAGATTTTTGGAGCTGAGGCTATTAAATCTATACAGTATTCCGAGCTGTATTTTGGCTAGGGAGATTCTGCTGCTAATGTGCACTTTGTACCCTTTGGATGTTAAATGCAGACCTAGGACTTTGCCTTCATTTCTGTACGGGTATACTTCGCCGTTCACTAAGACATCCACACTTTTTCGGCGGTTTATTGGAAGGATCTAGAACTTTCGGCGGTTGGTTCTGATTTTCCACTTTCGTTCGTATCGACTGATGTTATCGATTTCGATGGCTGTTTGCCTCGCTTAAAATCCAGCATGTTTGTAGTAACTGGAGACGATTTATGTGATGTTGTCTGCAAACTGCAGGTACATCACTTCCTCTCCTACTGGATCAGGTAAGTCCAGTGTGTACAAAAGGTACAACAGCGGACTCAGACAGCTACCTTGTGGAACACCCGCCTCAAGTTCAAACTTGGGTCCTCTGTAGCCATCGATCGAAATTTGGGCTTTTCTGCGGATGATGTAGTCGCAGAGGACCCTTTCGAGGATTGGGTTCAGCTGGATGCCTAAGATCTTGTACTGTAGGCCTCTTAGCCAAACTTTATCGAAGGCTTTTTGTACATCTCGCATCACCACGTCTACATATTTCCTCTCAGCTTTACAGCGGGCGAGCTTTTTGGTGAGAAGCGCAAGGGCTTTGTCAGTCCCCCTTCTCTTGCGGAACCCGTGTTGCTGAGGGCTGTGAGCTTCCAGCTCGGTCAGTTGGTCTTGTAGCCTGTTTGCTAGAAGCTTCTCGTAGACTTTGCCTATAATCTCCAGGAGGGATATTGGCCTGTAGTCCACCAGTTGATCAGGCTTCCTCCCTTTAAGTATAAAGACGATTTTAGCTATCTTTAAACCGTCAGGGAAGTAGCCCGTATTCAGGGAAGCATTGTAGATGTTCGTGATTCCCTGATTGATCTGCCGGGGGGCATGCACCAAGTTATTTTTGGTGATGCCCGTCCAGCCTGGTGCCTTTTGTTTGAAGGTTTTTATGACTGCCATGACCTCTTCAAGTGTAGTTCGGCGGCCATGGTCTGCTAAAATCCGCCCTTTATCGACATATGCATTTGGAAGCGTGCGATGCACAATCTGATTAAGATCTTCAATCAGTTGGCCCTTGAATTCCTGGTCGAATTCCACATTGTCTTCTGGTGTTATCTTGAAGACATCCTTCCAGAATATGCAGAATCTTTCTTCCAATACCGCCGGGTCTTCCAAGTGGTCATCGCCCTCCTTAATGCTGGTCTTTTCTCTACTTGTAAGACCTTTCAACTTGTTCACAAGTCGCACCTCGCTGTCAACTTTTTCAATCAGGGTGTCCCAGATTTCAGCCTGTTGCTGGTTAATAGCCTGCTTAAGTTCTTCACTCAGGCGTCGTAGCAGCGTGGTTCTTTCCTGATTTTTACCTTCTATCCTGATTTACTCGTACACCTCCCTGTGCACTCTAGCGATCTCTCTCATTTCTTCGGTCAATCTGGGTTGTTTGGAGAGTTTTATACCTCTTCATCGGCACACTCTCGCGATCTGCTTCGATGATGTGGGCAGATATCTTCTCCAGCTCTTCATCGATCCTCTTTAGCCGCCTTGCTCCGTTTAGGTCCACTGGTTCAAATCTATCAAGGATTTCCTTGTAGCGTTCCCAGTTGGCCGAAGCGTAGCTTTTTCGAAAAGGATTTGGGAGCTGTATTGGCGCGATAGAAATGGTCGTCAAGATCGCTATGTGGTCGCTGGGGACTGTTGGGCCTGGCTCACTACGGTAATTGAAGGGAAAGCCATCGCTTGTCATGATTATGTCGGGCTTTGTTGCTGATTTTACGGTGAAATAGGTCGGAAAATCCGGACCTATCCGCTGGATGTTTTTCCTTCGCATAATCATTTCCAAGTTATGGCCTCTTTCGTTCGTATTCCCATAGCCAGCCGTTCGGCATCTGGCATTGAGGTTGCCCCTAAAGAATACAATTTTGCCGTAGACAAACAGGGTGTAGAAGTTGGTGAGAGGAAGGTACTTTCGTCGAGGTGGTTGGTATGCCGCCACGATTATGAGCTTGCTCACTAGATTGTGCAGTTCTACCGCCACGAGGGACTCGTCCATATCCAGAAGGTGTTTGAACGAGAGATTCCTTCTGACGGCAACGGCAGCACCATCGTTCCTCTCCTGAGAATGTTTTTGAGATCACTCTGTATTCTGGTATCTTTAACTGCTTGTTGTTCGTATCGGTACTATGCTCCGTGATTAATATTTTGATGTCGGGATCTAGCACACGGAATATGTTTCCGTATGCCGTGGCTTTTCCCTCACATCCATTCACGTTAAGTGTCAAGATCCTTAATCTGTTGTTCTGTTTTTCCATTCTCTGTATCTGGCTTAGGTGGATGACTTAGTGCTTACAGGTTCTTGACTTGCGTTTCCCGTTCCTCTTCTTTTTGAACTATGCTGGGGAGAGTTCAATAAATGTTTCCTGGTAGTAGTTGACATTTTGGTTGTATAGGGCCCCCTCAACCGATTCTTCCTCGCATTGAGCGTCGAAGTCCCATCTATAGTATTTCTTTTTTAGTCCCAAGCAAATTTTGTTTGCGTCTCAGTCCTTCGGGAAGGGAAATTGTTCGCTCGCATAGATGCTGAGGTTAATTTGGTCTGCGTCTATCTTTTTATTTGTTCCTCTTTTGCTTTTTTTGCGTCGTACTTCTTTTTTGCGTTCTCTGAACCTGAGGTGTCCGTGGTTTCAGAGGATTCCGTTTCTACCAGTTCCTCGTCCTTTGGAAAACGATTTTTAAGGGGTATTTATTCCGCCTAGGTTGAGCGTAACGTTAGAGAAAACGGGCCACTCCGGTGAGTGGAATTTTAAAATAATTTTAATGTTCAATTCCAGCTTGTCGCTTGACTGTTGATGGCCGGTTTATCTTCGTTTATTAATATGGCTTCTAAGATGTTTAGCCTAGCTTTATTAAACTCTTTTATTTTAATAATGGTGTTGTCAACTAGTATATCTCTCGTTAGGTTAATGTTATGAGTACTCTCAATATGATTCTTAGGCCCTTCGCTAGGCAGATGCATGGTTAAACGCCTCGAAAGTGTAGTAGTTGTCATGTAAATATATTTTAAGTTGTTATAAAGCTTACAGTCTTTATCGGGGCAGATGAATTCGTAAACTATGTGGGTTGACTTAAGATTAGAGGAGTTTAGGCAGCGGTTGTTTTTTATCAGGAGATTGCTGGCTTTTGTTGTTTTATAATATATGATGAGTTGAATTTTATCCATTTGATTTTTAACCTTAATGTTACAGTTAATAATCTCCTCGCTGTTTTTTTTTTCATCTATTTTATAGGCCGTGGACATTTGGTCTCTGTAATGCACTTTAATGTTGTTGACTTCTCCCTGATTACTTTCAGTTTTATCCGTATCTTTGCGATGATTATTTAAAAATGATTGAAGTTGTTTGTCAATCCTGGTGTCTGAGAAAGCGTTGTTCACGAGCGTTTGTTTTACTCGTGCAATCTCTTGGTGGAAAAGTTCCCACGTAGAGCAGCATTTATGTGCTCGGCGGATATATGAGCCGATTACGCTTATTTTATACCTTTCAGGGCATTCACTCTCCGCATTGAGCATCTTCCCATGACCGTACTTTTTTTTTCTCTCTCTCTCTCTCTCTCTCTCCCTCTTATATATATATATATATATATATATATATATATATATATATATATATATATATATATATATATATATATATTACACTCTACTCTTTCCCTGACTTTGTTTTTTTCGAGAGTTGCATTGGACTTAGCCGCCGAGAAAGAATTCAACACCGAGGACCAGACGGCAGTCAGCGCCTCCTCGACCACCGCCAAAGAACCAACTTGGTGGTTCCCCTCAAAAAGACTCTTTCGCGTAAGAACGCCGCCGCCTCCGCCCTTGGTGAGGCAAACCAGCTTCGAAGTCTTTTGTACAACTCGCAACTAACATCCAGAAGAAGGAAGCGACTCCCCCCCCCCCTCCCTGAAAAAAACTCGGAAAGCTCCTACTCGCCGCAAACAACCCACTACGGGTCGAAAGAAGCACGATAGTTGAAGGAAAATATAACATTTGGTGACGGTGAATGCTTTTTTGTTTTCCTTCGGGACGTTTTTTCGCACTCAATGTCATTAGCAGAAAAAAATAACCGAGAATCGCAAAAAAAGCATAAGTTTCTCTTCAGCCAATACGTGGGGAGGCGCACTCATCAAAGCTGCTTTGGCGATCGAGTCCTGCAGAAGGAAAATAAAAACAAGTATTGGCATTGAGTACAACCTTATACGTTTAACAATCAAAAAGGTTTGGTAGGTAGTGGTGAGGGGGATGGGGGGCTAACCTTTAATTACCTCGCCTTCAGAAGAAAGAATACACTTCGAGGCGCGTTGTATCTCCCTAAAGGTAGCACCGGACCTCTCGTCGTAACAAATCACCCCCGACAGCCTAAGCCGCGGCGCTGCTGCTGCAGCAGGCGAGGAACGCAGAAAACAGGTCGCCGTTGTTGTTAGGGCGTCGGTGGTCGGGAAAGAGAAGAACACTTTGGTTAGAACTAAAAATACCGACGCGAATCGAGAGGGGGATAGAGGATGTGGGGAGGGGGAAGGGAAGAAAAAAATACTACTACTAATAAAAACGATGTCTACTCTAGCCCTCGTCGGCCGCGCTGCTGCTAGATGCCATTGAACACCGCGGCGGCGAAGTATTGGCAAGAGCCTCACAACAATCCGCTGAACCTGACCGGGAAAATAAAACTAAAACAATCGAACGCGTCCCAAGAAAAGCAAATACAGACGCGCTCGAAAACAACAACAAAGAAACCCTAAATATATTTTTTTTATTGAGGGGAAGGGAGAGGAGGAAGATACCTCCACCCCTTTCTCCCTTAAACATAAAAGACTGAGGCATGAGAGCGAAGGATGTCCTCGAAAACGACAAAAAACAAACATAAAATGTTCAAAAACAACAAATTCTCACGTTTTCGTTTAAGGCGACCTTTTCCCTTGCGAGCAGAGGAAGGGGGATGCTGTTGTCCTCCCGATCGCGGCTCGTTACCAGGCAAGGCAGCCCCGCAGTCACTAGGGCGAAATGCAGATTGATTCAGAGGGTGGGTGGGTTTTTTTTTGCGCGTGTGTATAAAGATGGGGGGAGGGATTTATACAATACAATAAGCATTAAATTGTTATTACACCTACACGGCGCAGATACCCAGCGAGGCTTCGCGCGAAGAATCATCGAACGCTGCTGCTGCTGCTGCTGCTGCAGGGCCGCCGCCGTTGTTGTCATCATCGTCGACTATTCGGGAACCGAAGGTCTTGGCGGTGGCCTGGTCGATTTGTAACAGAGTTAGGGAACGCAACGGCCACCTCGTAGGCAGGTCGCCTGGTTCCTTGAGGGAACAGTCAGCCCGTTCCACGTTGAATAAATCCCAGCGGTCTTCGGAAAGGGCGTTCCTGGACGGTATGAAGTTTGAAAAACACGCTCCCGGGACCGGGGCGAACATCCGACGCATCCCTCGTATTTGCCGGAGATTAAACAGCCATTCTTGCGCTTTTCCAAAGTGCTGAAACAAAAGAGGGATGCGTTCATTCGGGTGAGGTAAAAAACGATCCCGTACACTTCGTCCCCCATAAGAAAAGGGAGGTCAGGCTCCCTGGTCACTCCGTCCAGTAACCTGTAGTCAAAGCAGCCGGCCAGGTAGGGGGCCAGGAAAGTCTTCCCCACGACCCCGCCACGGTCATGGATCCACGTGATTTGCCGCGAATCCTGCGCAAGTACGCGCTCAACCGCCGCGAACTGCCCCAAGCGAAAGCCTTGGCCGACGAATAGGAAATACCGCCGATGCCGCTCGATCATAGTTTTAATGTCTTTAACTTCCTTATTAATATTAATTTTAATATTTATTCTAATCTTTGTAAAATTGACGATGGACGAAACGTACAGATATCCTATTAAATGTCGCAATTCGTCGTTTTATATATATATATATATATATATATATATATATATATATATATATATATATATATATATATATATATATATATATGATAACAAGACCA
This sequence comes from Ceratothoa steindachneri, assembly GCA_963969495.1. Classification (NCBI taxonomy): domain Eukaryota; kingdom Metazoa; phylum Arthropoda; class Malacostraca; order Isopoda; family Cymothoidae; genus Ceratothoa; species Ceratothoa steindachneri. The sequence continues at coordinate 33,550,146 of OZ018331.1, read as the reverse complement.
AATAAGATCATCTTAATGAATGTACAGGAAGCATAACGAGTGCGTTAAGGAATTTTGGACAATGAAAATTATAAAGCGCCTAGAGAAAAGGATCGGCGACATACTTGCTAATCTTTTGCATTAGGTTGATTACCTACTTGCACTTGCTAATTTCTTGCATTGGGTTAATTTCCTACATATTATTCTCTTGCATTGAGTTGATTACATAATTGCCATTTCTGTTGTTTTGGTTCAATTATATTCTTGCCATTCTCTTGCAAAGATTTGATTACACACTTGCCATTCTTTTGTACTGGGTTGAATACCTACTAGCCATTTTCTTGTATGCGGTGATTACATAATTGCCATTCCTTTGCATTGGGGTGATTACCTACATACTATTCTTTTACATTTGTCAATTAAATACTTGCCATTTTCTTGGATTAGGTCGATTACATGCTTGCCATTCTCTTGCATTGAGTTGGTTACCAACCTGCCATTCTCTTGCATTGGTATAATTACATACTTGCCATTCTTTTGCATAAGTTATGTTGATTACATGCTTGCCATCTTTAGTTGAAGAAGTACCATTTCAAAAGTCGCAAAACGCTTCATTTGTCTTTGAAAAACACCAAAATCAGTGACCCAGAAACAGTTAAAATCTACAGTCAATTTTTGCCTCTAAGAACAACATACAAATAATACAGGGACAAAACCATAACCAGCAGACTACCACAAACCCTCGAATGAAAAAATTCACTGTTAGAGGCAGGACGAAGAAGTAACACGACCATCTTTAGAGTGTTATGGTAGCGAACCACTGAAGACGAGAGAGTGTTTGTACCGGGACTTCCGAGAACCATACTCCTACCACCGCAAGAACCTAACATCTGCCACAAGAGATCTGTGGAGAAAGCGGTGAAGTTGAAGGGGGTGCAAATGTGGTATTCCGGCCGGGAGGGAAACTCCCCCCGTTGGGGCTGGAAGAGCACACAGCCCTCCCAGATGTCAGCTGCCGCTAGGGTGCCAAAGCTATAAATAGAGAAGGGATCTCAACACATGGGAAATGGGGGAATAGTGGAGGCGGGTTAAAAACTACCCCACTCACTCGGGGACCACAGGGTGGGAGTTGATAAATCAGGTCTCGGCCGCGACCAAGGTTGGGATGCGACTAGCCTACAAATTTAGTTACCGGCCAAGAAAATTAGGCGGAAAGGAGCTGAGGACAAAGGGGGAAGATCTATGGAAGTAATAAAGCCCAGGTAGTATCAATATTTTTTTAGAACACCGGGCGGAATGGATTGGGAAGGGTGTGTCACTGCTCCAAGTGCCGGGTATAATAATCGATTTAGGGTAACCCCCCGCGGGGAAAGAAAAAGAAAAGGAATTTGAAGAGGGATGAAAAATGGATCTGAAATAATGGGAGATAATTGAGTCAGCGGCGCTCGGTCGAGGAGGTGCCGTTGTTGTCTTCAAATCCAGAAGAATTACAGGGAAAGAGAGAAGATGAGGAGGAGAAAGACAAATTAAATACTACATCATTTACACCATTGATCTTCCCCGACCTCTGACAGAAGGTTCCTTGTACGTCCAATTTGCGGACGACATAACAATGATATGTACGGGGCCTTATCGGAATGCGAATTTCATGGCACGGAGTACGGCGGTGGAAATCGAAAACATCAACTCTTTCGAGAGAAGATGGAAGATATCTTCCAATACCAAAAAGTTCCGTGTAATTCCACTATTCCGAAGGACACTGGCAGACATCCGTGTGGAGGGTGCACGCATCCCATACCGCACGGAGGGCACAGTTCTTGGACTCTGTATCATGACTGGTGGGTATGGGAGTCATGTAGCAAAAACTACAGCGAATGCACGGAGGGACTTGGGGGAATTTTTCAAATTCATAAACCTGAGCACCTCAAACAACCTTAAAATCTACAACGCGTGCATTCGTTCAAAACTCCTGTATCCGCCGGTCCCTATAAACGCAGTTTCCGAGACCCACGTCCTTAAACTGCAAAGGGTCCAGAATAATGCAGTCTACATCATAACAGGAGCCCGAAGGAGAGAGATGAGAAGACAGAGTGAACTCCATGGTAAACTGGGGATGACCCCCATAAACGTGGAGCTTCACCTGAGAGCAACTAAGATCTGGGACAAGGTGCGCCGGCACCTCCCCCCCCCCCGAGTTTGTACTCGGGCACATAGACTTTGACAACATAGGACGAGCAATGCAATTTAAAAGTAGCAGACTTCTGATTGATAATGACGTCGACCCAAGGTTCACTTAAAAAAAAAACACTTCACAACACAAATCGAAAACAAAGCCATGCGAGATTAATCACTATATTAGCAATTGCTAATATTTTCTCCCTTTTTTTTACTAAAAACTTCCCCAAAATTTTGTGCCAAAAACTCGCCAATAAATTAAAGAAACAAAACAAAATAGAATAAACATCAAAGTCTGGGTGTAAACTACCCGGACAAGAAGATGCAAATCTTCATCTAGCCAAGTAGAAAGCAAAAACACCTGCTACTACATAGGCTTGAATGCCTAGTGAATAAACAGATAATATATATAAATATATATATCAAAAAATATAACCAAAACGCAAAGAAAGCCAGAGATGCCATTTCACCAAGGATCTGTCTTTCATACTTCTTTTCATTTTCGCTTTCCTATAATTTCCCCCATTTTCCCCATAATTTCTCCTACTAAAACCCTCTTTTACTATATTCCTCACTTTATATGTCCAATGTCCAATGTCCAATATATATATATATATATATATATATATATATATATATATATATATATATATATATATATATATATATATATATATATATATATTTATAATTTTCACCTGGAATGACAGTACATAGAATGCGGAGAAATTCATCTTCATTTATTTGGTATAAACAACGTTTCGAGCTGTCCGCTCATCTTCGGGTTCTATGATATAAAGGAATACATAATTTACAATGAATTATAATATTAAAAAAATTGTCTACAAATTAGAATATTAAGAGTGTTGACAAATATCTACAAAAAAAGAGAGACTTTTTTCCTATAATGCAAAGCCTAAGAAAATACATAATTTATAATGAGTTAGGATATTACAAATCCTAGAGGAATACAAGGGAGAACCATCAAAACACTCACCATCATTGGTCTGACTCCAGAGAGAAGTGGGGAGGGGGATTGAAGTGGACATAGGTAAGTCTTAATTGTGACTGGTCCGCTGCTCCCCTACTTATGACACAACTCTACTACCAATACAATCTGCTTCTTTTCTTTCGCTCTCTCCTGTTTCTCTGTGCTTTTCTTTCCGCACATTCGTTACGTTCCTCTTCCTAGACGTAAGCGATTGAATCTCTCCCAGATAAGCCTAGGATCTGCCCTTGCTTATGAAATCGATCGAATGAAGACATCCCGGATATGCTACTTTCGACCTTTGCACACCTAAAAGCAACCAGAGCTATTGAAGCTTTACCCCAAAACAAATATAAATTCTACTAACAACAAAATTAGTAAAAATTCCTAGTAAAAATCGGGCAAACTCACACAAAAAATAGATAAATAACTAACGAGGGAATCCGACTCACGAGACAAAAAATAGCGGTTACTATTACCGCTTAGCTAGTATCCTTTTTTAAGGAACTAGAAAAACTGGGGACACACCACACAAGAATGGGCTTAAAAATTGGTTGTTACTCGTTAATCCAAAAGAAAATTGTCCTAATATATTGGTATTCAGATATTCTTGGTAATGCAGTTGCTATTAATTGAACTTAGTGCTTCAAAATCAGGTGGGGAGGATTCTTAGGAAGACCCAAAGCCTGATGCCAAATTATATAAATATATATATATATATATATATATATATATATATATATATATATATATATATATATATATATATATATATATATATATATATATATATATATATATATATGGAAAATATCGCAAAAGTTAGCGCGTGATAACTATAAATATGAATATGTACCACGGAAGGAAACTGAATAAAAGACGGATTGAAGTTAGTACTTCCGTCTATTCGACATTTTCAAACTCACAATGGTAAGAAAAAATAAGACACAGTATTTATACTAAGCACGTTTCCATATGAGGTCAACTTTTTAATGCTATCAGATAAGTCGGATTTTTTAAAAAAGGGATAAAATTGGATCTAGCGAAAATAGCCCTGGGCTATTGTTGAGATTACTCGCCTTTGTGTGGGAGATTAAAAATTATTCCAGGATATTTCTCTTTATAAAATCATTACTATGGATTATTGTATCAGTTTTTGACCAGTTAATTCCGTGCCCCATCTTGGAATTGTGGACAGCTAAGGCATTATTCAGATATCCCTTAATTACTGCCGTTTTGTGTTGTTAGATCTTTATGGAAACATTTTTGGAAGTTTGGCCTACATAGAATAAATTACAATCTGAATATGGAATTCGGTAAATTACATTATTATCATTATTGAGGCTGTGCTTTATTAAGAAAATTTTTATTGTATGATTGTATTTAAAGGCTACCTTAATATTAAGTTGTTTTAGAATGGGCACTACAGACATAAAATTATCATGATAGGGTAAAATTAATAGGTTTTTACGAGGTTCTATTGTCTCTAATTTACAATTATAAATTGTTTTTTCGCTATATTCATACATTTTTTAGAAAGTAATGTTGGTAGCATAAATTGGAAGCAATATCTTCAATTTTTATGTATTCTTTATCTATATAGTCGGGACTACATATTCGAAGATCCCTAAAATACATGGAAGAAAAAACAGCAGATTTTATATTTTTGGCATGACTTGAATCAAAATGGACATAAGATAAATTATTTGTCGGTTTCCTGTAAACGATAAATTTAAATCTATGGGGTTCTCTAATTATTAGGACATCCAAAAATGAAAGGCTCTTATTTTCTTCCTTTTCTACGGTAAATTTAATTGACGGAACTATAGTATATGGTTATTAATGAGATTTATTTTTGGTTAATAAATAAGCATAAATAGCGTTTATAAAACCATTACCATAAATTTGTTTGATTAAGTTCGTCTGCTAGTTTTTAGGCCTAAGACGAAAGCGAAGTAAATTTTGAAATGATGAACTACGTTTTAAGAAAAACAATTAAACAAATATAAATATATTCATAGAATCAACGAATGTACAATGAGATAAGTTGGATTAGGTATATGATTTACAGTAACAAGATGTGAAGAGAAATGATGTACGTGAAATAAATATGAAATAATATGGTGACTATGATAGACTGAATTGGGGGCTGCAAATACGAGAAGTAAATAGAATTAAGACGTACTCTCGTATGTCCGTTTGCAAAGAATTTGAGAGAATGTGGAATTAAACTAAGTATGATTTTTTGGAGGTAAATGACTAATTTTAGAATAAATGATTACCGACTTTTATGCGGAGAATGGTGAGAGTCGAATGGGAAAAAATAGTGTTCCATATGGTCGAGCTGAAAGCGTATGTTTGTTTGTTTGTGTGTGGAATTTTAGAGAGATGTTGTTTGAAACAGTAGTACGTTAGATGAAGTGACAAGTTAAGTAAAGTAAATAAATGAATTAATTATTAAGTTGTACATACAATATGATTTAATTTACAAAAGTTAAGTAAAATAATTGAACGATTTAATTGACAAAAGAAAAAGAATTGCATGATATGAATTTTATACATAATAAGTGATATATATATATATATATATATATATAAGTTTCCCAGGAGGTTTTTATTATAGGAATGCCCAGCGGGCATTGCTATAGGAACCAATGAGTTGATAATTAAGAGAAAACTATCGATGTCAAAACTGCTGTTTAAAATTACAAGGTTGTCGTCAACATACCGGAACCAAACAATTTGAGGTAGACCAAAAAGGGGGAATCAACCTAGCTTCGAAAAATTCCATATATAAATTTGACAATAAGGGAGATAAGGGATTACCCATAGCCATACCAAACACTTGTTTATAGAATTTACCGTTGAAACATATTCATATTTATAGTTATCACGCGCTAACTTTCGTGATATTTCCCATAATGGACACCACGCGTAACTTCATTCTCTTGTTCCCTTTCTTCGCTCATCTTCCTTTGGAATTTAAAAAATCTCTTGTGAAAGCCCAATCTACAAGACTTCGACAGAAATTTCTACATTGGTGTTTAGAGGAGCATGTTATTCCCAAATCGTTACTACCCGTCCGCTTAAGAAATGAAAGTGAACATCCATTTAGTGTGAATTCAATGTCCTTTCTTTAACCAAACACTTGGTTGCGATTTAACGCCATTAGACTACTTTCTTTCGGGCTACCTTAAATCGCAGATCTATGCGAATAATCCGCAAACAGTTGATGTTCTCAAAGTCAACATTACGAACACCATCCAGCAAATTCAGCTAGATTTATGCGACAAAGTCATCGAAAATAGGTCCTCCCGAATACGTTACACCAAGCAAAGACGCGGCGGACATTTGAACGACGTCATATTCCACACTTAATACCATAAAATGTACTTTCAAATTTAAAATAAATTGAGTGCATATATCACACACAACTTGTTTTATTTACATTTAAAAATCGAGCGACCTTATTGAAAGACCCTTTATATATATATATATATATATATATATATCGAAGTATGGCCTAGTGTACGCGAATATACGCACACGGGTTCTAAGGTAGGCTAAGAAAGGCAACAAATGTTATTGTTCTAAGGGTGCGATTTGAATAGTTAGCTGCAGCTGTATGACCAAAGAATATTCCAAACACAACGACAAAAATAGATCTTAATACACACTAAATAAAAGATACACAATAAATATGGATATATAGGTACATGAATAAGACGGAATTAGGTTCCGAATACTAATTGGATAGCCAGGGTTATTAAATGGTTATAATGGGAGATTTAGGGTAGTGAGTGATTTAGTTCCTTTGAACCTCGAGAGTAAAACGGAGTGAACTAGGAGGGAGGTGGGGGGGGGGTCTTGGCGACCTTGATTACTCACGGGTGTAGCTGGGAACATGAAGAGAGTGCTGTTTCTTTGATTTAGTGAGATGCGGGCCTCTTGTCCTCAAGAGGTCACCGGACGAACTTCAGAAGGGCGGGGGGAGAGGTGACTTCTTCAAACTCGGATTGAGCGAGCTATCGGGCCTCTTGTCCTCAATAGGTCACCGGTCGAACTTCGGAAGATGGGGGGAAGAGGACTTCTCCAAACTCGGATTGAGCGAGTTATCGGGCCTCTTGCCATTGAGATCGGCCGGAACAACCGAGCGTGTCCTTACGGGAAAGTGTAAGAGGCCGGGATCAAGCAGAGTGTCTGGCGGAACGACCAGTGGCTAGAGCCATAAAAGTTTTCCGAGGCAAACCTACAAATAGACGAGTAATCTCTCGACCCGAGGAGGAGGGAAGATTAAGACGGCGGGGAGGTAGCCTTCAATCTCAGCGTCATGCCTCGGTGTGAAATTCTCAGTGACCTGGCAGAACGTCTAAAAAGGGTGAAGTTGGAGGGAAGGGGGGGAAGTAACGGCTCGCTTTCTTTCACGAAGTAATATCTTAGGAGGTGGGGGAATACTAGTATTTTAGAGGGTCCCTCTACAGATGGTGTTAAACATTCTGAAATTAAATGATCTTGGCAGCCATCCTTAAATATTAATTAGTTCATGAAAAGGTAAAATGCCATGGCCTTTTGGCTATCAATAAAAGATAGGAGCTTTTTCAGTTCTAAAAAATGTTTAGCTCATGAGGTCTTCTTTCATTGAGCTCATTTGAAAGTGACAAATTTTGAAATGTTTCTAAAATTAAATGGGTTTAAGGAAATGGGGTTGAAAAATATTTATTCTTTTGCCAATTTTGGCGAGATTGAAAATGGAATATTAGACAAGTGCTTTAGAAAGTGAAAAGTGGGTAATTGAGTAACAAGACAAAAAATATTAAGCAGGAAAAGAATATTACAATAATCAATTTTATTTATTAATACTTTAATACAACTGGACCCCTTTCAAATATAGATCCTAAATACTCTATGATTTTTAATTTCACTTCACCCTCTATCCTCTCCTTTCAATACTTCTATGCATTGAAGCACTGGAGAATGTGAACTAATGTTTTATATCAACGCCTGATTATGTTTTCAACCTTTGAGTGAACCTAAATTTCCCCCCAATATTCATTTATTCACTATATACTCATGAACATAGTGAAAGAGTACCGTGTGTCCACGTCTAGTACCACAACTTTAGCCACTAAGTAGTTAGAAAAACCAAAGAATGAAAACAGATATTACATCAGGTATAAATTGCGCACCCGGCCACACAGGTACTGTGCATGGGTGGAAGGAGTTGCGACACACTCTTCTATCCCTGGAAGGTGTGTAGAGGTCCCGCCCTCCTCTCATAATATGATTTCTTGAAGGCAAGAAACTAAAGTGAAAGGTGAGAAAACAAGCCACCACCTCTCCCCAACATTAATTAGCCCGAAGATCTGGTGAAGCAAGCGAGTCAACTTCTTCCATTGCCTTGGAACGCCCGACTAACGAGTCACTTTTGTGGCTTGCCCTAACTCGTCATCTGCAAGAGGGCGTCTATTTTATACCCCAAGCAGCTTTAGGCAGAAGCGAGGAAACTGGGGCTCTCTTACTGGTGCTCTCCTTTTGGGGTGGAGTTGTAATTAACCGGAGTTCACCTCTACCTTCATGTACTTTTGCTTCCTTTAACTATAAGGACTCTTGGAAGGAGTGTGGCCGATTTTTATTCTTTAAAGCGGTCATGCGATGAAGATATGGACCTGTGGTATAGTCACGAGCAGTAATTGTGCTATTTAATCAGAAAGCCAGAACAGGATGAGGCTCGGTGTAGTTAGAACCCGCAGAAATGTTCAGACTGAAATGAAAGAGCCAGAGGAGGGCTTGATTTTAATTTTAGAGGCATATTTCCCTGGCTAACCGGAAAGAGACTATTTTTGCAGCCTAAACGGCCAGGACTTCCTTTTCAAACAAATATGTAGCCAATGCTTTGAATAAACGAGGTAATTTACTGAAATTGGTTTATCTACTTGGCAGCCAGTACACTACTCAATGATTGGGCTTTCGCTCCTTCCAATATTTATGAACCTCACGTTGTATCAGTTTAGTGGGTTGAATTTAAATACCGTGAATGCGGCCCGCTCTTCTTCTCGTTCCAAGAGTATGGGAGAGGAGCAGGAATGCAAATAACGGATGACTAAGTTTTCCTCCATTACTATCCCCCAAAACATGTGGAATCTATTCCAAAATTTAACATAACCTTTTACGCATTCTATGCTTTCAAGCAACGTCTATAAAAATAAATTTACAGTGGTCATTTCAGTTCTAAATCCATTTCTTTTCACAATATCATTATGTCCGAAACCCCGCCATGAAATGATATTCATATTTGTTCCTCGAATGTTTAGGGGCGGGGGGGGGGGGGCATATCCTTATTTTCAATTTATTTATTTATCTAGAATTTTATCTTTATCGAATCTATTTACTTTCTGAATTTCCTTTATCTTTAGGTTGGCCCTTCAAACATTGTTTTCCATTTATGTTGACTTAATATTATTGTCGGCTGGGTTGGTTCTTGATCTTCGATTTCTGTCTTGATGTATCTTCATATTTCTTCCAATTATCTTGAGTTGATGATTTCTTCTTGATGCTTGATGATTTTTGATGATTCCTTCTAGATGAGTTGGTCCTTGACGCGTTTTCTTTCCGTTTTCCTTGACTTCCGTTTTACTCTTGAGTCGATTTCTTGGTCTTTCTTGATTAGTTAGTCCTTGAAGCGTTTTCCTTGATTTCCGTTTTCTTCTGGAGATTTCTTTATAAAATTTTGTGAACTTTGAGTTTCGAACATGGTACCTAACGATCTAAACGCCTATGCTCTTAGCCATCACGCTACGGCGGAGTCCGTTCTGAGTTGGTAATTTAATGGGCTATTTATATTATCGATTTGGAAGGAATTTTTCTCTGATACATTTTCGCACCGCTACAGGTTCTAAAACCATTTTACTCTCAAAAGCTATGCAGTATCGATATTCAAGCCACTGAAGGGGCAGCGCCCAAGGTGAAAGTAGTTAATTCAACCGCCATCAATCATCTTATCTGAAATGAGCCATCACTCGGGAGGCTCTCCCCGTCTACACCCATCCATTATTCATTTTGATCTTGCCAGCAACTCAACTGACATCTCTATTGTGTTTGTGCGTGTTGGGGTAGGGGTCATATTATCTTTTCAATAAATGACATTAATTTATTTCTGGGCAAACAATAGGTTTTATAAGTATTTCCACGTGAAAAAAATAGGCGCCAGTTGAGGAAGAATGGTAGGCCTCTTCGTGTATCTTAAGGAAGAGAGAAAATGTTACAAATAATATAATCTGAATTTGATGTCGTATTTTTCCGTCTGATGGAGCAATACGATAGATGTACCTCTGTCATACAGACAAAGATCTCGACCAAATACTCAGAGAAGAGTCATGAATGAAGCACGCCTAAATCGGACTGGTAGCGAGAACTCCTAATGTAAACTCAAAGATGACAGAAAACGGGTACGTCAATACGAAAAGAGCAAGCAAGCACCTACAGACGATGTTAAATCAGTTAATGAGTCAAAGGCTAGGGCCAGAATTCCTAACTTTCATCAGAGACAATTTGGTATCGATATCGGACATCTGTCTGTCGAATTTAACCTTCCATTCAATTAGTATGTGACTTCCATGGACGTCTCAGTTAGTGACCAGACAGACTCCTTGCTAAAGATTAACAGGCTACCTATAAAAATGCCATCTAAAAATCGAAGGCCTACTACTTGGCTGATTTGGGAACATAAAAGGAGATCGTAAGGAAATATGTACCAAACTCATTCAATGAAGCGCGCTGGAAGAATGAGTCGAAGAGCTACACACATTTAAAGAAACGTTGCTAAGCTCAGATAAAGAAACAATCCCTTGAAGAACTTATAGAACTATCCAGAACATCAGATTGTCTCCTAAAATATAATTTCAGAACGGATACGTAGAAATGGATCATCCAGAAAGTTATACAGCGAAATAAGAAGGAAAAAAAGAAATTACGGCAATGACATCAAATCAACAAAGCGAAAAAGGAAACGATGAAATGCACAAAAGACGATGAAAGATCCCCCCCCCAAAAAAAAAAAAAAAATGAGAAATGAATTAAAAAAATGAACGATATGCCAGCCAAGAAAAAGAGAAGAATCTTAAATGAAAGAGGAAATATTTTGGAGGTTGAAGCCGAGATTGAAAAAATATTCAGAGAACAGTGGTTAAATGTTGTTTTTTAATTAGCAAAGAAGAAAACGAAAAGTTCGCCATATGTTTTGAAAACAGAATTATAGAAAAACATCGGAAAAATAATCAAACGAACACATTCACAACTCTTTGTCCAAATAACCAGAAATGCCAACGAGGTGACTGACGCTATCGAGAATTGGTCTCAGCAATGTTTACTTGCTTATAGTTGTCTATCGTTGCGATGACGACTTTCCCCGTCTCGTCTCTCGTGCGCTCCCATGTGACTTAGCAGACTAGATCTTGAGATAAAGTCCCGACCACATCCATGACAGTGGAAGTTTCCGCCCCGCTGGTGGCCCTGCTGATAAAGGTGTCTTCTCCGCCACCTCTAATCTCTAGTTCTCCTGGTGTTTTCCTACAGACACCAGCAGATACAGCTCTCTTCCATTCTAATTTGTCTGCGTTCATTGTTTCAACGGTGTCTGTGTCTATGTTACCTCTGTTCAGTCTGTTCTTCAATGGTCCTTATATCGCTTTTTCTGTCCCCCGGATGTACGAGCACCTTGGTAGAGCTGCCTGAAGAGTATTCTTTTGGAGAGCCGCTGGTCGTTCATTCTCATGGCGTGTCCCGTTCACAGAAACATCCTCCTTGCAATTTGTGTCTCCAGACTCACATCTCCCACTAGAGACAGAAACTCATTATTCGTGACTCTTTCTTCTCAAGACGTCCCAAATATTCTTCTGAGGGACTTCATATGGAAAGTTTCATTAATTTTAAGGTATTTCGCGTACATTGTCCACGTTTCTGATACATACAGGAGGGTCGACACACATACTGCGGATCAAAAACTTTCTCCTTAAAACATCCGAATGAGCTGCTTGCTTTTTGTGTCCTGTTTGTGACGTCTCTCTGCGCATCATCATTGATCGAAATAATACTGTCCAGGTATTTGAAGTCAGTGCTTTGTTGTATTTTCTAGAAGGTGGCCATTTACGTAGATCTGGACGGGTTCTCCATTCCCCTCGGGACATTGTATTACCTCAGTCTTGCCGGTGTTACCACGTAGCCCCGCCCTGCTGTATGCTTCCCAAGTCACATATATCAAGGTTTGCAGTGAATCCAGGGTGTGGCTGATGATCACTGCATCTTCAGCATATTTTAGATCCCTGAGCGCTGTCGTTTGCTTCCTTGAAAAAAGCATGCAATCTTCTAAGTTTAATTACACCGCTGTCATATCTGTATGCCATGATTAGCCTCATTTATCGTCTGCTGCACTAGGTAGGTAATCACCACAAGGTAAACGTTGAACAGAACCGGTGCCAGCACACACTACTGCTTCACTCCCAAATGAACCTCAAAAGGTTCGAATCCACTCCTTCAGATTCAGCACTGGCAGTTGTCTTGCTGTGCCAGGTTCTTATTAAAGCAGCGAACTTTGGTGAGCAACCAAACCTCTCCAGAACACTGTATAAAAGACTGCGATTGATTGTGTCAAATTCCTTTTCTAGCTCAATGCTGTTGGACACACTTCTCTATAATTTGTCTGCACGCAAAAACCATATCTAAATTAGTCCGTTCCATCTGCTCTAAAACCACATTAAGATTTTAGCAAGACTCTATCCACCAAATGTACCAACAGTCTGACCCAAATAATCCGGCCCAGAATATTTACTGCCACGTCCAACAAAGCGATTCCTCTGCTGTTACTGCAGACCGATCTATCTCCTCTTTTCTTGTAGAGAATTATCAGATATTAGTGTTTCTAAACCGAGAGATTCAATGAGAGAAAACCTACACGGCTGTTGTTTATAGTTTCGAATGGCGTGTGCACATCCCAAATCACTGACTTGGTTGCACAAGGGTGTGTTCAGTGGCAAAAAAGAGCCAGACAACTGGACCACCGTACAATTGCATTGGGCTGCCGTTATAGCAATGCCCTCTGGGCATTCATATAATAAAATCCTCCTGGGAAACTTAAATATATATTATGTATAAAAGTCAAATCATTCATTTATTTTACTTAACTTTTGTCGATTAAATCATTCATGCAAATTTATGTACAACTTAATAATTCATTCATTTATTTTAATTAACTTTTGTCAATTCAATCATTCAATTATTTTATGCATAACTTTTTGCAATTCATTTATTTTATGTAACCTTTAATAATTCAAATATCCCGTGACGAGAAACTGATTTCATTTAACGCACTGGTTCAAAGAACATCTCTTAGAATTTCACTCACATACAAACACACGCAGTTCACCAATTATGAAATAACGCGAACTTACTCTCTCATTTGTTTACGTGTCACCATCCATTCCGGTTCGACTTTATTTTCAATCAAGATTCCCATTCACAGTCCATCATAGTCACTTTTATTTCAATTTCACTTTCACTACATTTTCACTTCACATCTTATTTTACATCTTGACACTTTAAATCAGTTACGTTACCACATCTTACGTTGTATTCCTAATTCAATTCTCCCATTGTGCATTAGTTGATTTTGTAAATATATATATTTTGTTTATTTCTGTTTTTCTTACAAACCTAGTTCAGAAGTCCTAAATTCATTTCACGTTAGTCGTTAGGCCTAAATAACAGCAGACTACTATTTTCCATCCAAACTCAAAATTTATGGTAATGGTTTTCAAATAGCTATTTAGGCTAATATATTAACTAAAAGCAATCCCATTAATAACCAATTACCATAAAGTGATGCCCAGACCCGGGAGGGGGGGCGCTAGCCCTTGGATAACATTTCCAAACGAGTTCTCTTTATTTCTTCAAAATACACTCCGTTTCTAGTATGGGGGTTGTATAGCGTGCGAGAAGTGCAGGCGAGCGGCTTAAAAGTTTCGTTTGAATGCGTCTTTTTTGAGACTCAGGATGGCCGAGTGGATTCGCCGCTGGCTAACAGTGGTCCAGCGACGCGGGAAGCTGTTCCCAATTCGCCTAGGCTTTTAGTTTTTCTTTGCCTCTTTTCCTACCCCTTCTATTTACACCGTAATCACGGCTTGTTGTGATACGCCTAAGGCCTGCACAAATGGCCTTGCTCTCTTTCGCCGTTGACTATGTGGCCTATGTGCATTGTTTTTCATTTGTTGATATTGAAAGTCAGAAGCTATCTTCTACTTCACTCATCAAGTCTTCCCATATCCCTCAGTAGGGTCTCTTTATCTGCCTCAGTATTTATTGTCTTGTAAATCTTTACGTCATCTACGAAAGGGCTAGCAATTGATTCAAAATTGGAAACAAGGTCATTTATATAAATCAAGAAGAGGACTGGGCCCAACACTGATCCCTGTGGCACTACCCTTTTCATTAGAATCCGGTCAGAGGCAGAGTCTCTTAGAATAACTCTCTGGAATCTGTCTGAAAGAAAATTTCGAATCCAGCTTAACACATTGCAACCTATTTTCATTGCTTTCAATTTTATCTTAAGATGTTGCTGAGGAACTCTGTCAAATGCCTTCTCACCGTCCATGTATGTTATACCCACACAATTTCCATTGTCGACATCATTCAAAAGATCATAAATATAACAGAGCATGTCTGTAAGGCAGCCTCAATTATGTCGGAATCCATGCTGTGCATCGGTGATAAGGTCATTCTCTGTCTGACAATCTCTTGTCGTATGATGCTTTCCAATACTTTTGACACAATACTAGTTAATGAGACAGGCCACGAGTTAAGAGCGTCTGACCTGCTGCATTTATTAAATATCGGTGAAGTGTTAACCTTCCTCCAGTTGCTTGGGACATCACCCGTTGTGATAGACGACTGAAAGATGTCCTATAGTGGGTCACACAAGACATCTGCACACTCCTACAATACTAGCGGGGACACACCGTCCGGTCTTGGAGCTTTACTAGGGTTGAGTCGATGTCTTACTTCCTCTCTGGTTACGATGACGTCCTGTATTTTGGGGCCTTGGAACCCTGTGAGTGGCACTGGTGAATCCCCATTTGTATGTTCCTCTGCAAATACACCATTGAACGCATCATTCATAGCAGTGGTAGTTTCTTGGTCGTTCTCAGAGTAATCCCAGTATCGGTTTTTACCTTGTTTTTTTTTGTCTTTGGCTTTTGTGATAGATCGTTTGTAGGCTAAGAAATGCTTAGAGTTACGAGTAGCTACAGACTCCAAAGCAACTCTTCTCTCATAGTTATATTTGGCAGTCCTAACTTCTCTAGCTACTGTATTTCTTGCTGCATTGTATTACTCTCCTCTACTGGCACTTTTTCTGGCTCTATACCTCTCCCACGCTTCTTTATTCCTTGTTACCTTCAGTCACTTAGGTGTATTTCATGCTTGTTTATTTTTCTAGACTGGAACACACTCCTTATAAACTTTATCATATGTTTCCATAAACGAGTTCTATTTTTCCTTTGCTGATTTCCCTGAGAACAATTGCACCCAGTCCACTCTTCTGAATAACAGTCTCATCTTCTCCTTTATAATAGATCAACTTATTCTGTGCATACTCATGTACCCTATTGATATTGTCTGTGAATGAGTCAAAACTAAGAACAGCATGTTTACTAACTCCTACTTGTAGCAGGTACTGTACATCACCAATTTCATTCTTTGATTTACTAAAATTAAGATCAAGTTTAGAAGGATTTTCCGCTGTCGTAGGTGAGTGCACTCCATAACATTTTGGAACATCATTCACAGCCTCCAGGAGGTTTTCTGCCTGTCTATGACCTTGTGTGCCCGGTGCCACTATGTTCTCCTCCCACTTAATAGTACCATAATAAGTCTCCACATACTAGAATCCGTTTTGCATTTGTACTTGTTTCACTTAACCTAATGAGATCACTTAACCGGTCGTTATTCTCTTCCGTGGAGGAGGAGGATGTATAGATGCACCTAAGACGATGTTCTTCCCATCCTGATTGGTCCAGCCAGAAAGTGGTCAACCCAATGGCGGGGCTTCACTGATGGAGGCAGAATGGTAGAGAGAGAAGGGTAGAAAGTAGATGGTAGCGGGTAGAAGGAGGAGAGGCTCAGCGTAGCCACCTCGCACGTGCTCTGAAAGCGGTGAACAGGGGCCACATCCCGCGACTCCCGGGCCTAATACCCTCCACAAGCCGGAGGCATTTCGGTAGTGCCGGTGGGTAGGAACATCGCTATGTATCCTGCCACCGGCCTAGGTTATGTGGTAGGAGGAGTAATGTATGCGGTAGGAGGACGAGTGTGTGTGGTAGAAGGACGACTGTGTACATAACCTCCGTCGATTGACTGGTCCCTTAAGGAGGGGATCGGATGATAAGGTATTATTATCATCACCCAGCACCGGGTCGAAAGGGGAGGAGGTGCAATCAATAAAAGGTGTAATGTGCTGCTGTGAAGGAGATAGGGTGCCATACTGCGGGATTCAAATGGGAGATAGATTTATTTATTTAAATAGTGGCGAAGCAGAAAGAGGCAATAGTCGTAGTAATTGGAAAAATGCAAAGAGGAAATATTCGGAGGAAAACTGAGGGCCAGAAAGCAAAGGCTGAGCGCACTACCTTCCCAAAGCTTCCCCCGCCCCTTTTTTCAAAGTGTTAAAGTCCATTAAGTGAGCGGTTCCCTCCCTATTTGCAGCAGGATGGGGTGGGGGGGGGGAGGAGGATACGTGGTACTGATTCAGGTACTAGGTGTAAGGTATGAATAGGGTAAATAAGGGTTGAGGGGTTAAGAGGTGCGAGTAATCTCAAAAGCAAAGAATAAGAATGAAAATCGATAAATTATGAATGGAATAAAGGATTGGTTTCCTCTCTCGTCTCACTACCCATTGACGGCACGAGGGGTTTTGGAGATCGGGGGGGGGGGGTAGTAGGTATAATTTATTTTAGCCTTTTGTGGGCTCTTCACTATCATAATAGTCGACTATTTTGAGACCTTTAAGCTGCGTCCTCTGATTCGACAAAATAGTTGAGTAAAGAATAAAAGGAGGGAATCGGCTATGGCCTTTAGTGGGGCCGGAGGGCAGTCCTATCAAGCATTTCAACCCATTTCGTTTTAATGTCAGACAATCTCCTTAAAATTGATAGCAAATATTGAAATGAGAATGGATGGCGAGCCCATTTTATTTCAGAGCGTGTAACACTATCTTTCTTCCTTTATTGGGTCTATTATACAGGCGCGGCAAATAAAGTTGGAGATTTAATGGAGGTGATAAAGACGACCCGAGAGAGTCAGGAGAACCAGGTTCTCTTGTGGCACTTGGGTCGGGAGAACCTACCGCCCCTCGGGGTTTCATTCGTAGCTGGGGCATCGTAACACCACCCATCACCCGATGGGTGAATAGTGTAACAAGTGATGGTATCATACAAGGGTGAAGGCATTTTCACCCATCGAAAAATGAAAGGTGAAAATGTTTTTATATTTGGTTTTGTTATTGACAAATGGAGGGTGTTTAAAGGACCTAATTTGATTTACCAAAATTAAAAGAATTTATTTTGTAAATATTTAAAAAGGGAGAAACTCTCGTAGATTATTTTATAAATAACAAATAAATATGATATAAGTTTAAAGGTTAAAATATAAAAAATTATACCGTAATTTTTCCTTCTTATTTATTTATTCATGCCCATTTTGTCTAATAAAATTGTATGAGTTAATAAAGTTTATCTCCTATGTTCTATTTATATTCTTTCATAGGTTATTGTTAAGACAAGCCATACTTCGTATTCTTTCTTACAGAAAGAACTTGGTTCCACAGAACACTCCTTCGGCGTCTGGCCTTATTTTCTATTCTTAACCGCTTTTTTTAATCCCCTTTATAGACTCTTTATTTTAACACCCCGAATACCTTTTTCAACATAGACACCCTGAAACCTGTTTTTTAAGTTACTTCACTCGGTTTGATATATAGAAAAACCTTCGTCAGATCTCTTTTTTCATCTAAATTTGTTTCATATACGAAATGATAGTAAAAAAGCGCCAAAGCCCTAATTTTAATACATTTTTTGAACTTCACGATTTGTATGTTTTTTCATTCCAAATCATTCGATAATTATATTTATTTTTTCGGAATTCTTAGAAAGAACTTTGATAAAAGCTCGAAACATACAAAAAACACCCCTGCGAATAAAAGTTTCAAATAAACCTAAACTCAAAAACATGAAAGGTTACTTGTCCACTAAGCAAAAAAAACATTTTCCAAAATTTCAAAAATTCACCAAGTTAAATTATAGAGTTAAGGATTAGCGGCCCCTAATTTCGGGCGGGATTTTGGGGGGATATTTTGCTCTTTTATTTAATTTTTTTCACTTATCCGAGTGGCCAATCATCGAACTGTATTATTCACTGTCATTGACCAATTATAACCGTTTAGTTTTCCTCAGCTTTCCTTCGTGTTGGTAAAGATGGGAAAAAGCACGTTTTTTTGGTATTTTCTTTTTTTGTGAAGTTTATTATCGATCTAGTCTAAATACTCGACGCCTTCCACTATTTTGTCTTTTGACGTAGTGTTCTTTTTTTTTACTAAATAAAATAACTTTTTCCTGTTGGCAGAAAATTGTATAACGGGATTTTTGAAGATGGGTAAAAAATTAATAAATTATTTTGTTCCTTAGTGGACAAATGACATGTTTTTTTTTTATAAAATTTATTTCTAATAATTCTTTTATAATATCAAAAAACAAAATGGTGAAGTTCAGAAATAAATATAAGTATCGAAATTTTGTGAATTTTTTAAAACACAAAGAATTACAAATGGTGAAGTTCAGAAAAATTATTTTTATATATCTTCTTCTATAACTATATTTTAGCAACATGATATTTTAACATAAAAAAGTGTGACAGATTTGGAAGCGCATAATAACTGTGCCGTTTTCTTTTTACAGAGAGCCGTAGAAAAAGGCATATCTCTGGCAGAATACTACTACTACTACTACTACTACTACTACTACTACTACTACTACTACTACTACTACTACTCCTACATATTATAATTGGCGAAGTTCAGAATATTTATAAAAATTTAACCATGGCTGCTTTTTTTTAGATTTTAAATTTTAATCTCAGTAGCGAAGCGCAAGGGACGAGTGGCGAAGCCATTGCCTGGTTTTATATATATTTTGTGCTTTTTAATTTTTTTGCTTTTATGCCAACTATTAATTGTGTCTCGTATAAATACTCGCGGCTCGGCGTCACTCGTCAGTTTTATCCCAACGGCGAACTTTGGCAAGAGAAAATACAGCCGTGGTCGTGTAGTGAAGGGCCATTGGGTCTTAGGAGGATTCGAACGCGAATCGAAGAGAGTTTTCGTCGTTCCAGTCGAAAATCGCAATGATGAAACTCTCACGACGGCGATTAAAAAGTGGATTTTGCCGGGAACGACGCTGCTCTCTGAGGGATGAGCGGCTTATTCGAATCTCTCCTCGGAAGGATGCACTCATCTGACCGTCGACCGCTCCCCTAATTTCGTGGATCCCGAGACTGGAGCCACCACTCAAAATATCGAGAGAGTCTGGAGGGATACGAGAGACCCTGTGATCCATATGGAGGGGTATCTCGCAACCTCTCCTTTCATGCCAAAATATCCCTGCATAAAAGAGAGGTTCACCGCATTCTGAGTCACCGCCGCCAAATTATACCCACCGGATTGAGGTAAATAATTTAGACGTTTTTGAAATCTCATGTTTGGCTTTCGAATTAGGAATATTAATATTTTTTTTAATTGGCAGGGGTGGGGGTGCAACCCATCATAAAAATAACGAAAGGGGTTGTGGCCGAAGCCCCAAGTTAGAAACTACTAACAAATTTGTTAATTTCTATCCTCGACGTAAAAAAAACGGGCATAACCACATTTAGTATTCGACTTTTGCATTCAAATCTGATGTTTTGCTTTGGAATTAAGAATATTAACATTTCGAAAGTGTTTCAAAAATCGTTACTTTTTATTCTCTTTTCGGTAAAACAAAAACTAGCTAGAAAAGTAGCCCCGAAAATCAGGGGCCGCTAATCTTAACAATTACCTTTTCATATTTTCATCCTTTTTTCTTATCAATTTCTCTTTTTCTTCCGTAAACAACAAAGCAAGGATGCAAAAATATTCCTTATTCTCTTCTTTTTCTCCTCCTTAAAATATTCCTCTCTTATGGTTCTAAGTCTTGACCTTCTGGAAACCCGAGTCGTTGTTCGATAAAAAGAAATCCCTTCTTCCCAAACCTGACGTCGAAACTCCTTCATTACTTTGTCATCTTCCTCCCACATCCTTTCGATCCGTCCTTCCATCTTTTATTAGGAGACGATGAAAACTTGAACTCAAAGTTAGATCAATTTTGAGGAGGTCCGGAGCTCGTGAAAATGACGCGGTCGCCTGGAATAAAGCTTCTCGACAACCGAGAAAACACAACCACGCGATTACTTATATAAACTCGGTATCACAGTTGGGAGACAAAGATCAAAAGTAAAGTAAATCAAATATTGAATAATAAAAGGAATATTGCGAATTTTGGCGGATTTAAATTTGAATATTGAACGAAAAGTGATTTAGAATATGTAAAAAGGGTAATTAAGGAACAAGAGAAAAAATATTTAGCAAGAAAGAGAAATTACAATAATTAAATTTAGTCTTTATTATTTTAATACAACTGTATATTTATATATGGAGTGGGGGAGGTGGAACCAGGCAATGCCTCGACTACAATCGAGACCTGGAGGAACGGCACATCACATCAAACCTAAGTAAAAAATTAAAAAAAAATTGCGAACTCTCTCGGGTAGACTTTTTCCAAAATATAAATTTCTAAGTATCGTTTTCAAGTAGGTTTAGACCCAATGACGGGTGACAGATGGCGTTGCGTTAAACTTTATTTCAGAGAAAATAAAATAAATGTCTAATTATTCGTCTTTGGGCGTTTAATCATATTTATTTTTATTTATCTTTGTTTTTCTTTAGTAGATTATATCTTCTAGTTTGTTCTGTTACTATCTCATTTTGTCTTTGTTCTTCTGTTGTTTCTTATTTGTATTTAAATTCGTGTTTTCTTTTCCCGTTGTGGAGGTTTATAAGCTCTTTGTACCTAAAATGCTTCTTCGAGTTTGGGATATTGTTATGTCTTCCTCGTCTAATGCCGTTTCGAACATGTCGAAGTCATGCTCTGAGTTATATTTCCTTTTGTAGATGGCGCCATCTATCCCGTCCATCATCCGTTAGTTCTGGAGGTTTATGAGATTCCGCTGCTTATGCTGGTTTTTCTATTGGGGTTATTTCCTCTTTCTCGGGTGTTTACTCATCTTCTGTATTTACTTCCTTGTTCTGTTTGTATGTTGGTGTGGTTTCTGAGAGTTTCATCCTTAGGATGTAGCTTGATGCGGGGGTTCTCCTGAAAGCAGGTCCCTGGCCATGCCCTTTTGCCTTAAGAATGTGTTGAACTCTTTAGCAAAGCTGCCATGAGTAGCTGCATTTACTGCGTGGGCATAAATTATTTTTATGCTTTGACCTTCTACTCTTGTGTCTTGGGATACTTTGTCTTGCAGGGCACTGCTTGCTCTAGCTGCCTTCTGTCTGTCTCTCTTGTATTTTCTTCTCTTCAATCATTTGTTTTCTCTTGCGTTTATTTATATTGTTTTAGTTTGCTGTGGGGTATTTTTTCGGGGGAAAGGGGAGGCACAGTGGACACATTTCTTCGTTTTTTATTTATATCAGGTATGGTTCAGTGTCTTTCTTGCCATTTCTTTTGAGAAGCATCTCACTTTAATGGAGCTTTTTTGGTTACCGAGTTTTAAAATAGTCTTCACCCTGACCCTAAGTGTGGTTCTTTCTATTTCCTCCAGCTATTGGGTTTAGGGAGTGGCATATAATACTGGGGAATAATGTATTTGGTGAATTGACACAAGTACATTTTCCTACCTAATTCGAGCATACTGAATTCAAATCTGAAATCAGATTCTCTCTAAATGCTACAGATTTTTCGTAATATCAATAACTAATATTATACAATAATTTTCATTTTATCACGCCTATCATCATGCCCGGAAGTAATTTTGAATGATCCTATTTATAGTAAAGCAGGTTTTTTTGCACAAACATTTAATTGCATATGAGAAGAAACTTGAATTACACATTAGGATTACAAATCCTTTAATCAAATATCTTTAATGACCGTACACCAGGCCGGAGGACCTCTTCTTGATTTCAATCGGGCAAAAATTTGGATTTGTAACTCTTTTTCTTGTAAGTCTTTTCTGGCTGATCTCTTCTAATAGTCCTAGTAGTCCGCCATCATGTGTCTATCCCAGTGACCTTGGTAGCACTCTTCCATCGTCATCAAATCCTGATGGAAGCGTTCCCCTTCTTCGTCGCTCACGGCTCCCAGATTCTCTGGGAATCGGTCGAGGTGACTATTTAGGAAATGCAGCTTCACACTCATGTTGCATCCTAGATCACGATATGCTAAAAGCATATTAGTAACCAGATCCTTGTAGTTATGCGCTTTTTGTTTCCCAAGAAGTTACAAACAACGGCAGAAAATGAGAACCAGGCTGTCTTCAGATTTGGGGACTATCAAATACTCCTGCTTTTATTTTTTCGTATGACAAAAAATGAAACGCCGATACTATGTACTAAAAACAATCATTGTCAGTGCTCAACGCATGACATACTTCTTCATCAACTCCAGTTTGAGATGAAGTGGAAGGAAAACGATCTTCTTTCGACTTACGATTGGCTCATTTAGAATGTTTAGCATTCCTGCTTCCAAAGTTTCCCGAACTGGCCAATCTTTTGGGGACCAGTGTTTGTCACGGGCTCGACTGTCCCACATACAGATATAGCATGGAAACTTTGTATATCCCTTCTGCTGGCCAAGGAGGAAGTTGACCAATTTAAGGTCTACACATATGATCCAATCGTGTTCATGGTACTTAAGTAAATCCATGACCATTCTTATGTCATCGTGAGTTTCTCGCAGATGGACAGAGTTACCGAGAGGAACTGCACCAAGGTCATTACCATTATGCAAAAGGACACACTTGAGGCTACGCTTGGAGCTATCCAAAAACAGTCTCCACCCAGCAGGGCTGTAGGTGCCAAGTCCCAACTCGGTAAACAGACCAGGAACATCGTGGCAGTATACAAATTGTTTGTCCTCAGAGAAATACTTAACAACTGTACTCTCCCTTGTTTAGTAATATGATACCCGTACCGACCTGTCAAGCATATGTCTTTCACTTAACCTGGAGGCTAAAAGTTCTGCAGCTTTCTTGGAGAGCGCCAAATCACGTATCAAGTCATTCAAATCCTCTTGATTGAAACAGTGAGGAGCTAATGACTGTTCAGCATCTGATGATGAATCTGCAGACTCTGAATCCATTCCGTGGAGGTCCATATCAGGTACATCATTTTCATCCTCGGAGGAAGCATATCCACTTAAAATCGGAAAGGTAAAGACTCAGAATGAGGTACTGACGGATCGCCGAGGGAATGTTAGGGTAGTCGATCTTGTACTGATTTTTCTTGCCAATCCCTTTAGTATTCACCAGACAGAAATAACAGTCCGATACATGATCCTTTGGCTCTCGCCACACCATGGGGATTCCAAAAGCAAGACCATTTTTCTTTCCTTTCGTCCACTCACGAAGATGTTCCACACAACTATGGCAAACAGCATGTGGGGCCTACTTCTTATCTTGATCGCTAAGAGGAACATAAAAATATGCCTTATAAGTGCGGATCACAAAGTTTGATATATTGCGCCTTTGACGAACAGGCATGTAACAGCCACATATGTAGCAGAAGGTGTCTGAAATTGGCAGATAAATCTAAGTCACCAGAAAATGTGATTAAAATTGTTCCCCTGTATAATCGATCCGGGTGCCATCATTTCTATGGGCACAACAGATTCCAGGTGTCTTCCGTGTAGTAGATTGAATGCTCCGGTGGTGTTAATGGTCTCTCGACCTTCTTCCTCTAAGCTCATTGCTACGTACCTTTTGAGTGAGTCAAAGAGGCGAACCAGGGCCAGGCTTCATATGCCGTTTAGTCTTCTGGACACAGTCTATCTCTCTCTCTCTCTCTCTCTCTCTCTCTCTCTCTCTCTCTCTCTCTCTCTCTCTCTCTGCATGTCTGTCTCTCTCTATCTCTCTCTCTCTCTTTCTCTATCTATCTCTCTCTGGCTCTAATGTTCTGTTTGCATCTGTCTTCCTGAATGTCTGTATGTGCTTAGCAGTCTACCGACCGGTGTCTAACTATGTCTGTTCTTCTGTCTGTATCTGTATGTATGTATCTCCCTGTTTGTATATCTTTCTCGCTCTGTCTATCTGTCTCTCCTTGTTTATTTGTCTATCTCTGTCTGTCTTGCTCTGTATGTCTTGTTCTGCTTGTATTATATATGTTTGTCTACCACTGTCTTTCTCTACCTGCATGTATCTGTCTCTCTGTATATATGTATCTGTCTGTTTGTCTCTGTCTATCTGCCTCTTTTTGTCTATGTATGTTGTCTGTTACTGTTTGTTATCTGTCTATTTTGTCTGTCCGTCTCTGTCTGTATGTCTCTCTCTCTCTCTCTCTCTCTCTCTCTGAGAAAGTAAAGTAGAGGGAGAGGTGACGCCCCCTTGTCGCGGGAAGAGAGCTTGTGTGCACCTTTGACTTTTCGAGCTATGTCGTCGGGGGTACCTCTCTTTTGAGTACCCCTGGTTGGGCTTCCCTTGTCGATTTGGTCGGAAACGAGGTTCCAGACTAAGTGCGTCATTTTTTTCTACTCTATCCTTCTCCTTTTTAACTTTTATCCTATCTCTTCCACTTATTATATAAAAAGAAAAAAACAACTAAAAAAAACAAAACCCTACGACTATCAAGTCATTCTCACCCTTTTTTTCCATCTTTCTAAATATTTTGGACCTGGCAGCTACCTCATGCGCCAGAAGAGAGGCTTTGGAACCTCTATAAACAACGCCAATCGACGCTCACTGGTTGTGAGAGACTAGGACTAGAGGTGTCCTAGGCGTTGAGGCACGATGAATGGGATGAGGGTAGTGCCCCGTTAACCCCTTCCCTGGCGCGTAATTATTGACCATTTCCAGCGACCGTTGACGGGTGCCTCTGGTAGCATCGGTCCGTGGTGACGGCCCTTTGTTCCCAGGTTGGTTGCCAGGCCAATAAAAAGCCTTGAGTCGAGTCTCTTGGTGTGGCGGGATATCCATTGAACGCTGCTCCGAGATCTTGGCCGTCGTGAAGGGAACTAGTAGGAGTTTAGTACGGGGTGTGCTCCGTTGTTCACCTGGTGAGAAATCGATGGCCTCTTCGGAGACCGTCAGTAGTGCTTGTTTGGGATCCACGGCACGCCGAGGTTTGACGATCCGGTCGGACGAACAGCAGCACATGGAGCGTGCCTTCTGAAAGATCCGAAAGTCTCCAAAGGATAGGCGGGAGCGACTCACGCGGGGCGAATTCGCCATCCCCCCTTTTTTATTTACTGATTGGTCGCAAAGCTTCTACTGTCATGAAATGTTCAAAATGACCGGCAAGAAAGGACCAGGAACACTCAAATACACGTGCGCAATATGCCAGATAGATAAGTGGTGCGTAGACTTTCCGGAGGGGTGTTATTCAAAATGCCACCCGGCCAGTTCCTGCACCGACTGCATTCTAAACGGCCAAATTAAGGAGTTAAAAGAAACATGCAGGGCTTCCGAGGAAAGGTCTAGGAAGTTGGAGGAGAAACTAAAGAGCCTGAAATTGGAACACGCCGGACTGATTCGCAGGCTCGAGGTAAGGATAGCAGAGCTAACCTCAAGCCCTGTATTAAACACTGCATCTGCAGTATTACCCCCAGAGCTAGGTCCGCATGCTACAAATAAACCAGCGAAGAAAAAGAAAAAGAAGAGAAAGTTGAAACAGAAGATAAAGTAGAAGCAGAAGAAGAAAAGGTAGAAACAGAAGAGTATATAGCAAGGAAGATAGGGGGGGAAATATAGATAAGAAAAAAGAAGAAGAAGAAGAAAAAGAAGACGAAGAAAAATAAGATGGAGAAGAAAGAGGGAACCGAAAGTTCGCTTCCGGAAGGAAAGCCTCAAACCTCTGCATGGAAATGTCCGAGGGTTACCCTTGTGGGCGATTTCCAAGCACGAGGTGTGCAGCCCCTGCTAGCAGCCCTTTCGCACTAGTGTGAAGGTATGCTGCCAGCCAGGACGAGGAAACCACCACATCAGGGTAGAGACTGAGAAATCTCAGATCTCCCAGAATTCAGTCCTTGCCCTGATGGTGAGTGACAATGACCTCTACCTCCGAGGAGGCAAAGTAGGCCCCAGTGAGAAATTCTCAGCACGGTCATGGGAGCCGTGGACGACTGCGGAATGAAAACTCGCAGACAGGTCGTTGTAGGGATGCTCCCAAGAAGAGGTCCTAGCCAGACAGCTCACTCAAGGAACGTGACCTTGAACCAGCGCCTGGCCAACCTCTGTACGGCGGAGGGGGTCTTCTTTCTGGACCCTCACCGAACCTTTTACGGTCGAAACGACATCTACCAAAAGGACGGAGTGCACCTTTCATTCAAGGGAAAGTCTGTACTCTGTAACTTAATTCAGGATGTCGTGGAGCGGATGCAGAGGAGCGTCCGACCCAGAGTGAAGGCGGACGTAAGACAGTATACCGTGTCACTCCTGGAACGACGTTCTTAGATTTGGCAAAGAGGGGTACTGCAACACAACAGAAGCCGGGAAACGGAAGAGCGTAGAGAGTCCTACACTGGGGTACTCCCTCAAAGTTCTTCTGTTCAATGCGAGGTCAATCAGGAATAAGTTTCTTGAGCTCCGTTGCCTCGTAGCAACAGAGGAACCTGAGATAGTGGCCATAACGGAGTCGTGGATCAAAACCTCAAGCCGAGATTTTGAAGGTGAATTCACGATTCCCGGTTAACAGCTCTTTCTCAAAGATAGGCCAGACAGAGAGGGTGGCGGTGTTATGTTTTATGTCAAGGATACTCTCAACTCGATGGATTGCAACATCGTATCCGACCATGAAATACTAGGTGTTGACCTAGAGATAGGTCCTGCCAAATACAGGGCCCTGGTGCTTTATAGACCTTCTGCCCAACTCGTTGAAAAGGACAGATATCTGTACCAGTTACTAGGAGAACTTGTCGAAGACAGAGTGTGTATCGTTATGGGGGATTTCAACACAAGTTGACTGGGAAACCAGAGAACCCTGTGGCGAGAAGGCACTACTCATGGAGTTCGCAAACAACGAGTTCCTGACTCAATGGTGAGAGAGCCAACGAGAGGAGACAATATCCTCGAATTGGTTTTCACCTTTGAGGATGACATCGTTGAGGACCTCTCTGTTGGCGAAGAGCTCGGTGGCAGTGACCACCGACTAATTAGATTTGTAGTCAAAGTCCCGACGGCAGGGCCTGCAACTAGTAAATCGAGGAAACTTGATTTGAGAAGAGCAGACTTTGCCGGTCTTCGTGCTGGACTGACTGACTGACGCGAGGCTAGAAGTGTGCGATGCTGTTGAAAATTCGTGGAACAGTTTCAAAACCACATTCATGAGTCTTCAATCGCGTTTCATCCCTCGGAAATACCCCCGTCGGTCTTCTGTTCAACCAAATTGGTTTAATCGAGAAATCGGCCAACTGCTTAGGGAGAAGAGAAATGTGTACCGGCAATCAAAGATCTCGGGTGACTTTGACGAATACTGGAGGCTAGCCAGGAGAGTGAAGTCCAGCATAAGGGTGGCTAAGCAGTCTGAGGAACTCCGAGTGGCGAGACTCTGTGAAGAGGATCCCAAGGAGTTTTTTGAATATGTAAACAGCCATAAACCAATCCGTCGAACGATTTGCCCTCTGAGGAATGAGGAGGGGGCATTAAAGCACTTGGATGCAGAAAATGCTAACCTCCTCAACGACCACTTCTCTTCAGTGTTTACTGAAGAATGTGGTCCCATCCCTCAGCCAATGGATTCCTACTAGCGGGAAAAGCTGGAGGATATGGACTTCACCGAAAGAGAAATAGAAAAGAAGATCACTGACCTAATGACAAATAAGTCACCTAGCCCGGATGGGGTTCTACCTAAAGTGTTGAAAGAAGTGCGCGATCAAGTGTCAAGACATCTGAGCGCAATCTTCAACATGCCAATCCGGACCGAATGTGTTCGTAGAGACTGGCGTGAAGCGGGGGTGACTCCTATCTTCAAGAAAGGAGACCGTAGCCAACTGTCGAACTACCGACCTATCAGTCTGACTTCGATAGTCGGTAAACTCATGGAAAGCATCATGGTGGACAAAATGACGTCGCATTTAGAGTCAAAGCTGCTACTGAGGAGTCCCCAGCACGGCTTCCGAAGGCAACGGTCATGCCTGACGAACCTTGTAGAATTCTTCCACTTTGTCTTCAGTAAGCACGATCTGGAGAAGGCGGTGGATGCGGTCTACTTAGGCTTTCAGAACGCCTTTGATAAGGTACCACACTGCCGCCTTCTCCGGAAAGTGCAAGCGCTGGGTATAGACGGAAAAGTAGCGGCTGGATAGAGAACTGGCTAAATGGCAGACGGCAACGAGTGGTGCTGAATGGACAGGCTTCTGAGTGGATGCCCGTTACTAGCGGAGTACCTAAAGGTTCTGTCCTGGGACCACTACTATTCATCATCTACGTCAACGACATAGACGGTGACATGGTTGCCAAGATTTCTAAATTTGCCGACGATACCAAGCTTGGTATGAACGTTGCAAAGGATGGAAATACTGCTCACCTGCAAGATAATCTTCAAAAGATTGGGGAGTGGTCTGATACGTGACAAATGCCTTTTAACGTGGGCAAATGCAAAGTGATGCATATCGGCCACAGAAACCCCCAATCTCAGTATATCCTTGAGGGCACTGCTCTTGAATCGAGTGACACTGAGAAGGACTTGGGTGTTACTATCACTAGTGACCTCAAGTTCTTGAAACAGTGTATTGAGGTGGAGAAGAAAGCCCAAAGGATGTTAGGGTATATAAAGCGACAGTTTGGATATCGGAACAAGGAGATAGTACTGTGTCTGTACAACTCTTTCGTCCGATCGCACCTGGAGTATGCCGTACAATTTTGGAGTCCTTCATTTAGAAAGGACATCGCGAGATTGGAACGCGTGCAAGCCAGGGCAACCAAACTGATTCCCTCTATCAGACATAAAAGTTATGAAGATAGATTAAAAGAATTAGATATGTTCTCGCTGGAGACCCGGAGACTGCGTGGTAAGCTTATCAAAGTGTTTTAAATACTTTGAGGCTTCGACAGACTAGACTACGTGGATATTTTTCCCTCAGCGAGGGGAGAACAAAAAATCACGGCTACAAACTTGAACTGAAGCGATACTACCGTGATTTGTGTGGGAAATTCTTCACATACAGTATCTGTGGTAGTTGGAACGCACTTGCGACGGAAGTTGTCAACAGTGAATCTGTTGACCAGTTTAAGTCAAGACTAGATAAAGTCTTGCGAAATCACCGTTAAGATCCTCGCGAGTGATCTTCGAGGTTGCCAACAGACACCTTCGAGGATTGCGCCAAAAGTACCCTCCTTATATGGACCGTAAGGTCTTCTAGGGTACTTATTTTCCTTGTAGCTCCTTGTAGCTCTGTTTCTCTATCTGTATGGGTCTGTATGTCTCTATCTGTTTTGATCTGTCTCTCTCTGTTTCTGTCTTTCTCTCCGCCTGTCTGTCTCTGTATCTGTCTGTTTGTCTCTGTCTTACTTTCTCTCTGCCTGTCTGTATCTGTCTCTTGTTGTCTGTCTGCTTGTCTATTTCGCTGTCTGTCTCTGTCTATCTGTCATTGTGTGTTTCTGTTTGTCTCTCTTTCTGTCTGTATGTGTCTATTTGTCTGTCACTGTCAGCCCCTCTGTCTGTTTGTTTATCTCTCTTTATGTCTGTTTGCCTCTGCCTCTTATCTCTCTGCTTGTCTTCGCTCTGCCTGTCTCGCTTGACTGTCTTTTTATATCTGTCTGTCGACTGCTTGTCTATCTTTCTGTCCTTCTATGTTTGTCTGTTATTTCTTGCCTATCTGTCTATCACAGTCTTACTGTCTCTGTCTCTCCCGGTCTGTCTGTCTATGTTTCGATATTTGCCTCTATATGTGTCTGTCTCTCTGTCCGTCGGTCAGTCTGTTTCAGTCTATCTGTTTGTCTCTCTTTCTCTCTGACTTTTTATGTCTTTGTGTGTCTGCCTCTTTCTGTCTCTGTCTCTTTTTGTCTGTGCCTGTCTCTGTCTGTACCAAGAGGCGAGGGGCAGGATTGTCTGGAGCGCAACATCCCTTGCCTCCCTAAGGAAGTTCGCCTGCTACGATGGGAGCCCCCCAATCAGTTGAAGGGGCGCCTCGAGTTACTTGGTCGTCCTGGGCACCAAGGGGAAACGAGGCCTCGCTTGGAGGCAGCTCCCCTTTTGATGATGAGTTCATTCCGTTATTCCCTACATTTTTGGCCATAGAAATAAGGAGACGAATGGAAAGTAGATGCTATTACCTCCCAATGCATTGGGAGGCTATGGGAAAAGTCTCAATAGGATCAGAAACGCCCCCAATGCGATCCTTTACATATCCTCGGCTTGCAGAGATGAGCTAAGATGGGCCTTGACACTCCGATCAGCCGCAGTGGCGATTTGTCCTGTTTTTTTTGCTCTATAAATGGTGGTGCCGACGTAGACACCTCATATGTGCTCTGGAAGCGAGGAATAGAGGCAACACCCCAAGAGACCCTGCGCCTATTACCTTGCCTAGCCAGCAGGTGGGACCTCGCAATCAATCCTGCCACCGGCCAAGGTTATGCGTTAGGAGTACGAATGTGTGTGGGAGCAGGACGAATGTGTGCAGAACCTCTTTTGATTGTAAGAGCAAAAGAGGAAGAGAGACAGACGGGTCGTGGATAAGGAGTGGGGCGGGTGATGATGTATTATCATAGCCCGGCACATTGAGGGTACAAGGGGTTTTGGAGGTCGTGGTGGGGGGGCTGGTGGGTAACATTAATTTTAGCCTCTTACGGGCTCTTCACTATCATAATAGTCGACTATTTTGAGACCTTTAAGCCTGCTCCTCTGATTCGTCAAAATAGTTGAGAAGAGAATAAAAGAAGGGAATGGGCTTTAGCCTTTAGGAGGGCCGAGGGGCCAGGGGGCAGTCCTATCAAGCATTTCAACACATTTCGTTTTAATGTCAGACAAATTTTTTAAAATTAATGGCAAATATTGAAATGAGAATGAATGGCAACCCCATTTTATTTCAGAGTGTGTAACGCCATCTTTCTTCCTTTATTGGGTCTATTATACAGGCGCAGCAAATAAAGTTGGAGATTGAAAAGAGGTGATAAAGACGACCCGAAAGATTCAGGAGAACCAGGTTCTCTTGGGGCACTTGGGTCGGGAGAACCTGCCGCTCCTCGGGGTTTCATTCGCAGCTGGGGCATCGTAACACCACCCATCACTCGATGGGTGAATAGTGTAACAAGTGATGGTATCCTACAAGGGTGAAGGCATTTTCACCCGTCGAAAAATGAAAGGTGAAAATGTTTTTATATTTTGTTTTGTTATAAACGAATGGAGGATATTTTAAGGACCTAATTTTATTTACCCAAATTAACATAATTTATTTGGTAAAGATTTAAAAAGGAAAATATTAATATAAAAATCAATATGATCTAAGTTTAAAGGTTTAAAGAAACAAAATTATAATCTCATTATTACTTTTATTTATTTATTCCTGCCTACTTTGTCTAATATAATTGCACGAGTTGAGAAAGTTTATCTCATGTTTCTTAATATTCTTTCATATTCTCTTCCTTTTTCTCAATCATTTCTCTTTTCCTTCCTTAAACAACAAAGCAATGATGTGCAGATGTTCCTAATTCTCTTCTTTTTCTCTTCCTTAAAATATTCCTCTCCTATGGTTGTAAGTGCTGGACTTCTCGAAACCCGACGACTCATCTATCGATAGAATGGAATGCTTCCCTCTAGAACCTCACGTCTAAATTCCTCAATTAGTCGATAATATTCTTCGTTCTCATCCCACATCCTTTCTCTCGGTCCTTCCATCTTTTATTAGGAGACGATGAAAAATACAGTTGAAATTATGAAGAATTTTCAGGAGGTGAGGAGCTCGTGACAATGATGCGGTCGACCGGAATAAAGCTTCTCGACAACCGAGAAAACACAACCGCGCGATTACTTATATAAACTCGGTATCACAGTTGGGAGACAAAGATCAAAAGTAAAGTACCTCAAATAGTGAATAATAAGAGGAAAAGTAAAATGACATGGCCTTTTTGCCTATCTAAAACAGAAGTGAGCTTCTTTCAATTTTCTTAAATGTTCATCTCCTAAGGTCTCTTCTCAGTTCATTCGAAAGTGAATAAATTTTGAAAGATTTTAAAAAGTAAATTGGTTTAAGGAAAAAGGGTTGAAAAAATATTTATTTTTTCGCGAATTTTGGCTAGTCTAAATATGATATATTGAAGGGAAAGTGAATGTTGGTTAGTGTGGTTACTGAGAGACTCTTCTGTGGTTATGTGGAATATCAATCGCTCTTTTCTCGTCGTCGTTTATTATACGATCCAGTTTGTCCCACACCTTAACTGCTCTTCTGTGTAAGGACACGTTCGTAGTTGGGAGTTCTATCTCGTTATGAAGATCTCTTATTCTTTTGCATTCTCTCCTTCTTGTGTTGGTGATTATGTATACCGCTGAATTTTGCACTATTTGAAGCTTCATCACGCTTGTTTTCGAGAGACGGTTCATTGGGATAGCTTAGTAGAGCAACGTGGCTTTGCAGATGGCGTTGTATATTTTCTTTGGGTTTTTTCTCTTTAGGTTTTTGAGTTGGAATAGTTTTACTAGATGTGTTTTTGCCTGGTTGATTCTATTCGCAATGTGTTTGCAATAGCGACTTCGGGTGATCTTTAGCCCGAGTACATAGCGGTATCTCTTCTCTTCAACCTCTACTCTTGAGGTCCAGCGCCTCCCCACTGGAATAATTGAAAACTTTTCTGGATTGGTGCGAATTTTCGATTTTCGTTCAAACTCGTTAATTTTGTCAATTTCTGCCGCTGTGATTTCGACCATGGTTAGAAGATGTCAGTATGTGCTGTTCGCCACTATCGTAATGTCGTCGGCGAATTAGATATACGTTGTCGTATCGTGGATCGGCCTTGGTATAAGCTAATCCCCTTTTGGTCGGTGCCCTTCTTTGGTACAATCACCTCGGAAATGACCAACGAAATCCCATCCATACTTCTTTGTCTTGTCTCTCGCTCTCTCTTTCTCTATCTCTGTCCGACTCTCTATCTTTATCTGTATTTGTTTTTGTATCTCTTTCTTACTTCTCTCTCTCTCTCTCTCTCTCTCTCTCTCTCTCTCTCTCTCTCTCTCTCTCTCTCTCTCTGTCGTTATGAATAGCTTGTAATCTTTCTTCTTCTTCTTCTCTCTTTCCCGGCAATTCCTCTGGATTTGAAGACAACAGCGGCGCCTCCACGATCCATTTTTCAATTTCCAAATTCCTTTTCTTTTCCCCCAGGGGGTTACCCCAAATCGACTATTATACCTGGCACCTGGAGCAGTGGCACGCCCTTCCTGCCCAACTCCGCCCTGTGTTCTCAAACAATGTTGAAACTACCTAGGCTTTATTCCTTCTAGACATCTTCCCTCTTTTTTTCCTCAGCTTCTTTCCGCCTAGCTTTCTTGGCCGGTCACTAAATTTGTAGGCTAGTCGCATCCCAACCTTGTTCGTGGTCGGGAGCGGATGATCCCCCCCCCTTCCCTCTTGTCTCCGTTTGAGGAGGAGGGTTTAAACCGACTCCACTATTACCTCCATTACCCCCGTGCTGAGGTCCCTTCTCTCACCCCAAAGCTGATCTCAATTATAGCTTTAGCCCCTTGCTGCAGCTAACATCTGTGTGCTCTCCCAGTCCAAACGGATGGGGGGGGAGTTTTCCCTCCCGGCCCGAATACCACCGGCAGGTGAATCTGCGGCCATCTATCTTCCGCACATTTCCCCTTCCTCCAACTTCACCGCTTTCTCTACTGATCTTCCGTGGGAGATGTTAGGTTCCTGTAGTGGTAGGAGTGTGGTTCAAGGAATCTCGCTACAGCGGTTCTGTAGTCTCTGAGAGGTGTCTCGGGTTGACTGGATCCAAGGCTCCTTCCGACCCCAAGAACGCCATGCCGAAGAGACCCGTCTCTCGGGTTCAGTGGTTCGCTATCATAACACTCTAAAGATGGTCGTGTTACTTCTTGGTCTTGCCTCTTCAGTGACTATTTTCTGTCGAGGGTTTGTAGTAGTCTGCTGGTTATGGTTTTGGCCCTGTTTTTTTTGTATGTTGTTCTTAGAGGCAAAATTGACTCTAGATTTTAACTGTTTGTGGGTCACTGATTTTGGTGTTTTACAAGTACAAATGTAGCGTTTAGCGACTTTTGAAATAGTACTTCTTCAATTAAATATGGCAAGTATCCAATCAATCCCATGGAAGACAATAAACAAGTATGTAATCAAATCAATGCAAGACAAGTCCACAATTAAACCAATATTAGAAAATAGCAAGTATGGAATCGCTGCATGCAAGAGAATAGTATGTAAGTAATTAACCAGATCTCCACAAGCTTTTATGTGGCCGATCATTTCCTCCAGGCGCTCTATAATTTTCATTTGTCCAAAATTCCTTAACGCATTCGCCTGGCTTCCTGTACATTTATTAAGATGATATTATGTGATCCTTTAATAATGTATATTGTAAGAGGGGGCATGTCATGTGATTTTCAATTTATTACAAAATAAGCCCGTGCACCCTCTTACTAAAACACTGGTCTTGTTTCTCACTGGATAAAAACCTACACTTCGTTGTTCAAAAGGCTTCTTGAATCAACCTTTTTGGGGGTTGAGGATGGTAGCTCTGGCGATGAGCGTCTTGGTCATGTAAGCGATGAGCGCTTAATGACAGAGGTTCAAAGCCAACTTCTTTATTTATTTTCATATAACGGTTAGAATAGTTTGTCCTATCTTTTCGTTCTCTACATCTCCCATTTTCCTTCTTAAGCTATTATTGGTTCATGTGATATTCTCCTAAGTGTTTTCCCGGGTTGTGTTACCAATTTTCATTTCATTGGGGCTTTAAATACATCTATAAAGAATTACGTGTCATGTGATTTTCAATTCATATATATATATATATATATATATATATATATATATATATATATATATATATATATATATATATATATATATATATATATATATATATATAATAAATTCTGGTGTCAGATTTAGTTGGGTTAATTTGAGGACCCCTTTTGTCTTCAAGTCCCCTCCAATTTAATTAATAACAAAATTTACCAAGTTGGGTCAAGTTTATTTGAAGATAGGAAAATAATTTTTTTCCAACTAATTTTGTTTTATTTTGAGTGATCGGTCTTTTGTAGTGCCCATGAGGCCATATTTAGTAGAAGCCATTTGTATGTGTGTGTTTTGGGAAAAAAATGTTCAAACTCTCCTCCTTGTCATCCCCGTGCCGGATTAAGAAGCCCTATATCAGGTACTCATATAGGAATTAATTTATTTATTAAAATTTCTTGCTGTTGTCTGTGTATGCGATCACAAGGGTAAACTTCATTTAGAATTTTGGGGAACTATTGCGAGAGCCCCATTTTCTTTACCGTAAAATTCTTGAACGCGTCGAGTGGCTAAGGCTCGCCTAAGGAAACAAGATGCCGTCCTTCGAGAGATTTAGGCCTAATGGTGAGATGCTTGGTCTCTCCGGTAGAGAGCTAGTTGCCTATATCCATGATGAAGAAAGAAATGAAAGAGCAGAGAAGAAAGAACAAACAGAAGCTGAGGAGAGAAGAGAAGCACAAGAAAGGAAAGAAAGAGAAACTGAAGCTTAAGAAAGAGAAAGGATGAGGCACCGTGAAAGAGAGTTAAATCGGAATCACTTAAAAACCCTCTCAGTTAGTTCCAGGAGTAAAGCCCCTCAAATCCCCGCTTTAAAGCTGCCAGCATTTAAGGATGGTGAGAATTTCAGTGCTTACCTCACTCATTTCGAAAAGATTTTTTGAGATAAACCACTGGAATATCAAAACTGATGTAGTCGCTTGACTTCTGCCCCTCCTTAATAATCAGCTGCGGGATATTTGTATTTCCCTCCCCGCCGAGTCTACCCTCGACTATTCGACCATTAAGTCTGGACTCATGGCTGCGATCAACATGAATCCGGACTTCTACAGGGCAAAGTTTCATCAGGCCAGAATTACCGCCCGTTCGGATTCAGCCTCAGAAGTCTGCCGCTTTGGTTGTACTCCGCCCAGGTAAACGGCGACTATGAGTCTCTGTCTTACTTCATTTTTCGGGATTAATTAATGGCTGCGCTGCCCTCTTAAATCCGTGCATCAGTGAAAGACAGAAGAGTTTCTTCCTTCAAGGAATGCATCGAAGAAGCGTCCAACCAAAACTTCTACCCCAAAGATCCCAAGAAGAGTCATCCTCCCTTCCCCCAAAGTAAAGGTCACTTCCCTAAATTTCAGCCGAAGAACTCTCCCAAATTAGTAAAGGTCCCTGGTCCGTCCAAATTGAAATATCATCCCGCGTCTGAGCCTAGAAATGTTAAGCCACCAGTTTTTAATTCTCCTGCGTCGGATTACCCGAGACGACCCATCGTATGTTTTGCTTGAGGAACCCCAGGATATGTAAAGACTAACTGCCCTCAAATTCTTAACTCCGTTCTGCTCCCAGCCACCAAGTCCACCAATAAGCGCCTCTCTTTCTCCCCCGTCTGTTAGCCCCGAAACGCCTGCTTCTCCACCAGTGAATAGTCGCTCGGGACATCAAGTTATTTTTTTATTTAACAAAAGCTCCACCGGTGGGCTCGAATTTGGAACCGGATCAGTTAACTGTTGCCGGGTTTCAATCCTGGTTAGAGATACAGGATGCACGTGCATCGTCGTATCGGAAAAGTTGCTCCTCCCTGTGAGCCCCGACAACGATAAATTTGCAGTAATCCAGGACTACTTGAGATGAGCCAACCGGTTCCCAGTGGTGCGTTGTTTTATCGAATGTCAATATTTCACCGGTTGGGCTGACGTTGTAGCAGCTACTATTAAATTTTGTGTATATTAGTCTGCCAGAGCCCACAGCACTCCGCTAGTCCCGTTGCTCACCCTGTCATCACGAGGGCCCAAGCGAGGAAGAATGAGCCCCCCCCCCGAGTACGAGACACTTAACAACGAGTCTTTTGTAAGCCTTCAGAAGGAGTAACCTTCCTTACAGCTCTTGTGGGAAAAGGGGACGACCAACGAACACGAATCCGTTCGTCGTCACAAGGTTCCTACTTCGTTGAAGATGAACTGTTGTTCCGCTCCACCTCCGTTCCTAACCACTGCCCTATGCACGTGCTATGTATCCCCTGCTCCTCTGTTCTACAGCTGCTCAAAATTGCCCACAATGGGTTGTTAGTTGGCCACTTTAGCCATAATAAGACATCCTGACGAATCTTTCGCCATTTTGGGGCCCTGGCGCTGCCAAAGCAATTGCTGACTTCTGTATGTCTTCTGACATTTGTCAAAAGACTACGGCGATAGGGCGAAATCCTTCAGCCCCACTTCAGAAGACCTTAAATTGTGTCGGACTCTTTTTTTTAGAGTGGCCATTGACCTAATTCGCCCAATAACCCCCCGCCCCCCGTCGAGCGAAGAGCATTCTTATATCCTAACGGTTGTGGATTTTGCGAACAGATTCCCAGACGCTGACTTGTGCGGAGGCTCTGATCTCTATCTTTTCCCGCGTTGGCATCCCTAAGGAGATAGGG
Source organism: Ceratothoa steindachneri (assembly GCA_963969495.1). Classification (NCBI taxonomy): domain Eukaryota; kingdom Metazoa; phylum Arthropoda; class Malacostraca; order Isopoda; family Cymothoidae; genus Ceratothoa; species Ceratothoa steindachneri. The sequence continues at coordinate 33,512,093 of OZ018331.1, read as the reverse complement.
GTAGACAATTTACCTCAGAGCTTATGGAGTATGTGGGAAAACTCATTAGTCAAGTTCCTCTTCACAACCCCATTCCACCCCGCTGCTAACGGAATCTGTGAAAAATTAAATGGGACGCTGAAGACTGTTCCTAAGAAGCTGTGTCATGCCCAGCCTCGGGACTGGCATCGATTCCTGCCGGTCACCCTTTTCGCCTGCAGGGGAATTCCCCACCGAACACTAGGGTTCACTCCCTTTGAACTCCTTCAAGGCCGAAATGTTTGCGGTCAGATGAGCATTCTCAATGAACTGTTCGAACCCCCGGCTATATGAGGTCAAGGCCTCATACAAATATATATTGAACCCCCCGTCCCTCTCTTGGATCTTTTCTTCAGAGGTCGTTTCCAGAGGGGCTCTAGGCATTCTCGGGGCGATGGAGGGTCTGCCCTGGGACACTTAGGGGTCCCAGCTGCCAACAAGACTTTTAACATACCCATTTCTTTCTTTCCTTCCCTATTACGTTCTTCCACTGCCCTTTATTTTCCCCTCTTCCTTCAACTATCTAGTGGTCCTTATGGATACCCGTTTTATGCTCGTTTTATGGATTGATTCCGAATTGTTCTTTCATGAAGATGCAAGAGGCTTGGCATCTCCACCGCATTTGTCTACTGAATGCCCAAGGAAACTAATCGTTGGCTGCTTTTCTCCGTGCGTAGGAGAACTCGGGCAGCCTCTTAGGTTTATAAAGATGGTGTGGTGGATCTGTATTCATTCTCCAAGAGGACATACCGGACGTAACTGATTGTAGAGTTTCAGTAGTGCAGAGCCCTTGTAGGCCTCCATGATGGGGAGTCCTGAGGGAGAATGCGAAGTTTTTTCTTTTTCCAATGGCTAGCCATAAGCCCCAAACCTCACCTTCTCGTAAGGTTTCTTGTGCCAAACTTTCCTTAGCTCCCCTTTCAGTCTTTCCTCGCTCGTTGGACCCCTATTCAAACGAAGTAGACACAGATTTAGATTATCCCCACTTTCTTGTCATAAGTTCATCATCCGACGTCAATGAATCTTTTGAGTCCCGCTGTGGTGAACCCCACCGGATGTGGTCAAGAGGCAGTGGTGATGTCGTAGTCGAGGTGTCATCCAACTCTCAACACGACCTTGTGCGAAATCAATCTTCGAAAGCTGAAATTCCAGTAACTGTCTGGCCCCATCTGCGTCTGAATTTTGTCAAAGGTGTCGTCCGTTCAAACGAACTAATGGACTCCACTAGAATCCCAACCGCCACATTTATTTTAACATTCAAACGACAAGAATTTCCGCAGTATATTAAAGCTGGGTACCTTCGTGTCCCAGGAAGTTCTTACATCGAACTACTCAGACCTTACTTCAATTGCAATCAATTTGGACATGTTGGCCGTGCCTGTCGGGATCCCCGCTCCTGCGTGAATTGTAGCTCTGACTACCATGGCCCCGAATGCACCAAAACACCTCGCTATACCAACTATGGAGGTACCCACAGTGCTGCGTAAAAACTCTGTTCTATATTTTTATATGAAAAGGAGGTGCTCGCTTTGCGCGTCTCCCTACGTCTAGATATAAGAGGGGCCCGCCAGCGTGCTCGAGCACAAACCTCACCACTCGGCCGTTTCTTCTCTGACGTTTTACGTGACGCTGGACGAAATCGACCATCACGCTCGAGTTCCGGCCATCGTGAAGTAGTTCATCCTACATCTACTCGCAGCGGCAGAAACATTCAGGATATGCAGTCGAAGCATCGCCCTCACACCGAGATAACCAAGGTAGCCCCCCTCTCCCAGCAGCTCTAGCTGGAAGAGACGCTCAGAGTGAGACACTTTTAGACATCAGACGCTATCTGAAAGAATTCTCAACTTTGACCATTGAAGGTTCATCCCTTCCCCCTTTTCCCGAGACCAAATGCCCAGTGGTAAGAGGAAGAATTCCTCACCTAGATCATCGACAACCAATAAGCGGGCAGCCTTGGAGCTGACTCGGGAGAACCACGAGAATCTTCAATGTACTCTTGCCCTATGGTTGAACATTCTATGCCCTTAAGTCCGTACCACCAGTCACAGGACTTAGGCCCCATCCTGAGCCAAACGATGGCAGATATACATCCAGCTCCACACACCTCGCTCAGATCGCTTGTCTGTTCCACTCACCCTTCTACCCATGATCCGATGGAAGCAGTTGATATTCCAACATCACCAATCGGAGCGAAAATACCCTTGAGCCATGAATCCGGATCTACCGGTCAAAGATCCCTTCTCGATCTTCCTTTTCCGCTAGGTTGTGCGCCCCAATTAAAATCAAGGGCCTCGTTCGGTTCTCCCAAACCCCCGAAAAAAAACCCAGTTACTGCTTCCTCTAAAATCTCTTCTAATGCAAAAGCAAGCTCCTCAAAATCTACTGTCTCCCAAGCTCCTTGGGACGAACCTCAAATACAATATCGGCCACAAAAGAGAAAAAGATACCCACAGTGTTATCTAACCGTCCCACATATCTTCCATTTAACAATGGAATTGTCAAGGTGGTCCTACAGAGTGGGAAGAACTCAATATTCTTTTGACGACTCTCCACCCCGCTGTTATTTGTTTTCAGGAGAATAAACTGGGTACCCGGCTTTCTCACTTTAAACTCTATCGCTCCTGCTGGAAGCTCCTCTCATGAGGAAGGAGGGGGGAAGGGGGGTGTCAATCATGGTATATTCATCCCACTATGTATCTCTCATGCCCTACAAGCCGTTGCCGTGATGGTTTTTCTTACTAAGCTTTTTACTGTTTGCTCTATTTACCTACCCCTTTGTTTATCATTGTCAAGACCCGACCTTTTAGAACTTATAGACCAGTTTCCCTTATGGGGGGCGTCATTTATTATATTATTCCTTATTTTATCAATAACATCCTTCATCTTGGGATTTTTCTATATTCGTATCTATTTATTTCTTCTTGACTGAGGTTGCCCCTTGAAACATTTGTCTTATAGGCTGAGATTTTTTTTTCTCTTAGTTGGTTGGGTTAGTTCTTGATCTTCGTTTTCTTTTCTTGATGTATCTTCATATTAACTTGCATATATCTTGATGTGATGATTCCTTCTTCTTTCCTGATCACGAGATGATTTCTTCTTAATTCTTGATGAGGTGATGATTTCTTCTTAATTCTTGATGACATGATGATTTCTTCTTGATTCTTGATGACGTGATGATTTCTTCTTGATTCTTGATGACGTGATGATTTCTTCTTGATGATGTGATGATTTCTTCTTGATTCTTGATGAGTTTGAGATGAGTTAGCCCTTGAAATCGTTTTTCTTGATTTCCATTTTCTTCGTAAATTTTCTTCGTAAAAATTGTGGACTGAGGAGTTTCGATCACAGGTCTTTGAATCCAAATGCCAGAACTCTAGCCATCACGCTACGGCGAGTCCGTGATGAGTTGGTAATTTAATGGGCTATTTATATTATCGACTTGGAAGGAATTCTTCTCTGATACATCTTCGCACCCCTACACCCTCCCCCTTCTTATTACTAGGAGATTTTAACGCCCGTCACCCATACTGGAGTGACATCACTCGAAATGCCGAAGGCAGTGTTTTAGAGTCTCTTTTTATTGCCTGACTTTGTGTTTTAAATACTGGCGATTTTACCTTTTATCATGTCCAGACGGACTCTCTTAGCTGTGTTAACCTGTATGTTTGTTCCCCGCATTGCTTTAAGGAATTTCGACGGTCAATTCTTGACGATCTCCATGGGAGTGACCACTTCTCTATTGTATTGTCGGCCCTTCAGGTTAGCCCTCATACAACCATGCCCCTTAAGTGGGACTTAGATCATGCAGATTGGGAAGGTTTCCAAGAGGCGTCCTTCACTAGTGCATCCTTGGTGACCTTCATTAGAGTGGACGCGGTAGTAGCATACTTTACATCGACCATCTACAATGCAGCAACACAGACCATCCCACGGAGGCGACCCGCCATGGGTTGCTCAACCGTGCCCTGGTGTACTTCGGCGTGTGCAACAGCTGTCAAAAACTACAAGTTAGCCCATGTCCTATTCCGAAAGAACCCAACTTTGTGCAACAAGGTCGACCGAAACCGAACTCGTGCGCTTCGCCCAAGAACCTTTCGTCAGGCTCACCGAAATTCAAGGCACCGTTACGTTTTATCTCTTTTCCCTATGACACCTACCACTAAGATCTGGAAGAGGATTAATAAGATCAAAGGATGTCAATGGTGATCATCATACCCCCACAAACAACTTACACGGTTCCTTCGAGAATGACAGCCTGGTGGTCAGTAAAAGCATGTTTCTGCTGACTATTTCTGCGCCGTCAGCAATGTCAGCCGTTACGATAAGGCTTTTTATATCCTACAAATCAAAGGAAGAGTCGCATTCTCTCTATTTCACAACAAAATCTAACCTTCCATATAATGCTTTATTCAGCATCCATGAGCTGCGTAGTGATTTGTCGCTTCGCTGATCTACTTCCCCTGGGCTTGACGAGATCCATTTCGATATGATTCGACACCTACATCTACACTCTACTCTCTTCTTACTTGATTTGTACAACCCTATATGGGTGAAGGGTTTTTACCACTCATCATGGCGCATTGGTATCATCCTTCCCTTTGTCAAACCGGGTAGGGACGGGTTGGATGCAGATCACTACCGCCCTATAGCTCTCACCAGCTGTTTGAGTACGTTGCTGGAAAAAAATGGTGTTAGAGCACCTAAACTGGTTCCTAAAACCCAACCACCTTCTCTCTCCATTTCAATGTGGCTTCTGCAAAGGTCATCGTACCCTTGACCTACTAGTACGTTCCGAGGGATCAGTCCGGAGAGCTTTCTCATTAAAGAACCGAGTCCTGGCCATATTTTTCGATATTGAGATAGCCTACGACACAACATGGAGATACAGCATCTTGAAGCAGCTCTACTTCTGGCGGATGAGAGGCCTTTTACCGTCACTTATTCAAAGTTTTTTAGCATCTCGATCCTTCAAGGTACGTGTTGGAGAGGCATACTCTGACCTGCGACCCCAAGAAAAGGGAGTTCCTCAGGGCAGTGTTTTGTGTTTTATATTTTATAATGTCATCAATGATATTATTTCATCTCTCTCAGAGGGTGTATCGGCAACTCTGTTTGTCGATGATTTAGCCCTATACTGTTTCTTACCTCGCCTTCCATCAGGAGTGCGTAGGCTACAACTGGCGGTCGATGCTGTATCCAAAAGAGCACAACTTAAGGGATTCCGCTTTTCCACGAACAAAACCAAAGCAATGTATTTCCTCCGGAGTAGAAGGTTTCTTGTTCCGCCATCTATCCCCCTACAAGGCAAAGATAAAGAGTTTGTCTCCGAGTTTCGGTTTCTTGGCGAACTCTCAATCCAAAGTTATCTTGCTTACCACACCTACGCCTACTTCGAAAAAGCTGTTTGCGGGCTCTAGGCATTTTGAAAGTCCTCTCACACACTTCGTGGGGCAGCGACCAACACACATTGTGGACATTATACACAGCCCTCGTCCAATCCAAATTGGATCATGGCTGTCAAGTTTACTCATCGTCTTCCCCTTCAGCCCTTAAAATGCCTCGCCCCATTCGAAACCTCGGGGTTCGCCTTTCCAGTGGAGCCTTCCGTACTTCTCTTGTCAACAGCCTTTACTGTCCTACCATAGACTTCAGATCTGCATGTAATACCTCTGCCAAGTACAGCAAGCCCCTGTATCAGAAGTCTCCAGATGCCTGTATGTGGCCGAATCAACGGCCGCATATGATAAGTTGCCATCTTTACCCCACCCCTTGAACCTTCGCATAGGAAATCAACTCTCTAACCTGGATGCTCCAAGAGTCCTTATCCTCCCATCCGTACTAACCCCTAGTTGGCGTACTCCTCTTTCCACAATATGTACCAACATGTGGAGCCTGGAGACGTCTTCCATGGACCCTCGCATCATTAAGAGCCTGTTCTTAGAGCATTCGACCTCACACAAACAATGCTGCCCATTATACACGGAGGGCTCTAAGTCGGACAGTGGCGTGGTCGCCGCAGTCATCAACCCAGGAGGAGAATTCTTAACTATCTTTGCCGCCAGCAGCATCCATTTTTACCGCTAAACTTTCAGCAACCTTTTAGCCTTTAGACTCATCCCAATTTTACCTTTTAATGATTTTGTCTTTTTTCTGACTCAAGCGAGTGTTTTACAGTCAATTAGATCTTTTAATGCGTCCCATCCCTTAGTCACAGAAATTTGCAACTGGCTGGTCAAAAATGCGCCCCGATATAGTATTATTTTTTGCTGGGTCCATAGGCAACGAGAGGGCTGATCGGCTGGATCGCTCAGCACATTATGTGTCCCCTGAGAACACAGTTCTGCCTTTTAGGGACTGCTTTCCTTCAATAAGAAAATATATTTTTCAACTGTGGCAGAATGAATGGGATGACTGTTAATAATCTAAACTGTACAAAATTAAAAATTTTACTCTACCCAATTCGAGCATGACATAGTATTGGCCAAACAAGAGCCGATTCGATCCAAGCCCTACCCATTGCCCATTTATTTGCGATCTTTGTTCATTCCTGAAGTCGAAAATTTACTAAAATTAGGAATCATCGAACCCTCCTCGTCTAACTACTCCTCCTCCATTGTTATGGTTCGTAAGCCAGACCAGTCCTTTCGAATGTGTGTAGACTTTCGAAAACTTAACGCTGTGACGGTTTTCGATGCCGAACCGATCCCGTTGATAGACCAGAACCTACATTTGTTCTCGAACGCCAAATTTATTTCAAAGAGAGATTTATGCAAGGCGTACTATGAAATTCCGCTTATGGTTAGTGTTCTGAAATACCCCCCTTTCCTACAGAAAAGGGGCTGATGTAATTTAAGCGTCTCCCCTTCGGTTTAGTTACTACTTGAAGTAATTACAATAGAATGATGTACCGCTTCTTAGATAGACTGAACAATCTGTCATTCTATTTTGATAATGTGTACGTAGCTGCACGCACATGGGATGAACATCTAATCTCGCTTCGTTCCCTCTATAAGTGGCTCCTTGAGCATGGTCTGACCATAGTTTCCTACAAGGGTCATTTTGTTTACATTATCAAGTACCTTGAATTTCACATCGGAGAAAATCAAATAACGCCCCAGTAAGGAAAGGTGAGGGTTATTTCAGATATGCCCCTTTCCGTACCAAGAAGCAGGTACGTTCCTTCTACAGGCCCTTCGTCCCCAACTTTGCGGCCTTAGCGTCCCCTTTGAATGCTCTCCTTAAGAAAAACTCCCCAGATTCTCTCGAGCTCGTTGTTCGCCCATATAAAATTTCTTTTGTGCGTATGCAAGTATTTGAGTGTATTGCGATTATTGATTTTTTGTGTTTTTGTTATTATTTCCTGGACTGTCCCTCCGTTTGATTGATTCCTTATTCTTAATTTGTGGTCTTGCTTTTACATAAAACTATATATTTTGATTACTAAAATTGCCCATTAACTCAGATGTCTGTCTAAATTTTACCCGTAGCCTGGGATAAAAGGAAGCTAATCCTTTACTTTGATGGCCATTGTTTGGCTGAGATTTAATGCCAATTGTTTTTGTCGAGATGCCATTTTACTTCCCCTTCGCGTTGGGAAAACGCCATCTTTGGAAGGAAGGCATGTAAGGAAATAGAAGTCAAAGAGGAATATCCCCTTAATTTGCTCGTTAAATTTCTTCCCTCACTCCGTTCTAAAAATCTAACGCCATGTATAGTAACGTGAGTGTCCAAAGAAGAGGGGAAAGAAAGAAAGAAGTGGAATATCTGCCAGCTGCCTCGCAGATGTATTAATTACGTTGAACGTGCTAAAAGCTTTAATCCCACCGTGAAAACGCTAATCCTTCTAGGCGCCAGAAGTCTGTGCCTTCTAGCGATTGAACATCAAAAATGGCCGTCATATAAATACCCTGGGTTTTCGAGTCTCGGGTTAGAATGAGAACCCGTCGCCTTCGGTTCAGATCACTGTCTGTTTCCTCAAGTTCCCCGGTATTCGGTTATACCTCGAGATTGGATCTCACCAGGCAGACCCATCTCTTTTGTGAAGCCTTACTCTCTTCAGAGCATGCTTCAAATCGTTTTCGTCCCCGAAGGATTGGCCAGGGTTTCTCACGTATCCCCCCCCCCCCGTCCCCTCCTCTTCTCCTCAAGGATCTCGTTTCCCGTGTGGGACTTCGCGCTAAGGAGCCTCTATCTCGATTTGGAGGTTGTACTTCTCTGGAGCAGAGGTGCCATCTTCAGTCTTCAAGAAGGATCGTGAACTCGTCTTCTGCCCCCCCACCTCCCTCCTACATCCTCGTCACCATCAGGACATTAGACCTGGGACCACGTGGATTGGCCTTCTTCCTTCCTCGAGCTGACCCCATAAAAAGGAAAACGACTATTTGCTTTAATCTCACGATAATCGACCCAATTTCTGACATTTAAATATTCCCTCTGTATAACTGATTTGTATTCCATTTAAAAGCTAATTAACGTTCCACGATTGCCCATTAATCTGTATTCTGTTAGAGTTGTCCTTTATTAACATTACCTATATTTCCTGCATTAGAAATGATTTTGTTTTCATTCTTTAAATATACCTTAAACTTCAACTTGGTAAACTCAGTTAAACGCTATCGGCCCCTGTAGTAAATCTCACTCTTATACTTTGTAACTAACGGATTACTTTCACCAAGTGAAAGTACTTGTATATACATTAGAGGATATATGTATGTATAACTGTATATATATATATATATATATATATATATATATATATATATATAATATATATATATATATATATATATATATATATATATATATATATATATATACCTTTTTCCTTGGATTTTCTCTTTCCTCCCAACCAATATATATATATATATATATATATATATATATATATATATATATATATATATATATATATATATATATATATATATATATATATATATATATATATATATATTATCTAGTGAGGTGACTTATTCCTTGCCATAGTCTAATGCAGTGATATATGTAGTTTTGTGGATGCATAGCATGGCACTAAAATTGCACCAACAAAATGCCTCGCAGGAATAAGTCTGGAAATAGAATTAAACTAAGACAGCTGGCGGCAGCTCAACTATGATAAAATTTATATCGAGAAAGCGTGAATTTTTAGGCACCATGAACCGATGACCTTCGGGACAATGGGATTAGCAAAGTCCTGCACAGTGGGTGGAGCTAAAAGCATTGTGGTCCCATTGATGAAAAGAGACCACGCCTCCTATACTATTTATAGAAGAAAAATGGAGAATTCGAGAGGAGATTCATTTACTCTTGGGTAGAATGTAAAGAACTAATTACCATTCGTTTAGCCTAGCGAACCCCCATTGTAAACCGCCTAAGTGTTTTTCTCGTAAAACTCGCTTCCCTAACCTTAATCGTGTAAACGCGAGCCTCACTTTTATCTGGCTTGTTTTTGTTTGTTGGAATAAAACATTTATTTTTTTTTTACGTTATTCCTCTGTCCTTTCTCGATCAAAAGCCTTCGGTAAGCCTAGCCAAGCCGGTATATTATTTGAGTATCTTTTTGAGTCAGATAAGAGATTAACGTCACCTATCACTTCACTCGTGGGACTTGAGGGACCTCTCCAAAATATCCTCGTCATTTTTAACCTTTAAAACTAGGGACGTCCTTCCTCTCCTGGGCTTCCTCATCCTCGCCCATAAAGCGGGTTACCTCCTACCTCCAAAGAAGGGACTTGGTCCCCATATAAAGAAGTGACCAATATACCTCCTTCCTCAAAGTGATTCCTTCAAAGCATCCCTTAGTTTTACCACGTGTTCTTTATAATTATCTAAATTTTGATCAAATAATAATATTTATAAAATTACTGTTTGTAAAAAAAGTATTTTTTAATAATCAAAAGTAAATAAGCATTAGAGGTTACCTTAAAAAACAGGAACGGATCCAAGGGGGGGCTGGCCCTCCCATGACCAGGGGGAAATTCCACACAGTGTGCCTGGCTTGCATCGCTTTTCGATGAGTCCCTGTTCCCCCGAGTCTGTGCACGACAGCCACAGCGCACGAATATCCCGACCATGACTGCTGAGGAGTACTTGTAGGGGTGCGAAAATGTATGAGAAATTCCTTCCAACTCGATAATATAAATGGCCGATAAACGGACTAAGGCCAGTCGTATGGCTAGAGTATTGGCATTTGAATCAAGAGGTACCGCGTTCGAAACTCAACAGTCCCAAAACTTTTATGAAGATCTGTCAAGAAAGAAAACGGAAGAAAATGCTTGAAGGACTAACTCAACAAGAAGCACCAAGAAATCAGCAACTCAAGATAAATGAAAGAAAATGAAGATGCATCAAGAAAGAAAACGAAGATTAAGGACCAACCCAGCCAAGAAGAATACGGAAGTCAAGAAAAAAGTGAAGACAAATGTTTGAAGGGCCAAATTAAAGAAATAAGGAATTTCAGTCAAGAAAGAAGAAAATGGATTCGAGGAAGACAACCTGCATAGTGAAAATCAAGAAATCCAAGACTAGTCTCTCCCCAATCGTCAAATTCACTCCGCTTTCTAGAAAGGGACCTGTGTAGGGGTGCGTGCAGACGGAGGCACAGCAGTGGACAAATTCCGCTCCGGTCTTCGGGACTGTCAAGAATGCGAAGGAGTTCGCCGAGACCCGTATATTCCCGAACATTGCGAAGCTCCGGACCATCTTAATGACTCCTCCGGTCTCAAAGTGATTGACAAATTTGCGGAGAAAAACAGCCGTCTCCTTTTCGCTTGGGCAAATGCAGGAGGACATTGGGTTTGGGCCTACGATTTTGAGGGAGCCTACTCCTGGAAAATAAAAAATACTTTTTCTATTATGTATCTTGTTACTTAAGTAGCCCAAATGACTTGTAAGTAGCCTACATCATTATAGTCTACACTACATGTACATATTTATCATTTATGCTTGTAACTTATTCGTATCACGTATGTATTCAGCACTGATTATTTGTACAATCATACATGTTTTACTCGTACAAATATGTACCATAATAAGCAGCTTTAACAAATTTCCACGGATAAAAATCCTGGCATCGCCCGCCCTCCATTAGCTTTTTCTGATCCGCCACTGCTTCAAAACTTGGCATTTTTACAAATACGAAAGTACTTTTTAAAAGAGGAAAAGACCCGACTTGCAAATTTTTACAAACTTGACTATTTTATTGAATTTTAAAATAAGCAAGAATAATTATGCTGACGTTGAAAGTTTCTAAAACAAGCCAGCCAAATTCACTTCTGAGGAGCCTTATTAATTGTGTTTCCACAAATTAATGGTAATTATTTGATAGTGGGCTAAACCTGAGATGCAGGTTAGGGACACAAAATTAGGACATAATCATTATACAAATCCATTTTCAATTAATCTAACTCGTTTAATTTTTTTTAAATAATATTTGGCACCGGTTGGGTAAGTGTATTTAATACAAAATATAATTAAATTATATTTCGGTTTCTTTTTAGAAAATACCTTTATAATTTTGGAAGTTACCTAGTTGGATAAGAAAATAAGGTTATTTATTTTCCTTAATTTTTTTTACATTTATTACTTCTTTTTGTAGCATTTTTAGTGTTTTATTCAAATGTTTTTTTCTTTTGGGGGGGAAGGGAGGGGGAAAATGCGGCAAAGCAGAATTTGATTCAGATTCTGTCCAAATCTGACTAAACCTTGATTTTGCCGAATTTCATCTTGCGACCCCCTTAAATGAAAAACAGATTTTGGATAAATAACATAAAATAGTCCAAGTAAAAATAATCTGATCTAACCTATGAGTGAAAAAAGGTCATTTTAATAGTGAAACTATATCTTAAAAAGCAAGTGGAGGGACGAGTTGAGCCACAGTGGATAAGGAAAAAGGTAGCCGCATAGCAACCTCTGACTGTGTAGCCATGACTTGATATCTACAGATATATTGTGTGTAATTGGCATCTCTCTTCCCCGAACGCAGAATTTTCGTTTATCTGAGTATGAATCGACCGTTATTGGGGATTTTCATAATTTTGAAACTGTATAAGTTTTTTTTATCATTCTCAGTTAACTGGCAAATAGTAGCGTATGATTTCCACATGTCGGACGTTATTGTTGTACCTGGCTTGGTGTAGTGCATGGTTAATGGGATTAAAGTTTCAACCGATCGATCTTACACATAAACAATAAATCACATTTTAGTCTCGCTCTATTCCACCAAACAACTGCACACCGTCTACAATACGCCGCCATTGCTATTTTCTCTTTCCAAATTTTAGACACTTCATTTTCTACGATACGTCCTTTACCATCCGCGGTCAAGTGGTCCGCCGTTTGAGGAAACACGGTCACGTCAGCCGGCAGAACATTTTGTTGATAAATTCGCAATTTTCACGATTTATGCTACTTTTTTATACCTCTGCTACTTTGCGATTATGCTACTCCATTTGATAATTTTACATTTAAATGTATAGTTTGGGAGAAATTTAAAGGCAAACTTCATCAAAAGCCCATATGAAATATAAATTTTTCACAAGTGATCATTTTACAAATTCGAGACCTGAAGTAATTGTCAGTGGATTATGGTTTAGAGTGATCCCAATTATGATCACTGAGAGGATCATGACATTTTGCTGTAGAGTTTTGGAGAGACTTAACCCTTTCGCCGCTAATCGGACATATATGGATAAAATCTAACATAACGGTTGACTGCGAATCGGCCATATATGGATTTGATCTAGTATTTCTTCTATTGCCCCAAGGTTTTAAATTGATTGTAAGTAGTTTCCTTTGGCACTCTTCTATCAGTTGCCATGTTCGAAATATTTCCAATGCAAATCAATACCTCTCAGAATGTCGAGTAGAAAAGTTCAGCAATTTTGCACGCAAATTTAAAGGGCCAAATAGGCGACGAGTCGAGTGACTTGCTCGTTTTTTACTCCATTGGAGTAAAAACGTTTGTTGTGCAAATAATTGTAAGAGTGGAACATTTCAACTTCTTGGATTTGAGGTCGAAATAAGTTTTGTATTTGTCCATGTTAATGTCTGCATTTTGGTATGCTATTTCTGCACATTCTTCCGACCTCTGACGGAGTTCGATCAGTACGAATACGAAGATTGGATTTCCTGATTCAATTTTTGGTGGGTAAAAAGCTCTTTAAGAATGCTTAAAGGGCTTCGTACGTCCCTACCGTATAACAATTCAAATGGAGCGTACCCCAATGTGCAATGTGGCATCTCTGTAGGCAAAAAAAAAGCTACCGGAAGAGCGATGCAACTCTCTTGGCTGCCCGGCACATACCTTCGGCAAGATGGCCTTGAGATTACCATTCAGCTTCTCGCACATACCATTTCCGGCAGGGTGAAACAAGGTAGTAAATAAGGGCTTTACCATAAGCAAACTTGCCCACCTGCTCCATCAAATGGGATGTAAATTTACGGCCACCATCCGACAATACTTCCTTTGGTAATCTGACATAAGAGAAAATGGTAATAAGAGCTTCGGCACACGAGATGCTGTCGATCTTCTTGAGCGGTACAGCCTTGGGGAATCTGGTGGCAAAATTGACCAGAGTGAGTACGTAGCTATGGCCATCACTGGACGGTGGGTTAAGGTCCGATCAAATCAAATGACACTCGAGAAAAGGGGGTCTGAAATTACTGGGCCGTCCTGCAATGGGACCGGCTTAACTCGTACTTTAATTGCAGTTTCTGGCATATGTCACATGATCGACAATAGTGCAGAATTCTATCCAAAGTTATGGCCAATCAAAATACTTGATAATTCGTTGGGCAGTCTTCGTGTGGCTAAAATGACATGAGACGAGACTGTCATGTGCAGTTTGCAAAATAAGCTGAAAATGAGAGCGGGGAATACATAATGCTTGGGACTCGGTGATATATCTTCTGAGCATATGCAAAAGAGGTTATTCTTAAGGAAGATAGAATTTACATTGTAACCTCTTAACTCTTGTGTCTTATTTTGGGATTAAACCACAGAGGGCGAAGGGATTCACAATCCTTGTTTTTTTTAGTTTTTGTTTTAGCGGTTTCATCGTTAACGACATTGCTGTATTCTGAAGCACCGGGAGAACCGAGGGATGCCGCCACTTCCAAATCTTCCTTTGCTTGTGAGCGGGTGATTACGGGTGGAGGCACAGGGGGTGTGGAAACCTTGGGACTCTGACCAATAATAACAGTACAGAATTTGATGGGTTCTACTACAAATTCGATGTGAACTTAACGATAGGAAATCGATTTTTTTTAATGTCATCTGGCGACTGCGTTCTAGGACATAGGTCGCCGTACTCAACGTAGCCTAAATATAGGCTATATTAAAAGCCAAATAAAAAACAAACAAACAGAAAAACAAAACAAAAACAAAAATTTTAAAAATATAGAGCGAGGTCCGTCGACGGGGGAAGGCCCCCCTCCCCAGCGAAGAACGCGATCCATAGTCAAATATTAAATAACGAGGAGAAGGCCGACCACCTCTAAAAAGTCTAAAAGTCCACAGGTAGGCGTGCACGAAACCGTCCCAAGTACAAGGGACAGGAGGTAGCGACCCCGCCCATGCCGTACCGGGAAGGCAACGTACGCGAAGATCACCCAGACTAGGACATTTGACAAGAATGTGCCGAAAGGTCTAGGGGACGAAACAGTCGTCACAATAGGGCACAGGGAAGCGCTCCATCAAATGGCGATGCGTCACACGAGTATGCCCGATTCGGAGACGAGGGAAAGCAACCTGAAGCCATCGCGGCAATGGAGGGTGGGTCCGTGGGAAATGTCGCGGCGCATTGGCACGCAACTTTAAGTTCCTTTCGACCGTCTCCTTTCTTCTTGGCCAAGTAGCCCGAAAAGCTGCCCGTATTCCTGAAATGTAGTCGGTGTGAGGAAGAGCAAAACGCTGGTCCGGTCGCAGAGTCCTCGCGGAACCAGCAAAAGATAATCTCGCAATCAGCCAGGTTTGCCAAAACTGTAGCGTCACGGATATCACGAACCAGGGGATGCGGAGATCCAATGCCCCAAGAGCACTTAGCGCGCTTTGTGAGTGACAAGATCACAATCCTGTCTCCGAACCGGGCACGTCACGTAATCTCTTGTACCCAGTGGTGTATTACCAGCAGCTCAGGAGTGAAGACAGACGCAGCGCCTGGCAGAGCCCTGCTGACTTCAAACAGAGGAGATACGGGGGTGACTTGGAGCCATCCGTATACACTGGCACGGTTCCAGCGTGACACGAGGTGTGCTCCAAACAGGTTGAAAGCATTACTCCAAGCACTGTAGAGCTTTGGGAGCAGAGGTGTGGTGACAAATAGCCAAATGTGGTACCCTCCAGGGTAGCGTCCTGGGCAGAACCAGGGGAACCACCAGCCCGAGAGCTATACCTAGCTCTCGAAGGAGTTTCTTAGTCCTGAATCAAAGGGCTTAGGGTATGACGGGCGTCTCTTGGAGGCATAAGCAGCGTCGAAATCAGCTGCGGATGCAGTGAGATCTGCTGGCGACCAATGGACGCGCCGGGATCGCGCACACAGGTGAATAAGGCCCTGTGCACGGCGTAGAGCGAGTGGCATTTTCCCAGCATCGACCAACAGGCTATCAATGGGGGAAGTGCGGAAGTCAACGGTCGCAAGGCGAAAGCCGATGTGGTGGATCGAATCCACCTTCTTCAATAAACGCTCGGCGGCGGATGCATAAAACTCGCATCCGTAGTCGAGCTTCGAATGAACAAAGGATCGATAAAAATGCAGGGCAGTAGCCCTATCAACGCACCAAGCGCTGAACGTAACGAAACGGAGAATATCCATGGCGCGGGAACAGGAGACCCTAGGGCAGCGAATATGAGCCTCCCAGGATAGGCATCGGTCAAATACAAGACTAAGGAAACGGTGCGATTCAACCACTTCCAAGCGTACCCCATTAAGAAATAAGTCTGGGTGAGGGTGGAGCCGAGGATGGCGGCAGAAGTGCACCACCTTAGTATTAGCCAAGGAAAACCAAAATATGTGCGTTTCAGGATAGCGAGAGACGCAGGTCAGAGCCTGTTGGGGTCAACGTCCAGAGTTAGCATCTGGGCCGCCCCAAAAGAGATCGAAAGGTCATCCATGTAGAACGTAGCGAGAACATCTCCCGGCAGCACCGAGGTGATGCCGTTGATGCTCAGGGCAGAGAGAGATGGAAAGGTCATCCATGTAGAGCGTAGCTAGAACATCTCCCGGCAACCCTGAGGTGATGCCGTTGATGCTCAGGGCAAAGAGTGTAACACTGAGGACAATTCCCTGCGGTACACCCTCTTCCTGCTCCATTGGGCCGGAGAGGGCTTCCCCCCACCCGTACGCGGAATCGACGATCTCGCAAAAATTCAGATATAAACATTGGGAAGCGTCCTATCGCCCCCATCGTGTGGAGAGTCTCCATGTTACAATATCGCCATACGGGATTATAGGCCTTCTCCAGATCGCAAAACACCGTGGCGTAGTTCTGTCTACGAAAGAAGGCCTCGCAGACGGCATTTTCCAGTCGGAGCAGAGCATCCGACGTGGAGTGGAACTTGCGGAAGCCGCACTGTGCAAAAGACAGATGGCCTGCGCCTTCCAGAAAAAAAGGCTAATCTAACATTTACACAATTTCTACATCAACTCGCATACGCCAGAGGTTAGAGATTGGACGGAAACCGACTGGAATAGTGATCTCTCCTCGGTATGCGAAACGCGAGCACAGCAACGATTCGCCAGGAATCCGGGAGGAGACCCTCCACCCAGATCCTGTTGAACAAATCAGACAAAAATGCACTGCCTCACTCGCCCAACTGTCGAAGCATGTCGTACGGGACATCGTCCGGTCGATGGGCGGTGTCCGCGCACGAAGCAAGAGCGGAACGAAACTCATTCAGGGTAAACCTGCCGTTAAAGGGTTCTCAGCCCCTAGAGGTAAAGTCCACTCGGCGGCCTTCCCGATATCACGACGTGCATTGAATGCTGGCGGAGCAACATCCCGGCTAGAGAAAGCAGAGAACGCGGCGCGAAAGATTCCACCACGGACGCGGGGTCCGAGATTGCGGTCCCTGTCTCCTGGAAAACGGGATTGAGGGGGGGGGGGGGTTCCTGCGCGAGAACTTACCCCGAATTCTATTGACTCACTTCCACTCCTTGGATAGAGGGGTCTTCCTGTTAACTGAAGATACGTATGCCAGCCAAGAAGAGCGACGGGCGTGCTTCGAAATATGTATACCGTAACCCAGCCCTGGCACGTCAGAATTCAGCGACAGTGAAATCGTTCGGGCGGCGCTTATAGCGCATGTATGCATAAAGCTTCTGTTTGAGGGCCGTCTCACAATCTGCCGACCACCATGGGAGTGGTCGGCGTGCCGAAAGGCTAGACTTTCTGGGAATAGTAGTCATGCCTGCGGCAATGAGGTTGCCGGAGAAGAACAAAACGGACTCATATACCGACCTAATATGCAGGCCACCACGCCGGCGCCAAGCACCACCAAGGTGGTCTCTCAGGCGGCAGTGGCCCAGAAAATGACATTTGAATGAGAAGAGATAACTACTATGGAGGTCATCGACAACTCTCAATATAAATCGGGCTGGGCATCCGGAGAGCACAAAGTTAGATCGATGTAGGAAAACTAGGCGTTTCTCGGGTAGTGATGCATAAATTCATCCACATTTAGGACATCTCAAACTCGTCGATCAGGTCGGCAAGGACTTTACCCCGGGGATTGATAGAGTAGTCTCCCCAGAGGGGGGTGTCTACCATTTAGATATCAGAGCAAGAGATAGAACCTCGGCAACCGTGCCACGCCGCGGCGGAAGTTCCCCGCGTCGAAGTCGGCTGACGGTGGAATGTACGTGGAAATAACAGTATACCTCCTATCAAGGTGCAGCTGCACATCTACTGCCTGAAAGGAGGTATCTAAAGCGAAGAGAAGAACGGAGACATCATGCCGGGCGTAAATCGCATTCCCCCCCTCCCATCATCCATCCCGTGGTGGTGGGGTCGCAAAACCCGTATACCCCGGGAAAGTGGGCAGGGGCATGCGCTCATCATGGTCTCCTGCAAAAATAGCTAACGGGGAACGGGATGAGACGAGCCTACGCAGCTCCTCGCAGTTGGCCCGGAGTCCACGTTATTCTATTGAAAGAATATTCCCTCAAGGCCTAGCTCGAAGGAGATGATGGGGCCCTCTTCGAAGAGAAGACCTTTACGGGAATGGCCGTACGCTTCCCGGAGGCAGAACCCCAGGTGCTGTTGGCCGGACAATGCGCTGTTGCCTTCGAGGACTTATTGGGGGAGTTTGGGCTCTCCATGCGAGTCTTTTCCTGCCTCGGCATCGAAACCTGAGGCGGGCGTTGCGGCTTCGGAGGCAGGGGGTGGGCCTCCTTTCGATGATCCACCGTCTCCGAGCCACCCACAAGGCGTGTTCGAAGGAGCCGAAGCTCCTTTGTTGCTATCCTCCTTTCAGGGGGTAGCTTTAGGAACCCCGGAAGATGGCCTGACGACCAACTTCAGGGGTGTTGCCTCCTCTAAACCAAACGACTCGGTGGAGGCCTGTGGCCGTTTCCCCTTACGGGGCACGTTCACGCTGGAAGGGGCTGGGTGTGAACCGTTTGTGCAGCCAGCTTTACCAGGGTAGCGCCCGGATTGAATAGAACACGCAGAAGGGCTCCGAATGGGCGCGGAAACAACCGTGCTCGTTAGCCTGGATGGGACAAGGGCAGAGGGAGTCTTTCTTAGCATTGAGGGGTAAGACGTCCCAGGCACAGCCGGGAGTGCCAGGACAGGGTCCTTAGCCTCACGGAATGAGAGACGATCCTAGGCCTGAACAGCCAGGGTTTTTTCTCAAGGAGATATGCACCACATTGCTTCAAAGAAGCAGGGTGCGGCTCTCCGCAATTGACACACTTGGCCACTCACGATTTGGACCTATTGTGTGCGACCTTGGCGCAATTTAAACAGACTTCGGATGACCCTAACTTTGCATGTCTACATTAGCGATTTGTATGGCCGAAACGGTGATAGTAATATAACCTCCACGGCAGTCGCACGAATGCCTTCACGAGGTAGCGGTTCCAATTGGCACGCACTGACTCAGGGAGCTTGTCACTGTCGAACGTGACGAAAAGTGTAGGGGTGGGTCTCGAGGTCCCTCCCCGTTTTTCATCACACGCTCGACCTTGACCACCCCGTGGTCGGCCAGCTTTATTGATATCTTCTATGGAGTAGTCCACGAGTTCTCTCGCATAAACTACTTCTTTCACAAAGTTCATGGTAGAGTGCGGCGTCACACTCACCAGGGTGCCATTAAGTGTCCGAAGAGCACTTATCCTGGCCGCCTCGGAGGAATCCGCCAGAAGTTACCCGTCTGAGAAACGGGTCACCTTCGGCTCTCTACCAAATCACACTAGCTAAAAGCTCTCCTTTGATGGATCATGTTGCCCTTAGCCAACAGGGTGCCATCAGTGTATCGAATAACGAGGAAGCGTTTGAAGCCAGCGGGCTCGAAAACGCCGGGTAATCTCGATGATGGGCCCCGATGTAATCGAGGCTCTACTGACTTAGCACTTTAGGTCAGTCAGGGGCTCTGCACCCAAGGAGGTAGAGGGGCCAAATGTGCCGATCTTGGCTTGGTCGCTTACCGAAGTGGCAGCAAACCCATCAATTGCCACAGCTCCCGCGGATGGAGAGGATGGCGGGAATGAACCCTCTTCCCCCTTCTGCGGGCAGGATGCCCCAAGCCGGATGGACCGACCTCAGCAAGGTTCTTCTCCAAGATGGAGTAGGTCCTGGCAGTCGTAGTGGCACCGATCGGAGAAGATCCACCCCCCCCCATTGTACTGCCTTCGAAACCCTAGCCGTTTGAAAAGGACCTTGCATAGGAGTGGACTCGAGTTCGGTTCTTGGCGCCGAGACGGATTCGCTTTCATGGCGGGCCCTACCATCTGAGGCTGGGTTGCCTCAAGGACCATGTTTATCTCGGGTGGGGCCTCCAGTTAGGCCTCCCCTCCCCCGGACATCACAGGTCCTATTGGCAGCAGTGTCATGAGTCTTGTCTTGCGAGGCACAGGCCTTTACCCCCGCTAGATTTAATATTCTAGCCTGGTCTTTTGAGGGAAGCGACCGATGGAGCCTGGCTTACCTCTTTCCCTTAACGGGGTTTGCCCTACCGAGCTGCTTCAATGGGAAGCGGTCGGCTATGGGCTGCCTGCTGGCTTTCTTGGCAGTCCCCTTGAAAAGTAAAGGGTTGAGTGACGCTGGAATGAGAGGTGCCCGAAGGCACTTCCAGACCAGGGGGTGATGGGGTCTCCTATACTATAGGCGAAGGAGGGAAGTAAGCCTCCTCTCCACTTGGAGAGATTTGGAGGGTCCCCTGCAAGAGCACATGGGGGATGAACCTCCATTTTTGTGTGGAGCTGCCCGAAGGCAGCTCTGTTGATTGTGAGGGGGAGAGGGAAAGGATTTTTTTAAAGATTTGCATCATCGGGCATGGGGACCCTAATTTTTCTACGGGATACAGACGTTCATCACCCCTTGCAGTAGCTCGCCTGGTGTCCTGGCAGCCCCTCGGCATGGCGGCTCCACCTTAGGCACAGCGTAAAATTAATAGAGTGTGAAGAGAGAAGGAAAAGGGATGTGAGGAAGGCATGGGTGGGGATGAAGCAGGTTGTTAAAAACCCACCATTCCAAACCAGAGCTCAGGGGTTAGGAAACATTGTCCCCTCCCCCCTCAGTCCCGATCCGGGAGAGTTGGCTGTGAAGAAGGTCGGCATCTACCCTGCGAAAATAGAGGCCGACCAGAGAAAGTTGTTGGAGAGGTTGTAGGGGATAAATACAGGCTGTCTGGAAGAAGAGGGTAAGCTGGGGCCGGACGGGCCGCCGAGTCCCGTCAGTACGCCAGCCAGGAAGGCAAATTGCCGCACCCGTTACAGGGAATGGGGAATCGATTAGCCCGCCCTAGGTTGGAGTGCGCAATTGGTAACCTGTGGTGATCCGGAGCTACAGGCGTGAGTAGTTTATCAGAGACCACGATACACGTACAACCTGTATTTCGTACGTGTGGAGATACTGCAGCCGTTCACCGTTCCAGTCTCAAATTGGTGGCCCCTAAGGGTGCTGCTGTCGTACAAAAACTTCACCTGGTCGCCGGCGGGACTCTGTGCGTTTGAAGGGAGGGTTTTGAGAAAGTGTGGCACTTACATAGTGCACATGTTGTGGATGTTATTCTGAGGTCAATTCGTTCTTACGTGCCCTCGACTCAACAGGAATAGCAAACGATAGTCCTCCTGGGAACGCTGAGGCAGGGGGATTAAAGGAGAAAGGCTGGATTTCACGTTTGACGGGCGATGGAACAGATTTATGTTTAGAATGACTTGTTATTTTAATAAATTTGTCGTTGTGGGAAATGAATTTGCGGTTTGCCTTGGATTTGGGAGAGGATGGTTCCATTTTCTTTCCTCTTTTGGGGTAACAATTGTGGTTGGCTGCGTAGACATCAGCTACTTTTACGACTTTCTTAAAAGTGATGCATCTTCTGTCCTTGACGAAATATTTAATCTGATGGGGAGCGATGCCAAGAGTTGATCCTTGAGGATTAACTCGATCAAAGAAAGCATGGTAGTCATGGAGCACTTTAGATGGGGCAAGCCAGAAATTAAGGTGACGTTGCAAGGTATAACCGAACTGACGGAAGGTCTAAACTTCGCGCGGTTAAAATCTGGGGTCATATTGTGAGCGGCAAGTAACTAGGCCTTCAATGTGGAATTTATAATCGATAGTTACCTCTGACGAAAGTGAAATAAAGATATCCCTTACTTGGGTGTTAAGTAGGGGCCACAATTTAACTACGCCGTCTGTTTCGATGTCCCAGTGATTTACTTGAAAGATTTTTGCGAAATGGGGTAGATATGAACCGAAGGCTTCCGCTTCCTTCAAGCGGAATTGATAAGTGTGTTTCGTTCCTTGCCCTTGTCATTTCTAATTCGTGCAAACGAATTTTCTCCCATTCTCTTCTTCTTGAATATAGGACATAGGGCTTTTATAGTCAGACCCAGAGATTCTCCTTGTGACTTAAGGGATTTAAATGAAGAGATGCTGTCATATCAACTGTTCGCACGATACGAATTCTGTGATTGAGACGAAAAGCCTCGGTGCCTATCCCTTACGTACGCCCCCCCAAAAACGAACAATACGATTCTTACCGATCCTTTCAAATGGCAGAATATACGAGGCCGAAAGAAACAAATATAAACTCCGCTTTGGAAAGCTAGTGATGCAGTCACCAAAAATAATAAACACAAAAGTAAATAAATTCAAATAGTCAATGAGAGCGTGTATCAAACTTTTGCAAGTAGCCTAGCAATAAAATCATTGTTTCACGGTTTCCTTGATAGCGAGAAGCAACAATCTTATCAAAGCCTTTAAGACCCTTAAAAAAAACACTTAAGAACACAAAAACCTGACACCAGTTTAATAATGAAGTATATATCTAGATATATATATGTTCTATGTCGTAGGTCAGGTATGAGCTCCCTGGATGCAGAGAAATGAGGCAAAAAGCAGGCGCGGGGAGATGTCCCTATTTTGCGTGAATCACAACGGAAATATATACGAGTACTTATTCTACCTTTAGCCGACTTCAGTTAAATGTCTATGTGGTTTGGGGAATCAAACCGGGGAAACAAAAATAATCTTTACTACTATACAAACAATAAAAATTAACAGCAAAAGAGACACTATGGGAAATACACCAAACTAATTGGAAAGCAAAATTGATTTAAATGGATACTTCGGCACGCGCCGCCGCGAACATGCACAAACGACTAATCGAAAAAAACAAAAAACAGGAGGGGGATCATGGATGAATCTCCGAAGTCGAATAGCGTCGCGCCTTTTCGAAGTTGATAGAGAGAAAAAAACGCAATTTTCTTACAATTTCCGTGGTGAGCTTCGAGGGTTTGGATCAAGGGAGTATTCTCGCCGGAAGGAGCTGAGTTGGTTATTGCAGAAGGAAGAGTCTTCACGTTGCTCGACTGTCGTTAATTCCGAAATGTTTCTTGACTGTGAGCCCTTAGGGTGAGGGAGTCGCTTGAGAATTTGTGCGTTGTGACCTTGGCTGATTCGAGCGAATACTGATTTACTCATGCTCGTGGTGGGAATTATATACGGGTTTGCCGTAAGCGGGTCCCACTCCATCTGAAGGGGCGCGGCGGGCGTAAACTTCACACCCTCTCGTTGATCTTATCCCGGGATCCAGTTTGGCTAGTCTTATCGCCCAAGAAGTTTACCCAAAGACGCAGATTGAATGTCTTCTCGTCTGTGAGATACTTCCTAGGCCTCTGCGCACGCGCGACTCTCTCTCTCTCTCTGATGTTAAGTTTGATGTGCATTCCAAAAAGCTTGGGAACGAAGAGCCTGATAAGAGATCTTGAAAGTAGTAGTGACAGGTGACATGTATGTTGGTTTCAAGGAACCGGGCGAGGCCCCTGCCTGTAATTGGAGCACACAACCAGGCAGAAACGGGGTATTAAGAATAGATTTTCGCACGCGAGATCCAGAATCAATGGCCGAGGGCGCTTTCCATGTCTGAGGGGTTGATCCAAAAACCGCAGCTGATGATGAAGGAATAATATTGATTTTTTGCACCGGATCATGGTGAGGGTGAGTGGGCAGAGCAGGCAATCGGGGGTAAAGTACGAAGAACTGGGTGGATTTCTGCTACCGTTTGGACCGATGAGGGGCCTAGGCCCAGTGAATAGCTTGAGGGCAGAGAATATTCAGCAACAGGAGAGTCTATTGAAAATTCAGGAGGCTCGGCCGAGTTAGTTCCAGAGGCTGCCTGCTTACTGGTGGCCGATGACCCAGGTGAGGAGTCCTTCCTCTTACCACGGGGGTTTGGGTCACATGGCCGGGTAGAAGAACATTCACTGGAAAATATAGAAGATTCTTTAGATAACCTCTGATGTCAAGTGTTTCGCCCTGAGCGGCAGTCCCAGCTTGAGCTGCCGGGGAGAGGGGAGCAACATTAAGTATCTCGGTATGCGAGCGATGCTTGGATGGTATATCGAGAATACGCGCGACACTCACAGTAGATGGGCGATGAGATGCTTCAGGCGTGTCGGAACTCGGAACAAGACGGTTAGTTTCGTTCAGCGTCACGGAAAACATCTGATATAAGACAGCCAAGAGGTGAAGTTTGTGCTCGAGCACGTTGGATAGCCTTTCTCACGTCCATACGCAGTCGCCAAAAGCGAGGACCTCTTTTCACATAAGAATATTGGTCAGATTTTTGACGCAGCACGGCGATTTGGCGGATTCAAGGCCATGGTAATCAGAACTACAATTCACACAGGAACTGAAGTACCTACAGGAACGACCAATTAAAACAACTCTGTGTAGTTCAACGTAGGGGCTTGCCAGAACATGAGGGTATGCAGTTCCTGACGTTTGAACGCTAAAATAAATGTGGCAGTTGCGACTTTAGCAGAGCCTACACTTTTAGTTACCCTGTGTTTATGTGTGAATCCTTGGGTACTAACCTTACTCTTGAGACGGGTGATGTCATAGTTCCTTAATTCGGTTGAATGCATGGCACCTTTGGCAAAATTCAGACGTGGATGGGGCATAACGGTTAAGCGAACTTGTGCTATAGAAGACGGAATTCGCACAACATTGAGTTGAGTGTGAGATGACACCTCGACTACTATATCACTACTACCTCATAGCCACATCCGGCGGGGTTCATCACAGCGGGACTCAAATGTTCGGTTTACGTCGAACACATCCACTTTTGCAAGTGAGGCGTCAGATGACGAACTCAAGACCAGAAAGCGGTGATAATCTAAATCCGGGTCCACATCGTTGGCATCGGGATCCAACACGCGAGGAAAGGCTGAAGAACGTTTGGCATTAAGAGAAATAGAGGGGTGCATTAAAATTGTAGTTCGCAGCACCACGAGCACCACAAAGGCCATGGGAAGAACTCCCTCACTAGGAGAAAGCCCAGAGCCTCTCTGGAACCAACGCCTGAAGAAAAATGTCCCAGAGAGGATGGGAGGGGGAGATAGAGGGGTCAATAAGAGATCATGAATGCCATAACAATGAGACCATGAATAAAGGTAGAGTGGGCGCAGCCTCCTCTCCAAAGACAAGGCAGGAACACTGTCGCGGTGAGCCTCTGGAAAGTGACCAAGGAGGGGTGGGTGCTCATGACATTAAATCTACAGCCCCTAACCTACCATCCCATATATGCCCCCTTAAGTAAAAAGACACTTGATAACTTTAATATAATACGGTTACCGAGTCATGAGATAATCTGGATTTGATGAACTTTGTCTTCCTTAAAGCCCTAATCTGAATGGGTTTCTTAAAAGGATATGCCATGGAGTAGAATTGCCACTTCAAGATCAAGACGATCGACAGGAAAAGATTATGCCATAATTTTTAAAGTGGATGCCGTGGAGTTTATCTAAATCAGGTTTGATGTTTGAGAAGTAAGTTTAGCAAGGTATATTTTTTCTTTTGCTTGTATGTGGGGCACGAAGACTACCCATATCGGCTTCCGGCGAGTGTCGTGAAAAGCGGCTAAACCAAGATAGGGGCCGCTTACTTGGAGGTTGTGCAGCAGAATTTTCGGTCCTGGCAGAGATATACGTAATGGCGGTAATGGGCCGGGGGGTGGGGGGGGCGTGCACATCACCATTCAGGCCGGTAGTGGTGATGATGCGCACCAGCACAATGTCTTGAAAATTTGTTTCAATGACATACTAGTGCACGTCTTGTCATCCTTTGTGTTTTAGGGTTAATATTTTATTAACCCTAGTGTCATATTTCGTCAACTCCTCTGCTTCCTTTCAAAACCTCTTTAGCAAAGACATTCCCTCGTTTCTCGCCAGCTTGCCCTACCTCGGAGAATGCAACCAACACCAAAAAGTCAAATAAAATGGACTAGGGACGCCTCAAACTCGGCTGGTCAATACGGAAGCGCCCTATGAATTCATCAACGGTGCAATAGTTCAGTCGACGCTTGTAGAGAATTAACATTTTGCTTCTCTTTATGGTTTATTTATCACCAGTGTGGGTTCTTAAATGTGCCACAAGAGTGTCCTTTCTCTGACCCTGATAAGAACAAAGGCTGCATTTGAAAGGCTTCTCACTTGTGTGAGTATATGAGTGGTTTTTAAGATGAACTTTCGTTGCGGCTTGATAAGGGCAAAGGCTGCATTTGAAAGGTTTCTCACCTGTGTGAGTATATAAATGGTTTTTAAGCTGAGCTTTCGTTGCAGCCTGATAAGGGCAAAGGTTGCATTTGAACGGCATCTCACCTGTGTGAGTATATAAATGGTTTTTAAGCTGAACTTTCTTTGTCCCCTGATAGGAGCAAAGGTCGCATTTGAAAGGCTTCTCACCTGTATGAGTATATGAATGACTTTTAAGATAAACTTTCGTTGCAGCTTGATAAGGGCAAATGCTGCATTTGTAAGGCTTCTCTCCTGTATGAGTCCTTGCATGTATTCTAACATCTGTTTTCTTTACAGCCTTATAAGGGCAAAGGTTGCATTTGAAAGGCTTCTCACCTGAGTGAGTATATAAATGATTTTTAAGCTGTACTTTCGTTGCTGCCTGATAAGGGCAAAGTTTACATTTGAAAGGCTTCTCTCCACGGTGATTATATAAATGGCTTTTAAGATGAACTTTCGTTGCAGCCTGATAAGCACAAAAATTGCATTTGAAAGGCTTATCACCTGTGTGATTATATAAATGTTTTTTAAGCTGAACTTTCGTTGCAGCCTGATAAGGACAAAGGCTGCATTTGAAAGGCTTCTCTCCAGTGTGAGTCAGTGAATGTCTTCTAACATCTGTTTTCCTTGCAGTCTGATAAGGGCAAAGGTTGCATCTGAACAGCTTCTCACCACTGAGATTATATGAATGTTTTTTAATATCTTTGATGGTAGCCTGATTAGGACAAAGGGCTCGAGGTGATACCATACCATTTAATTGTGGAATAACTTTGAAGTTACTGGACGAACCCAATTTCATCTGAAAAAGAAACAATTAGTTATTTTAAAATCTCTGGTTCACGATCTTTCTGGTGTAAAAGAGAGCATGCGATACAAAGAATGGGTATGAACCCCAACCATCCCAAAATCGTTCTTTAGGACTCCCACCTGATTATGACGTTAACATATCCTGAGACATTCCGCATCATACACCCACAAATTTTTTAGACAAAGGGATAAAAAGAGCCAAAAGAACGAAGTGGCTCGAAAGGATCTAGAATCAGTATAATATAATTGTGGAAATTAAAAATAATGCAGAAATTTAAAAGAATATGTGATAATTCAACAGTTAAATAGAGGATATCCTAGGCAAAGTTAGCTGCAGTGAAGAATGATACACCGCTGCTGGGCTGAAATTGCGACTCAACTTTGATCCTTCTGCATGGATTGAGCAAGAGCTTTTTTTTTAATTCAAGAGCGCTATCTCGGTGGGCTCTCACCGCCGAGGGCGTGATCACCGAGACATGTTTCAAAAAGACCAGTGTAGAACAGGGTCAACGGATCCTTTTAGAAAAAGCCATATTCTTCAATATATGTTGGAGGTGAGGCATAATAGGGTGGACATATTGATTGAAGAGACGGCACGATAGGGACACCAAAACACGATATGGTCACCTATGCTGTGCCTTACAGGTTTAGCCAGTGTAGCCTATCAGAGAGCGCTGGTGAGGGAATTGCAAATGGGAGTGAGTCGTATGGCCAAAATGGTGGCAGTAGTAGCAACTATGCGGAAGTGGCACGAATTTCTTTTTTTTTAAGGAGCCCATCTGGCGACTGCCTGCTTAGGCATAAGTCGCCGTACACGACACAGCCTACTAATAGGCTATATTAAAGTAAAAATATGTTAATAACAAATAACGCTAAAAAGGACTAGGGCCTAAAAAGAATCTAAAAGAAAACAAAGCAAAAAAGCAAGAAGGAGGCGCGCTCCGGCTGACAACTCCAAAAAGTCAAGGGCACGAACCCAACCCGATAGCGGGAGAGGAACCGTGCGCGAAGAAACCCCAGACTGGTACATTCAACAAGAATGTGCCGAACAGTCTGGGAGGCAACGCAGTATTCACGGTAGGGCGCAGGCGAGCGCTCCATCAAATTGCGTTGTGTCACGCTAGTGTGTCAAATTCGGAGACAAAAAACAACGTGAAGCCGTCGCGGCATTGGGGGGTAGGTCCATGGGAACAGTGGCGGCGCAATGGCACATAACTTTAAGTTCTCCTCGACCGTGTCCCATCTTCTTTGCTAAGCTGCCCGTATTCCTGCCATGTAATCGGTGTGAGGAAAAGCGAAATGCTGATCTGGTCAGCCCAGTCCGCGAGGACTCTTTGGCGCCCTCATTCCCTGCAATTCCTACATGCCCAGGAACCCAACAGAAGATAGTCTCGACATCCGTCCGAGTCGCCAAAACAGTGGTGTCAAGGATATCGCGAACCATGACATGAGGAGATTCCAATGCCCCAGAGCACTTGAGGCGCTTTGTGAGTCGCTATAAATCACAATCCGGTCTCCGAACTGGGGACGTCGCGTATTCTTCCGTACCGAGTGGAGTGTTGCTACCAGCTCGGCCGTGAAGACAGACAGCGCCTGACAGAGCACCGCTGACTTCCAACAGAGGGGATACGGAGGGGAAACGGAACCCCTCTTGAAACTTGGGTTAATCCGTATAAACTGGCACGGTTCCAACGTGACAGAATTGAACTCCAAAAACGCAGAAGCGTGGCGACAAATGGTCAACGGTGGTACCCTCCAGGGTAGCGGCCTGGGCAGAACAGAAAGCACCACCAGCCAGAGAGCTATAGCGAGCTCCCAGGGGAGTTTCCTGGCCCTAAACCCAAAGGGTTGGGGTATAAATGGCGTCTCTCAGTGGCAGGGGCACCGTTGAGTAGAGCTGTTTGCGAATGCGGGAGGCATCGGGATCGCGCGTACAGGCGAATAATGAACTGTGCATCGCGCTGAGGGAGTAGCATCGCCCCAACGTAGACAATTAGGCTCTTAATGGGGAAAGTACGGAAAGGACCGGTCGCCAGACGAAGTACAGTATGGTTGATCGAGTCCACCTTCCGTAATACACGCTCAGCTGCGGATGCATAAAACAGATCCGTAGTCGAGCTTCGATAGAACAAAGGATCGATAAAAAGTATGTCAGTCGCCCCAAGCGGTGAACGTCACGGAACGAAGAATATCCATGGCGCGGGTACAACAGATACTAAGGCTGCGAATATAAGCCTCCCAGGTGAGGCGTCGGTCAAATACAAGACCAAGGAAACGGTGCGATTCAACCACTTCCAGGCTTTAACCCATTGAGAAACAAGTCTGGGTCAGGGTAGAGCCGTGGATGGCGGCAGAAATACACCACCTTAGTCTTGGCCAAGGAAAACCGAAACCTGTGCGCTTCGGCATAACGAGAGACGCGGGTCAATGCCTGTTGGAGTCGACGCTTCAGAGTTGGCATCTGGGCCGCGCCAAAAGAGATCGAAAGGTGGTCCACAAAGAGCATAGCGAGAACATCTTCCGGCAGGGCCGAGGTGATGCCGTTGATGCTCAGGGCAAAGAATGTGACACTGAGGACACCCCCCTGCGGGACACCCTCTCCCTGCTCCATTGGGCCGGAGAGGGCTCCCCCCCCGTACGCGGAATCGACGATTTCGTAAAAATTTAGATATAAAGACTATGTATGAGGCATCCCCTCGCCCCATCCTGTTGAGAGTATCCATGATATCGTCTCGCCATGCGGTGTCATAGGCCTTCTCCAGATCGAAAAACACCGTGGCCCGTGGGGTAGCGCTGCCTACGAAGGCAGGCCTCGCAGAGGGCATTCTCCGGTTGAGCAGAGTATACGACGAGGAGTGGAACTTCCCGAAGCCGCACTGCGCAGAAGACAGATGGCCTCCGCTGTACAGGTAAAAGGCTAATCTAACTTTTACCAATTTCTCCAGCTTACACACGCAAGAGGAAGAGAGATTGGGAGAAAACCGGCCGGAGTAGAGTGATCCCTCCCCGGTTTGCGAAAGGCGAGCACAGTAGCTATTCGCCAGAAATCTCGGAGGAGACCCTTCACCCAGATCCTGTTGAAAAATCTAACAGAAAGGCCATGCCTCGCTCACCCAGGTGTCGAAGCATGGCGTACGGGACATCATCCGGACCATGGGCGGTGTCCGCGCACGAAGCAAGAGCGGAGCGCAACTCACTCACAGTAAACTTGTCGTTGAAGGGTTCTCCGCCTCTGGAGGTAAAGTCCAGCCGGCGGCCTTCCGCGACATCACGACGTGCATCGAATGCTGGTGGAGCAACATTCCTGCTAGAGAATGCGGAGAAAGCGGTCGCGAAAGATTCCACCACGGACGCGGGGTCCGAGATTGCGGTCCCATTTTCCTGGAGAACGGGAGGGAGATCCTGCGAGAACTTGCCCCGAATCCTTTTGACTTGCTTCCACACATCTGCCAGAGGGGTTTTCCCGTTAAGTGAAGACACGTATGCTCGGCAAGAAGAGCGGCGGGCGTACTTCGAAATATACCGGAACCTAGCCCTAGCCCGACGAAATTCAGCGACAGTGAAATCGTTCGGGCGGAACTTATAGCGCTACTCGGCCCACCACTAGGGGTGGGCGAGGGAGCCGAAGCTCCTTTGTTTCTGTCCTCCATTCGGGGGACAGCTTTATGAACCCCGGAAGATGGCCTGGCGACCAACTTCAGGGGGTGTTGCGTCCTGTGAGTCTAACGACTCGGTGTAGGCGCGTGACTGTTTCGCCTTACGGGAAACGGTCATGCTGGGGAAAGAGGGGGGAGCCCTGGTTTTAGCCGGGGCTGGGTATGAACCATTTTTACACCAGCTTTACAAGGGGAGCGCCCGGGTTGAGTAGAGCCTGCAGAAGGGCTCCGAATGGGCGCGGAAACAACCGTGCTCGTTGGCCTGGATCGGCCAGGAGCAGAGGGTGCCTAACTATTGAGGCATAAGACGTCCCAGACAGAACCGGGCGCGCCAGGACTAAGTCCTTAGCCTCGCGGAATGAGAGTCGACTTTGGGCCTGAACGGCCAGGATTTCTTTCTCAAGGAGATATGCACCACATTGCTGCGAAGAAGCGAGGTGCGGCTCTCCGCAATTGACACACTTGGCCACACACGATTTGGACTTATCGTGTGCGGCATTGGAGCAATTTACACAGACTTCGGGTGACCCCGACTTTGCACGTCTACATGAACGATTCGTATAGCCGAAGCGGTAACAGTAATAGCACCGCCGCGGCAGTGGCACGAATGCCTTCACGCGGTAGCGGTACCAACCTGCACGCACCGACTCAGGGAGCTTGTCACAGTCGAACGAGACAAAGAGTGTAGGGGTGGGTCTCGAGGCCCCTCCCTGTTTTCTCATCACACGTTCGACCTTGACCGCCCCATGGTCGGCCAGCTCTAAGGTGATGTCCTCTATGGAGTAGTCAACGAGTTCCCTTGCATAAACTCTACTCTTTTCACAAAGTTCATGGTAGAGTGCGGCGTCACACTCACCGGGGAGCCATGAAGTGTCCGAAGAGCACTTATCTTGGCCGCCTCGGAGGGATCCGCCGCATTCGCCAGAAGGCTCCCATCCGAGAAATTGGTCACCTTCGGCTCTCTACCAATTACCCTAGCTAATGCTCTCCTCTGATGGATCATGTTGTCTTTGGCCAACATGCTGCCATCAATGGAGCAAATAACGAGGAAGCGATTAAAGCCAGCGGCTCGAAAACGCCAGGTAGCTTCTGAATGAGGGGCCCCGATGTTATCCAGGCTCCGCCCAGCGCTCTTTTCGTCTTAGTCAGGGGCTCCGCATCCGGGGGGGGGGGGCAGAGGGGCCGGATGTGCCAATCTTGGCTTGGTCGCTTACCAAAGTGGCAGCAGACACATCAGTCCCGGCAGCCCCCGCGGATCGAGAGGACCCCCCCCCCCGTCTTTTTCTTTTTAGGAGAGGAGGGCGGGGAATGAACCCGCTTCTCCCCGACACCGGCAGGAGCCCCCAGGCCAGATGGACCGGCCTCAGCCAGGTCCTTCTCCGAAATGAAGAAGGTTCTGGTAGTCGTAGGGGCACCGGTCGGAGGAGATCCCTCTTCTCCTTGTACTGCCTTCGAAACCCGGGCCGTTTGAGGAGGACCTTGCATAGGGGCGGATTCGGGTTCGGTGCTTGGCGCCGAGCCCGGATTCCCCCCCATGGAAGGCCCTACCGTCTGAGGCTGGGTTGCCTCAAGGACCATGTCTATCTCAGGGGGGGCCTCCAGTTGGCCATCCCCTCCCACGACATCGCAGGTCCCGTTGGCATCATTGTCAATTGTCAGGTGGTGTGGGGAGGCACAGGCCTTGACCGGGGCAAGGTTTAATATTCTTGCCAGCAGGTCTTTTGAGGCAGCGCCTGAAGAGGCCTGGCTTCCCTCTTCCCCCCTAAGGGGGGTAGGCGGTCGGCTATGGGCTGCCTTTCTTGGCAGTCTCCTTTTAAAGAAAAGGGGGGACTGCCACTGGAAAAAGGGAGGTGCCCAAAAGCACCTCCAGAGAAGGGGGTGAGGGGGAGTCCCCTACACTCGTAGGCGTAGGAGAGGAGTAAGCCTCCTCTCCGGTTAGAGAAGTTTGGAGGGTCCCCAGCGCAAGCACAGGCAGGGGGACCTCCATTTTTTCTTTGGAGCTGCCCGAGGGCGGCTCCGTCGAAGTAGAAGGGAAAATTAAGGGGAGATTTTTATTTTTCTCATCATTGGACATCGTGACCCTAAATTTTCTACAGGAAGCAATAGCTCATCACCCCTCGCAGTAGCCCGCAGTGCAAGGGGTGTGTACAGGCCTGGCAGAGCCAGGTGCCGCCATTCAGGACCACCCCTCCCGCCTGGTGGCCTGGCAGTCCCTCTGCATGGCGGCTCCACCTTGGACACGGCGTAAAATTGATAGTGTGTGAAGAGGAAAGGAAAAGGGATGTGAAGAAGGTATGGGTGGGGATGAAGCAGGTTGTTAAAAAAAACCCATCCCGAACCGGAGCTCAGGGGTTAGGGAACATTATCCCCTCCCCCCTCAGCCCCGATCCGGGAGAGTTGGCTGAGAAGAAGGTCAACATCTACTCTGTGAAAATAGAGGCTGACCAGAGAAAGTTGTGGGAGAGGTTGTAGGGAAGAAATACAGGCTGTCTGAAAGAAGGAGAAGAGGCTAAGCTGGGACCGAATGGGGCACTGAGTCCCGTCAGCACGGCGGCCTGGAAGGCAAATCGCCGCGCCTCTTACAGGAACCTTATTTACAAAGTGAAACAGAAGTATGATGAGGCCGAGAATAACCATCAAGTTACGGCCAAACAAAATGATCATAAATGTTTGTTTCTCTGTTATCACCATGAATGAAATTTGTCATCAGTGTCAAGCAGATGTCGAGGATCCTGGTCAGTCCATTGGCAAACTTTTCAAGATGTGGGAGCAAGGTAACCATCCAAACACCAGTGTACTAGGACCTAGGCTACTACACATATGAGCTGAAGAAGTGCTAGCTTCTCATACCAAGGAAAGCCATAAAGTGAAGGCAGAAGCCCTCACCATCCAAATCAAGGAAAATAGCAACAGCCTCCTTCATTTATTCTTTGAGAAAGGAGGGAAAAAAAGTGATTACCTTTCCCGAGAAACTTTACTCTGCAGACTGAGGGTATTAAATATATTCTCACTTGAAATGTGTGCGAGAGGGACTAGGGGCCAGTAGTAGGAAACCCACTCATATAAATGTGAGAGGTACTGTTATTATATCAGGTGTTTTACCACCGTAGACACCATAGTAGAATTCTGTGATTAAAATTTGGGAAATATAAAAAGCAATCTGGAGTATTTTATTTTATTTTTTTTTTAAACATCTGGCAACTGCCCACTTGGGCATAAGTCGCCGAAAAACACGACAGCCTAGAACCAGCTAACTTTAAAAAAAAAAAATGAAAACATAACGATATGAATGGAAAAACTTAACAATCAGGAAGCAATCTCCAGCAGCGGGGGGAGGTCCCCCTCACCCCGGTGCCGGAGAGTGCAACCTACAAAACCACAATAACAAACGAAAAACAAAAAGCATCTTAAATAAAGGCAAGAGAAGCCCGGCCTCCCCCCAAAAGTCAATGTGCACAAACTCGTCCCGAGCATAAGGGACAGGCGGTAGCGACCCCGCCCATCCCGGTACCGGGACAGGTATCGTGCGCGAAGATCACCCAGACTGAGACATTCGACAAGAATGTGGCGAACAGTCTAAGGGACGACGCAGTCGTCGCAATAGGGCGCTGGCGAGCGCTCCATCAGATAGCGATGCGTCACACGAGTATGTCCGATTAGGAGACGACAGAAAGCGACCTGAAGCCAGCGCGGCATTGGGGGATAGGTCCATGGGAACAGTCGCGGCGCAATGGCACGCAACTTTAAGTTCCTTTCGACCGTCTCCCATCTTCTTTGCCAAGCAGTCCGAAGAGCTGCCCGTATTCCTGCCATGTAGTCAGTGTGAGGGAGAGCGAAACGCTGGTACGGTCGCAGAGTCCTCGCGGACTCTTTGGCGCGCTCATTCCCCGCAATTCCTACATGTCCAGGAACCCAGCAGAAGATAATCTCGACATCTGCCCGGCTCGAAAAAACCATGGCGTCACGGATATCGCGAACCAGGGGATGCGGAGATTCCAATGCCCCGAGAGCACTCAGGGCGCTTTGTGAGTCGCTATAGATCACAATCCGGTCTCCGAATCGGGCACGTCGCGTAATCTCCCGTACCGAGTGGTGTATTGACACCAGCTCGGCCGTGAAGACAGACGCAGCGCCTGTAGAGCCCCGCTGACTTCAAACAGAGGGGATACGGCGTGGAAGCCGACCCCCTATTAGGACTTGGAGCCATCCGTATACACTGGCACGGTTCCAGCGTGACACGATGTGTGGTCCAAAAAGGTCGAACGCAATACTCCTGGCGCCGTACAAGCTTTGGGAACAGAGGCGTGGCGACAAATAGCCAAATGTGGTATCCTCCAGGGTGGCGTCCTGGGCAGAACCAGGGGCGCCACCGGCCCGAGAGCTATATCTAGCTCTCGAAGGAGTTTCTTGGCCCTAAACCCAAAGGGCTTAGGGTATGACTGGCGTCTCTCGGTGGCATAGGCACCATCGAGATCAGCTGCGGATGCAGTGAGAGCTGTTGGCGACTGAGGGAGGCGCCGGGCTCGCGCGTACAGGCGAGTGATGCACTGCACGCGGCGCAGAGCGAGTGTCATCTCCCCAGCATTTACCAACAGGCTCTCAATGGGGGAAGTGCGGAAGGGACCGGTCGCAAGACGAAGGCCGGTGTGGTGGATCGAATCCACTTTCCGCAATAAACGCTCAGCTGCGGATGCATAAAACTCGCATCCGTAGTCGAGCTTCGAAATAACAAAGGATCGATAAAAAAGTAGGGCAGTAGCCCTATCAGCACCCCAAGCGCTGAACATCACGGAACGGAGAATGTCCATGGCGCGGGTACAAGAGACCCTAAGGCTGCGAATATGAGCCTCCCAGCTGAGGCGTCGGTCGAATACAGACCAAGGAAACGGTGCGACTCCACCACATCCAGGCGCACCCCATTAAGAAACAAATCTGGGTCGGGGTGAAGCCGTGGATGGCGGCAGAAGTGCACCACCTTAGTCTTGGCTAAAGAAAACCGAAACCTGTGCGCTTCCGCATAGCGAGAGACGCGGTTCAATGCCTGTTGGAGTCGACGCTCCAGAGTTGGCCTCTGGGCCGCGCCAAAAGAGATCGAAAGGTCGTCCACGTAGAGCGTAGCGAGAACATCTTCTGGCAGAACCGAGGTGATGCCGTTGATGCTCAGGGAAAGAGTGTGACACTGAGGACACTTCCCTGCGGGACACCCTCTTCCTGCTCCTTTGGGCCGGAGAGGGCTCCCCCCACCCGTACGCGGAATCGACGATCTCGCAAAAATTCAGATATAAACATTGGGAGGC
Source organism: Ceratothoa steindachneri (assembly GCA_963969495.1). NCBI lineage: Eukaryota > Metazoa > Arthropoda > Malacostraca > Isopoda > Cymothoidae > Ceratothoa > Ceratothoa steindachneri. Next base: position 33,476,069 of record OZ018331.1, on the reverse strand, counting down.
GTCCCCTCGCCCCCATCGTGTGGAGAGTGTCCATGATACCGTATCGCCATGCGGTATCATAGGCCTTCTCCAGATCGAAAAACACCGTGGCGTAGTGCTGTCTACGAAGGAAAGCCTCGCAGACGGCATTTTCCAGTCGGAGCAGAGCATCCGATGTGGAGTGGAACTTGCGGAAGCCGCACTGTGCGCAAGACAGATGGCCTCCGCTGTCCAGGAGCAATCTGGAGTATATAAGGTACACAAAAATAAGATATATCTATTATAGTGAGATCAGAAGCTTTCAGTAAAGAGGCATAAAATAAAGTTTAGGTCATTTAAAATTATAAATTTCTATTAAAAGCATAAATATCTAACTAAATAACACTATAATAGTAATTTGGATAAAAGAAACACATAGGACTCAGAGACCTATGTCTGTTAAATTTTTAAGTTTTAAAACCTGGTACGAAATGATCCTAGGTTCAATTGCAAAATGGTAGATGGAGAGAAGCCTGAAGGCATTATTTTGCTCGGTAAGAGAACCTACCTTTCTGGGAGTGGGACGGAAGTTGAGTCTCTGAGTGCCAATAACAGGGATCTTTTGCACATTAGTCTCTGGTAAATGAGGTGTAACATATTTTTTGGTTGTGGTGGTTTTGTAGGCGAAGTAAGGAGACGTTTTTTTTGTACTGTGAGTAGTACGAGTCTCCAGTTGTAGGGCAGTCTCAGAAGTCTCACTTGGCTGGGTTTTTGGTGTTTCCGGTCTTGAAGTTGCATATAGTTGTGTTCCAGGTCAGCTTGGGTCTGTGACTGTCTTGGGTTGCTGTTGTTCTATAGGTGGAATAGAGGTAGTCTTTTGTGATTGTGAAGGCGATTGCGTTTGAGTGTGAGGGTCGTCAGACTTACGCAGATGGTCTTTTAAGAGCTTTTCTGTTTGTTCTGCTTTCTTCAAAATAGGAGATGCATCCATTTTATTTGCAGACTGTACTTTTGGAAGAGCTCCCCCTAGTTTTCACAAGAGGAGTAGGTTCTGTTTCACGCTCCACATCCATGATAGCATCAGAATGCTGATGCCATCTCTATGACGTGGATGTGGAAGAGTATGTGCAGTGGTTGATGTTGTAGGAAGATTAGGTGTGGTCCTTGCAGAGGCAACTGTACTGTTAATTGCAACATTGCTCTCTTGGGCAAGAGGGTGAGTATAAAGGTTCATATATAGGGTCAAGATTCTTTTGAGAGCTACAAAACGAGGAATTCGCTCTCTCATCTGTAGGTCTAAGACATCTTTCTCACATTTGTATTTTGGACATTGTCTGTCATTACTGTAGTGAGGTCCCTTACAATGAAAGTAAAACACCTTACTTGTGCATGCATCCTTGTGATGACCTCCACCACTACATCAGGCACATGTGTCTACCTCTCTATGGCAATGTTTTGCTACATGGCCAAAGCGCTGAGATTTGTAACACTGCTGGGGGCAGTAGCGGTACTGGTCCACCTCAACCAATACCCAGCGAGTGACACAAAACACTGGCGGGGAGGAGTGGAGGTTAAAAGTGAGGATAAAAGTGTCGGTTGGTACTAATTGTTCATCTCGTCTCTGTGGTACTCTACAGACATCTGTGATATTTCCTCCTCTGATGACTGCTGTAGTATAGGAGTGCGAATTACACCCTTAACAGTGTTATATTGGCGGTGTGCAGTAACAGTGATTTGCTTTCTCACTAGAGACTTTAATGATCTGATCTTGGTGGCCTGCACACTAGTTTGAGCCTCCACCAGTAGAGAACTTTTTGTAGCCTTGACAATTTTTAATGTCTGGCCAACTTTAGACTGGATGTCTTGATCCAGTTTAATGTTATTTACACACGTAGCTAACTCTAATCCAGGAAACTGGATGAAGTATTTCTCAAAGTAGGGAGTTGTAGCTGTGACTGTACAACTAAAATCACAAGTAGATTGCAGTTGATGCTGTCTCTTTATCATCCCTTTCTACGCCTCACTACTGGAATCCAAGGATTCTCAGCTGTGGACATACTTGGACTATGAGTGGAATGTGGTACGTAAAGTTTCAGTGTTACAACATTTGAGTCTCTAATGTCTTGGATAGTAGTGGGCGGAGCCACTGCCTAAGCATTAGATTGCCATTTTCATTTATAGTTTCAGCATGGTTGTCTGTATTCTCATCTGTGGAAACCAGGGTAGTGCATTCAGTTTCAGTGCTTAATTCAGTAGGTTCTGCTGCGATATTTTGCATAGTGTGTAGTGTGAACTTTTTAGGTTTGTCAGAAGTAAGACCAGATGAACGAGGAGCAACTACCCCATCTGGCTTGTCTGCTGTAGCTTCGGTATTAGTAATAGCAGGAACTGAAAGAGCATCCAAATCGAAATCCTTAAGATGGTCCAGGTTTGTCAGAGACTCAGTCCCTGTGCCAGAGAGATCAGTCCAAAAATGAGATTTAGGTTTTAAGATTTTCATTGGTGGGCATGGGGACCCTGTTGTGAGTGTGGGACGCAAACACTAATCACCCCCTGCAGTATTCCACTCTGCAAGGGGTAATAAGAGGCTGGCTGCCACCATTCAAAGCCACACCTCCCGCCCAGTGGCCAGGCAGCCCATCAGCATGGTGGCTCCACCTTGGGCTTAGCGTAAAATTAATAGGCTACAGAAATGCAGAAAAGGGATGCAAGGAGGATGAAGGTGGGGGGAAGAAGCAGGTAGTTAAAACTCACCGCCCCAAACCAGATCTCAGGGGTGAGGGGACAATGCCTCCTTCCCCTCAACCCTGATCTGGGATGGTTGAGTGGGAGAAAGCTGGTAGGCATCCGGTGGCGTACCTAGGATTTTAGGCTGGGGAGGAGGGAGGGCGAAAACTATGTTTATTTTGATTAGAAACAAAATTCTTCACTTACTCAAATTAAATCTTCACTTCAATTATTTGATTTCAACTAGCAGAGGGTTTTATGGTCCAGATTCATGCTTTCAGCAGTTAAGTTCTAGAGTTTAAAAGTGAAGAAAGGCCCATAACAGAATGAAAGAGAATTATTTTTGTATTGTTAAATGAACAAGAGATACAAATCACACACTTGAACAGTCTTTATTGTATTAATAATAATCAGCTCAAATATCAAATTATAAAATTAGTGAATTAACCACCATTAGGCAGTTAACAAACATTTCACCAAATGACTGCCTCAGTACCTTCATGAATCATTTTGATGACTGCAGAACAAAAGTTCAAAGCAGGAGCCTTCGATTGCCCTTATCACGGAACACATCAATAACTTCATCTGAGTCCACCTCAATGTTGTGTGTCATTAGCAGCACCAAAGCATCGAGACACTCTTGAGTCATTGTTAACCTCATATAAGTTTTGAGTCTTCGAAGATGAGAGAAGGATCGCTCGGAACTGGCGGTAGACGACAGTAGTTTCAAACAGTCAAAGTGGTGTTGTCACATCGGGCAGCAACATTCGAGTCGCTTCCTTGATGCACTTTTCAAGAGTCCAATCCTCTCGATCTTCCACTCCACTTATTTCTGTCAACCACTCTTGAATTTGGGAGTTAGCATTATCGATTCCATCAGCGAAGTCTTGCTCGTAGATCTTGAGGACAGGAAGTAGTTCCTTCGAAGGGTCCTCCCGAGCAAATCGGGGTATGAGCTATTGCAATTTCACTATGCGGCACATGCATTTGTCGTCAAATAGGCTCGCTAGTTTGGCTATCATCGTATCCAGAAATGGGACTAGTAAGGTTCTTTCATAGTACAATTCAGACATCGACCCTTCTTGGGCCTGTGGATGCACAGTAATTTCAGTCCCCATGATGGTGCTCATCTACATTACTTCAGTAAACATCGGCTTAGATGCAGTCAAGGACCCATCTTTCATTTTCTCAAGCTTCTGCCTGATGACACGATGCGTTCATACACCTCCCCAAGATGTTGTGCTGGGTCCTGCAACCCCTGACTCACAGGGAGGGTTAGATGCAAGACTGCATCTGCAACTGCGAGAGAGCAGGTAAAACTAGGTCGGGTCATTGCGCCAAAAAGGAAGACAGCGTGTGAGTCGCCATCCTCCGAAATATGGTTCATGATGGATACGACAAAGGGAAATAGCTCAACTAGAACGGCAACACTGTTGTGGCATTCCATCCACAATGTAGGGCAGTGCAACATCTTAACGAAAGTGGAGCGGTTCAGTTTCTGTTTTGTTCAATTGTTTGTGATGTAGCAAAAATAATACAATATGAGACAAACCGTTAACTCTAAACCACTAAGTGTAAAAAATATTTAAGTTAAGAAGGATATATTATATATAGGAGATACAGCTGTATTGGAGATGACAGAATGTAAACAATGATAAGGAACAGAAATATTTTCTATGAGATATATAAATTAGTTGAAAATAGACTACTCACCAGTGTGATGCTAACGCTTTTAAGCACTATTTATAAGCACAGACACTGAAGTTCATACAACATAACTATCACTGTAAGATTCGACAAGGAGTGGGTGTGCTGTTGGCAAGTAGCTGCTTATATAGCTTCTACAGACGATCTCTAGAATGTTCCAGTGACTTTTAGATGGCATTGTCTTCCGGTAGCGCGCAACTAACCACGTGGTGGGGGTCCCCAAACAATCCAAATCACAGGAGGCGATACCAATGTACAATAACTATCTTAATATGACAGAAACGGCTGCATTATCGGCAAGAAACTTATTATATAACTACCAGAATGTTCAAATCACCAGTGCCTTGTAGGTGACGTGTAGCTTCCGGCGGTGACTCACTGCTGGAGTTGTTTCCGGTAGCGCACGGCTAACCACATGCTGGGGTTTCCCAAACATTCCAAATCACCCAAAGCGACAGTAGCAGCCACTCACAGTGCCCTCAACCCATTTTACCTCAATTTGTGCTATTTTAAAACTCAACCTATCTTATCGGTAAAATAAATGTTGCTAAATATATAATTACTTTTGCAAATTGCTAAAAGTAAAAAAAAATATTGCCAAGCTCGCCCCCCCCCCCTTAGGTACACCACTGTTGGCATCGACCATGTTAAATGAGAGGCCGGCCAGAGAAAGCTGTAGGAGAGATGGAAGGGAAAGTGAGGAAACAGGGTGTCAGAAAGAAGGATAAGAGGATATGGGGGAAGAGGTACTGTTTGCACAGCACTCCATTAAAAGGACATTCATGCAAGCATGAGTAATAACATTGGTGTAAAGAAAATATGAAATAATGTTTGCCATTATACAAATAAATTAACTAAGGAACTAAAAATAGCAAAGATTACCTTTTCTCGGTGGTCTTGGTGGAATAACTCACTCGTAGTGTTTGGTAGAGAGTTTTCAGATTTTGGACACAGTACATCAAAAGTAACAGAAGAACTGATCTCTGCATGAAGGAATTCTTCACTAACTTCTTCCTTCAATGAAATCTCCCCAAAGTCCTGCTTGAAGAAGTACAAAATTTAATTCTTACAGAGCATCCAGAAATCACTGTTGTTCTTTTCATACATCAATATTTAGGTTTTTAAGGGCTTAACTTGGAGATTTAGATATGCTCACTTCTAGGAGATTGTAAAGTTTAGTGTGTGCAACTAGCAGAAGTGCGTATGCTGATAACAACTAAATAGTGGTGTCAAATGTGATGATGGGAGATTGACTAGGTAGGGAATGATCTTTTTTTTTTATCTGGTGACTGCCTTCTAGGGCATAAGTCGTTGCACTCAAGCCAGTCTAAATCTAGGCTACATTAAAAAAAAGGAAAAACAAAAAGCAAAAGAAAAACAAACAAATTGAAGAAATAAAGAGCTAGCTCCATGAACAGGGAAAGGTCCGCCCTCTCCCGACGAAAAAGACCGCGATCCATGATTGAATTTTAAATAATAAGGAGAAGGCCAGCCTCCTCCAAAAAGTCTAAAAGTCCAAGGTCGGTGTGCACGAATTCGTTCCGAGTATAAGGGACAGGCGGTAGCGACCCCGCCCATCCTGGTACCGGGAACAGGTATCGTGCGCGAAGATCACCCAGACTGGGACATTCGACAAGAATGTGCCGAACAGTCTGGGGGACGACGTAGTCGTCACAATAGGGCGCCGTCTCCTATCTTCTTGGACAAGCAGTCCGAAGAGCTGCCCGTATTCCTGCCATGTAGTCGGTGTGAGGAAGAGCGAAAAGCTGGTCCGGTCGCAGAGTCCTCGCGGACTCTTTGGCGTGCTCATTTCCCACAATTCCTACATGTCCAAAAACCCAGTAGAAGATAATCTCGACATCCGCCAGGGTTGCCAAAGCGGTGGCGTCAATGATGCGGAGATTCCAATGGCACGAGAGCACTAAGGGCGCTTTGTGAGTCGCTATATATCACAATCAGGTCTCCGAACCGGGCACGTTGCGTAATCTCCCATAACGAGTGGTGTATTGCCACCAGCTCGGCCGTGAAGACAGACGCAGCGCCTGGCAGAGCCCCACTGACTTCAAACAGAGGGGATACGGCGTGGAAGCTGACACCCTCTTGGGACTTTGAGCCATCTCTATACACTGGCACGGTTCCAGCATGACACGAGGTGTGCTCCAAAAAAGTCGAACGCAATACTCCCGACGCTGTACAAGCAATGGGAGCAGAGGCGTGGCTACAAATAGCCAAATGTGGTACCCTCCAGGTTGGCGTCCTGGGCAGAACCAGGGAAGCCACCGCCGCGAGAGCTATACCTAGCTCTCGAAGGAGTTTCCTGGCCCTAAACCCAAAGGGCTTAGGGTATGACTGACGTCTCTCGGCGGCATAGGCACCGTCGAAATCAGCTGCGGATGCAGTGAGAGCTGTTGGAGACTGAGGGGGGCGCCGGGGTCGCGTGTGCAGGAGAATAATGCACTGTACACAGCGTAGAGCGAGTAGCATCTATCCAGCATCGACTAGTAGGCTCTCAATAGGGAAAGTGCGGAAGGCGAAGGCCGGTGTGGTGGATCGAGTCCACCTTCCGCAAAGGATCGATAAAAAAGTAAGGCAGTAGCCGTATCAGCACCCCAAGCGCTGAACGTCACGGAAGGAGAATATCCATGGCGCGGGTACAAGAAACTCTAAGGCTGCGAATATGAGCCTCCCAGCTGAGGCGTCGGTCAAATACAAGACTAAGGAAACGGTGCGATTCAACCACTTCCAGGCGCACCCCATTAAGAAACAAATCTGGGTCGGGGTGGAGCCGTGGATGGTGGCAGAAGTGCACCACCTTAGTCCTGGCCAAAGAAAACCGAAACCTGTGCGCTTCGGCATAGCGAGAGACGCGGTTCAATGCCTGTTGGAGTCGACGCTCCAGAGTTGGAAATCTGGGCCGCACCAAAAGAAATCGAAAGGTCGTCCACGTAGAGTGTAGCGAGAACATCTTTCGACAGCACTGAGGTGATGCCGTTGAAGCTCAGGACAAAGAGTGCGGCACTGAGTTGAGGACACTTCCCTCTTCTTGCTCCTTTGGGCCGGAGAGGGCTCCCCCCACGCGTACACGGAATCCACGATCTCGCAAAAATTCAGATATTAACATTGGGAGGCGTCCCCTTGCCACCATCGTGTGGAGAGTCTCCATGATACCGTATCGCCATGCGGTATCATAGGCCTTCTCCAGATCGAAAAACACCGTGGCGTAGTGCTGTCTACGAAGGAAGGCCTCGCAGACGGCATTTTCCAGTCGGAACTTGCGGAAGCCGCAATGTGCAGAAGGAAGATGGCCTCCGCTGTCCAGGAAAAAGGCAAATCTAACATTTACCAATTTCTCCATCAATTTGCACATGCAAGAGGTTAGAGATATTGGGCGGAAACCGGCCGGAGTAGTGATCTCTTCCCAGTTTGCCAAAGGCGAGCACAGTAGCGATTCGTCAGGAATCTGGGAGAAGACCCTCCACCCAGATCCTGTTGAACAAATCTAATAGAAAGTCCATGCCTCGCTCACCCAGGTGTCGAAGCATGGCGTACGGGACATCGTCCGGACCATGGGCGGTGTCCGCGCACGACGCAAGAGCGGAGCGCAACTCACTCACAGTAAACTTGTCGTTGAAGGGTTCTCCGCCTCTGGAAGTAAAGTAAGGCCGGCCTCCTTCCGCGACATTACGAAATGCATTGAATGCTGGCGGAGCAGCATCCCGGCTAAGGATTCCGGCACGGACGCGGGGTCCGAGATTAGGGTCCCATTCTCCTGGGAGGGGGGTCCTGCAAGAACTTGCCCTGAATCCTTTTGACTCGCTTCCACACCTCTGCTAGAGGGGGCCTTCGCGTTAAGTGAAAACACGTATGCCCGTCAAGAAGAGCGGCGGCGTGCTTCGAAATATACCGGAACCTAGCCCTTGGCCAACCAAATTCAGCGACAGTGAAATCGTTCGGGCGGTGCATGTAGGCATAACGCTTCCGTTTGAGGGCCGTCTCACACTCGGCCAGACGTTCTGGGAATAGGAGTGAGGCCCGTGGCGAAGAGGTTGCCGGAGAAGAACTCAACGGCCTCATCTACCGACCTAAACTCCTCGACTGAGATAGAGAATTCAGTCATTTGATGAAATGCAGGCCACCGTGCCCGCGCCAAGCACCACCGAGGTGGGCTCTCAGGCGGCAGTTGCCCTGAAAATGATATTTGAATGGGAAAGTGATCAATACCATGGAGGTCATCAACCACCCCACAATCAAAATCAGGCTGTGCATCCAGAGAGCACAAAGATAGATCAAGGCAAGAAAATGAAGCGGTTCTTGGGCAGTGATGCGTAAACTCATTCACATTTAGGACACCTATCTCAAGTTCTTCAATCAGATCGGCAAGGACTTGTCCCCGGGGATTTATTGATTAATATCCCCCAGAGAGGATGCCTACCTTTCAGATCTCCAAGCGAGAGAAAGGGCCTCGGCAACCGTGCCACGTCGCGGCGGACGTCCCCCGCGTCGAAGTCAGCTGACGGTGGAATGTACGCAGAAATGATAGTATACCTCCTATCCAGGTGCAGCTGCACAGCCACTGCCTGAAAGGAGGTATCTAAATTAAAAGGAAGAACGGAGACATCATGCCAGGTGTAAACCGCGCATCTCCCAGCCCAGCCATCTCGCGGTGGTGGGATCACAAGACCCTTATACCCCAGGAGGGCGGGCAGGGGGCACGCACATAGCATGGTCTCCTGCAGAAAAATGGCTAACGAGGAACGGGACGAGACGAGCCTCCGCAGCTCCTCCCAGTTGTCCCGGAGTCCACAGCAATTCCATTGAAGGAATATGCCCTCATGGCAATGGCCGTACGCTTCCCAGAGGCAGAACCCCGGGTGCTGTTGGCCGGACAGAGCGCTGAAGGCGCTGTCGCCTTCAAGGACTTATTAGGAGAGGTTGGGCTCGCTATTCTTTTCCTCCCTCCGCCTCAAAACCTTAGGCGGGCATTGCGGCTTCGGAGGGGCCCTCTTTTCGAGGGTGTTGCATCCTGTGAGTCTAATGACTCAGTGGAGCCGCGTGGCCGTTGCACCTTACGGGAAACGGTCATGCTGGGGAAAGAGGGGGCAGCCCTGGTTTTAGCTGGGGCTGGGTGTGAACCCTTTTTGCCGCCAGCTTTACCAGGGAAGTGCCCGGGTTGAGTAGAACCCACAGAAGGGCTCTGAATGATCGCGGAAACAACCGTTCTTGTTGGCCTGGATGGGCCAGGAGCAGAGGGTGCTTTTCTAACTATTGAGGCATAAGACGTCCCAGGCAGAGCCAGGCGCGCCAGGACCAAGTCCTTAGCCTCGCAGAATGAGTCGATCCTGGGACTGAATGGCCAGGATTTCTTTCTCAAGGAGATATGCACCACATTGCTTCAAAGAAATGGGGTGCGGCTCTCCGCAATTGACACACTTGGCCACACACGATTTAGACTTAGCGTGTGCAGCCTTGGAGCAATTTATACAGACTTCCGGGCAGCCGACTTTGCATGTCTACAAAGAATGATTCATACGGCAGAATCAGTGACAGTAATAGCACCGCCACGGCAGTGGCACGAATGCCTTTACGCGATAGCGGTACCAACTGACACGCATCAACTCAGGGAGCTTGTCACAGTCGAACGTGATGAAGAGTGCAAGGGTGGGTCTCGAGGCCCCTCCCTGTTTTCTCATCACACGTTCGACCTTGACTGCCCCATGGTCGGCCAGCTATAAGGTAATGTCTTCAATGGAGTAGTCAACGAGTTCCCTCGCATAAACTACTCCTTTCACAAAGTTCATGGTAGAGTGCGTCGTCACAATCACCAGGGTGCCATCAAGTGTCCGAAGAGCACTTATCTTGGCCACCTGGAGGGATTCGCCAGAAGGCTCCTGTCTGAGAAACGGGGTCACCTTCGGCTCTCTACCAATTGCACTAGCTAATCCTCTCCTCTGATGGATCATGTTACCCTTGCCCAATATGCTGCTATCAGTGGAGCAAATAATGAGGAAGCGTTTGAAGCCAGCGGGCTCAAAAACGCCAGCTAACCTTTGAATGAGGGGCCCTGATGTTATCGAGGATCTGCCCTGCGCACTTTTAGTCTTAGTCAGGGGCCGGATGTGCCGATTTTGGCTTGGTCGCTTACCAAAGTGGCAGCAGACCCATCCGTCCCGGCAGCCCCCGCAGGAGGAGAGGTCCCCCCCCCCAAGTCTTTTTCTTTTTAGAAGAGGAGGGCGGGGAATGAACCTGCTTCTCCCCTCCGCCAGCAGGAGCCCCCAGGACTGATGGACCAGCCTTAGCTAGGTCCTTCTCCGAAATGTAGAAGCTCCTTGCAGTCATAGGGGCACCGGTAGGAGGAGATCCCTCTCCTCCTTGTACTGCCTTGGAAACCCTAGTTGTTTGAGGAGGCCCTTGCACCGATCACAGATTCACCCCCATGGAAGGCCCTACCATCTGAGGCTGGGTTGCCTCAAGGACCATGTCTACCTCAGGGGGGGGCTCCAGTTGGCCATCCCCCCACCCCCAAAACATCGCAGGTCCCGTTGGCATTATTGTCACTAGTCAGGTGGTGTGGGGAGGCACAGGCCTTGACCCCAGCAAGGTTCAATATTCTTGCCAGCAGGTCTTTTGAGGGAAGCGACCGAAGGGGCCTGGCCTCCCTCTCCCCCTAAGGGGGTTTGCCCTACTGAGCCGCTTCAATGGGGAGCGGTCGGCTATGGACTGCCTGCTGGCTTTCTTGGCAGTCCCTTGGAAAGAAAAAGAGGGACTGCCGCTGGAAACAGGTAGGTGCCTGAAAGCACTTCCAGAGAATGGGGTGAGGGGGAGTCCCCTACACCCATAGTGGGAGTTATTCTCCTCTCTGGTTAGAGAAATATGGAGGGTCCCCTGCGCAAGTAGAGGGACGGGAGGAACCTCCATTTTTTCGGTGGAGCTGCCCAAGGGTGGCTCCGTCTTAGGGGGAAATTTGGGGGGGAGGGTGACTCATCAATGGGCATGGTGACCGTCTTTTTATTACGGGATGCAATAGCACATCACCCCTCGCAGTAGCCCCCTTCCGCCTGGTGACCTGGCAGCCCTTCAGCATGGCGGCTCCACCTTGGGCATGGCGTAAAATCAAGGATAGATGGTGAAGTGAGAAGGAAAAGGGATGTGAGGAAGGTATGGGTGGGGATAAGGCAGGTTGTTAAAAAAACACCATCCCGAACTGGAGCTCAGGGGTTAGGGAACGTTGTTCCCTCCCCCTTCAGCCCAGATCTGGGTCTGTTGACCGAGAAGAAGGTCAGCATCTACCCTGTGAAATTAGAGGCTGACCAGAGAAAGTTGTGGGAGAGGTTGTATGAAAAGCGAGGAAACACAATTGTTTTGAAGGAAGGAGAAGAGGCTAAGCTGGGATCGGACGGGGTGCTGAATCCCATCAGCATGGCAGCCAGGATGACAAATCGCCATGCCCCTTACGGGGCCCTAAGGCTGTGAATAGGAGCCTCTCAGGTGAGGCATCTGTCAAATACAAGACCAAGGTAAAGGTGAGAGTCCACCACTTCTAGTCAAAACCCATTTAGAAACATGTCTGGCTCAGGGCGGAGCCATTGATGGCAGAAGTGCACCACCTTAGTCTTAGCCAAGGAAAACCAAAGCCTGCGTTCTTCGGCATAGCGCGAGACACAGCTCAATGCTTGTTTGAGTTGACATCTGAACCGCAGCAAAAGAAATTGAAAAGTCATCCACGAAGAGCATAACCAGAACATCTTCAAGCAGGACCGAGGTAATACCGTTGATGCTAAGGGCAAAGATTGCAACACTTCTGTGCAGAACGAAATGCCGTGCAAATTGTTGGAGAGCGATCGGAACAGATGGAAATCTGATGGAGCCAAGTCTGGCAAATATGGAGGATAGGGCAGGATTTCCCAATTAAGCATTTGGTTGGCATCTTTTGTCATATTGGCAATGTGAGGACGAGCATTGTCGTGTTGCAGGACTCCATAACATTGATGAGGTCACTTTTCACGAATAGCTTCAGCAAGTCGATACATTTGTTGAATGTAGAGCTCTACATTGACAATCTCGTTGTTCGCAAGGAGCTCATAAAGAATGATGCCTTCACAATCCCACCGCAAACACAGCATTGTCTTTCATGGATGAAGTCCTTGCATTAATTGCGGAAGTGTTTTTTTATTGGGGTTAAGCCATTGTTTTCGATGGTTCATGGTGATATAAACACACCACCTTTCATCGCCAGTGATGATGCGGTGAAGAAATCTGTCCTTATATCCACGAGTAGCCTTGTGACAAGCAAGCAAACCTGCAGCAATCGTAGAGCGTTGAAGTTTGTTGCTTTCACTCAAAACGTGCAGAACCCATGCACTGAGTTTTTAACTTTCCCCATCGAATGAAGGTGATTCACTACAGTTTTCTGATCACACCCCAATTGTACAACCAATTCTCTAGTCGGTTGATGAGGAAGGTTGTTCAATCGATCCAACTTAATGGGGCGACCAGAACGTTCTTCATCATTAAGATTGAAATGACCGTTTTTGAAACGTGAAAACCACCATTGAGTTGTCCTTTCTGATAGAGCATTTTCTCTGTACACAGCACAAATATCGCGATGAGCTTTGGCTACATTTGCATTGATTCCCTCTCGATTGAAAATGAATAACAACAAGTGTCAAAAATGCGCCTTTCTTTCAACTTGACATTCCATTTGAGGATCCAGAACAAAAATTAAATTAACACAACTTTTAAATAAACCGCAATGAATTATTACTCAACTTCAAGACATAGCCTAAGCAAAAGCCCAATAGACTACACTGTTAAGAGATGTAGCCTAACCTTTGCAAATTTTGCTCTCATTATTTATTATTGTTTCTTAATATGTGCACAAATCACATCAACAAAACTTAAATCAACACATTAAAAAAATGCAAGAACCTATTCCTTAACCTAATAGTTAAGCTCACAGCAAAGAGGTTGCCTAAGAACTCAATGCCTCATCCAGCACCCTAAACTCAACTAAGACGGATTTAGAGAAATCAGTCATTTTCTGAAATGCTGACTAACACGCCTGTGCCAAAGTAGTGGCCAGAAAATATTTGAATGGGAAAGTGATCACTACCATGGAAGTCATTGACTACCGCCCACCCAAAATCTGGCTATGCATCCAGAGAGCAGAGATAGATCAAGACAGCAAAATGAAGCAGTTCTCTGACAGTGAAGCATAAACTCATCCACATTTAGGATACTCATCTCCAGCTCATCAAGGACCTGACACCTGGGATTGATTGAGTTGTCTCCCTAGAAGGAATGTCTACCATTCAGATCCCTGAGCATGAGAAAGGGCCTCTGTAACTTTGCTACAACTCGGCAGAAGTCCCCTGCATCAAAGTTGGCTGACAGTGGAATATACACAGAAATAACAGTATATCTCCTATCTAGGTGCAGCTGCACAGCAACTGCCTGAAAGGAGGTTATAAATAAAAGAAGAATAGAGAAATCATGCTGGGTGTAGATGGTGCATCCTCTTGCCCAGCCTCCACCCTGTGGTTGTGGTCACAAAACCCTTAAACTGCAGTTCCTATCATTTGGCCCAGAGTTTGCAGCAAGTCATTGAAGGAATATGCCCTCCAGGCTTACCTTCGAGATGCACAGGCCCTCTTCAAAGAGAAGCCTCCCACAGGAATGGCCATCCAGTTCTGAATCCGGGGGCTGTTTGCCGGACAATGCATTATCACCTTCGAGGACATATTGGGGGAGATTGGGCTCACCATGAGAATCTTTTCCTCCATTTTCCTTAAAACCTTAGGCAGATGGAGCAGCTTTGTAGGTGTGTGTGTGGGGGGGGGGGGGGTCTCTTCTGTGAAGAATCAACCATCTTTGAGTCATGCAGGTTAGAACTGGGTGTGGGTGTAGGAGCCGAAACTCCTTTGGTCCTGTTCTCCTTTTAAAAGTAGCTTTAGGAACACCGGAAGATGAGATGACTGCCTGACCTAACTTTAAGGGTGTTGCCTCCTGCGAGTTTAATGCTTCAGTGGAGGCCATTAGCCAATTCACCTTAGGAGAAATGGTCATACTGGAGGAAGGGATGGGAGCCATGGTTTTAGCCACAAGCTGTACCAGGGTGGGTAGAACCGGCAGAAGGGTTCTTGTATGCCTGCTATAGGATGCCAGGACCAAGTCCTTAGCCTCATGAAATGAGAGACTATCCTGGGCCTGAATGGACAGGATTTCTTGTGCAGAGAGATATAGACCACATTGCTTCAAAGAAGTGAGATGCGGCTATCCACAATTGACACACTTGGCCACACACAATTTGGAATTATCATGTTCAGCCTTGGAGCAACTTATACAGACTTTGGGTAACCCCGACTTTGCAAGTCTAAGGGAGTAATTCGTATGCAAGAAGAATTGGCAGTAGTACCACTTCTGCGGAAGTGGAATGAATGACTTCACATGGTAGACATACACCAGTGCACAACAACTCAGAGAGCTTGTTTTCTCGTCACATTTTAGAGCTTGAGTCACTCCATGCTCTCATTTATGGTCTAGACAATGAGTTCCCTCACATAAACCACTCCTTTCATGACATTCAGGCTAGAGTTCGCAGCATGACACTGACCAGGGTGCCATCAAGTGTCCAAAGGGCACTAGTAATCATGGCCACCTTGGAGGTATTTTACACATTCGTCAGGATGCTCCAAGTGTGGCATCAGTCAGGTGAATAACCTGAAAGCGTTTAAAGCCAGCTGACTAAAAAAATTTCAGGTTATCTCTGAATGAGCAGCCCCAACGTAATCAAGGCTCTGATCTTCAACTTGCAATTTGGTGTTTGTCTAGGACTCCCCATTTGGGGTAGCACTGGAGCCGGACGTGCTGATCTTGACTTGGTCGCTTATTGAGGCAGCAGCAGACACGTCTATCTTAGGAGGAACTTGCATAAGGGTGGACTTGGGTTTGACCCCATGCAAGATCCCACCCTCTGGGGCTAGGTCCCCTCCAGCGAACAGGCATCCATAGAAGAAGAGAGGCAGGCACTGAACCCTGTTATGCCTTGGTCCCCTAAGTGGGTTAGCCCTATCCACCAGAAGTGGTCAATTATAGGCCGACTGATTGCTCTCTTTGCACTCCCCTGTGAAAGTAAAGGGTGACTGCTGCTGGAAAGAGGGAGTCACCCAAGGGCTCCTCTCCAGTCAGAGAAGTTAGGAGGGGCCCCTGATAAACCATGGGGATGGGGGCTACTTTGAGTGGCTAAAACAATGGTAGAGGGGAAGGTAAAGGGTGAGTATTTAAATGAAAAATCTGATCATTGGTCATGGTGACTTTATTGTTTTCACAAGACTCAAACACTAATCACCCCCATGTAGTAGGCCGCTCTGTGAGGGGTGAATACAGGGTTGGCAAAGCCAGCATTTGGGACCACTCCTCTTGCCCAATGGCCAGGCAGCCAATTACTGTGAAATTAGAGGCCAATCAGAGAAAGTTGTAGGGAAAGTGAGGAAGCAGGATAAGACAGGGTGTCAGAAGGAGGGAGGAGAGGCAAAGCTGTGGCCGAATGATGCGCCAAGTCCCATCAGCACTGGGGCAGGAAAGCAAATCGCTGTGACCCTTACAGGATAAATGAGAGAGAATGATTAAGTAGATTGAGGAGTCATACTATAAAGAAATAGATAAATGATTTTTTTTCTATAGAAACTTTTGTCCTTATTACAAAATATTCCTGCAGGGATAATGATCAAACCAAGAACACTGAGAAGTAAGCACCACTTTAATCTCAGTTAAAGCAGTGCCTTAGACCACTTAGCTAGCTAGCATCTGAATAAAAATTTTCATGAAATGGCTTTCAATAAAGGACTATATAAAATTTAACCCTCTAAACTTATTTCTCTTTAACCAATAATAGGTTGTAGATAGATTAAGCTACCATGGGAACATTGCTAAATATTATAATAAGCACCTCATTGTAACTACCTCTTTTTCTGGGCATTCTTTTAACAGCAATTCATTAGAACCATCAGGAACTGCTCGTTCTTGACCTGTGATCAGTTTTACTTCATTTCCATGATCTGAATCCGACAACTCTTCCTTCATTTCTTTGATGGCAGGTTCTTTATAAATATCCTAATATAAAAAAATAGGTAATTTACTTTCCGTAACTATACACAAGTAATGATTTACAAGTTAATCATTAGATAGGCAAAAGTATATTAACTAAAATACCTACAAAATAATGATGTTGAATGCTAATATATAAGAAAATGATGAGATGCTTACTTTTTTATCATCTAGATGAAAATTAAGCGGATATTCAATGACTTCCTTTTTCATTTCTTCCATTTTTGTAACCTCTGAAGAAATCCTATAACAAATAAAAGCAAAGTTGCTTCAATCTCATCAAAATTCAATTCATTGCTTCATTAGTTAATTAACGTATCTGTATTTTTGGTGGATAGTTGAGTGGAGGGAGCTTAGTTGTGCTATAAGTGCTCTCTCTGACATGTGTGGTAATTTCTCTTAGTGGTGGCTCATTTAGTCTCGTTTGGTGGGAGGTTGTTTAAGTGTCTGTGAGTAGCTACAGGGTAGAGTTGATGTATTTTAATAAGTTGTGAATTGGAGAGGGAAGAACAAAGCTATATTGCTGCTACTGGTAGGACTGAGGTTGTGATTAATTTGGAGGATTGGTGGAGGTAGTTTTCTTGTAGGTGATGGTTGGGATGAGATTGATTTAGTCATTCCACATTAAAATTAATGTTTATTGACATGAATGAGAAAAGATAAATAGTATCTATAGCTTAAGTGGTTCCAGAGATATGCAGCTATTAACTTTTCAAAAAGGTAAATATGAGGTAATAAACTTTTAATGTTATATCTCAGTTATAATATTTATAAAACTTATTCTTAAATATTAATGTGAAACATAATGAGACAATTTACAGTAACCTTCACTTTTTATATATATCAATATTTGTCATTTTTGGTTTTCAACACAAAAATATCTTCTGGCTGTCACAAATTTGTGTTAAGTGCTATTATACATGGCTGATTCAATTGGCATCAGTCTTGTGCAAAGTATAGTTTTGCCTCGTGTAGTATCTGAAATGTGCTATTCTTTTTGTTAATTTTCTGCTATGTTAAATTTAGTGTTTTTATGGTTATATCTTTAGTGCAACTAGGCATCACCAAGAAAACAAGATCAACTAATGAAAAAAAAATGTATACCAATGAATGAAGAGGCCAATGATTGACTGATGATGCAAAAGAAATGGTGAGGTCATAACAGCCTCAAAAGGCAAAGTAAAAAATAAACATGTTAATAAAGTAGATGTTATTAGAGCATTGACTAATATAGATTCTTAATTTATTGGGAGGATTTTTCAGGAATTACAACCTAGAGCTACTGTATTATTATTAAATAACACTAAAAATTTTATTTGCATTAAAATATTCATTTTTTTTAAATTGTGAAGGTAACTATTTAGGCCCCAGAAAAATTTATTTCTAATTAGGCTACTTGTATTTAAATGAGAAATGATGCTTTGGTTTTGTCATTTCTAAGTTTTTGACCTACTTCCTGGAACCAAATAATGGTACAAACTGAGAGTCCAGTTTAAATAGTATATTAGAGACTAAATAATTTTACAACATACACTGCATTTTTATCTTTAAGGAGAAAGTGTCTTCACACTCATCCATTAATATAAATGAAAGTTTCCAAGCCCCAAACCCAAAGGGCTTAGGGTACGACTCATCTCCCGGCAGCATAGGCACCGTAGAGATCAACTGCAGATGCAGTGAGAGGCATTGGCACCTGGGCAAGGTGCAGGGCTCAGATGTACGGGTGAATAATGCACGGCAGAGAGCTAGTGGCATCTCCCCATCATCAACAAGAGGGCTATGGATGGGGGACATGAGGAAGGCACTGGTTGCCAGTCAAAGGCAGGTGTGGTGGATCAAACCCACCTTCTGCAATATACACCCGGGTGCAGATGCCTTAAAACTCACATCTGTAGATGAGCTTTGAGAGAACAAAGGATCGCTAAAAAAGTAAGGCATTAGCCCTATCAGCAACCCAGTGAAGAATATCAATGGTACAAATGGAACTTGCAAAAGACAGATGGCCTCCGCTGTCCAGAAAGAGTCTAATATTTACCAATTTCTCCATCAACTTGCAACTGCAGGAGGTTAGAGAGATTGGGCAGAAACTGGCCAGGGTAGTGATTTCTCCCTGGTTTGTGAAAAGTGAGCACAGTAAGGATTTGCCTGGAGTATGGGAGGATACCCTCTACCCAGATCCAGGCATCAAAGCATGGCATACAGGACATCCTCCAGACCAGGGCTGGTGTCCACGCACTAAGTGAGAGTGGAAGGGAACTCACTCAATGTAAACCTGTCATTGAAGGGTTATCAGCCTCTGGAGATAAAGTCCAATGAGCAAGCTTCCATGACATCACAACGCACATTAAATGATGGCAGAGCAGAATCCCAGCTATATAATGCGGAGAATGCTGTCATGAAGGATTCCATCACAGATGCAAGGTCCAAGATTATGGTCCCATTCTCCTGGAGAAAGTGACGGAGGTCCTGTGAGAACTTGCCCCAAATCCTTTTGACTCCATTCCACACTGCTATTGGAGTCTTCCCAATAAGAGAAGACATATATAGTGTATACCGACCAGGAAGAGTGGCAGGCATGCTTTGAAATATATCAGAACCTAGCCTGATGAAATTTACTGACAGTAAAATCATTTATTTGTGTGGCGCTTATAACACATGTATACATCACACTTCTGTTTGAGTGCTTTCTCACAATCAACTGACCACCACAGAAGCGGTTGACATAAAAAATGACTAGAAATTATAGGGAATAGTAGTCCGGGCCATGATGATGAGGTTGCCAGAGAACTCAGCGGCCTCTTCTACAGACTTAAACTCAAATGAGAAAGAGAAATCAGTCATTTCCTGAAATGCAGAGCACTGCGTCAGGCTCTCAGGTGGCAGTGACCCAGAAAATGTTATTTAAATGGGAAAGTGATCACTACCATAGAGGTCATTGACTACCCCACACACCAAATCAGGCTGTGCAACTAGAGAGCGCAAAGATACATCAAGACAAATGAAATGGTTCTTGGTTCTTCGTGGATATCAGGTCTGCAAGGACCTGACCCATGGAAATGATCGAATAATCTCCCCAGATGAGTGTGTCTTCCATTCAAGAGAATGGGCTTCAGCAATTGTGTGATGATGCAGCGAAAGTACCCCATGTTGAAATCTACTAACGGTGAAATATATGCAGAAATAACACTATACCTCCTCTCCAGGTGCAATTGCACAGCTACTGCCTGAAAGTAGGTGTCAAAACCAAGTGAAGAACGGGAATATCATACTGGGTGTAAGAGGTGCATCCTCCAGCCTGCCCCCATTTAATGGTGGTGTGGTAGCAAAACTCTTATACCCCAGGAGGGTGGGAAGGGGACACGCACCCAGCATGGTCTCCTGCAGAAAGATAGCTAAAGAAAAAAAGAGACAAGCCTCCGCAACTACTCCTAGCTGGCTTGGAATACCAAGCAATTCCATTGAAAGAATATACTCTCCAGGCCTAACTCGGAGATACGGGGTTCTCTTCAAGAGGAAAGACCCTAGCAGAAATGGCCATCCGCTTCCTGGAGGCAGAACTCCGGGCCCTGTTAGCAGGGACAATGGTTACAGCTGGTAACATTGTTGAGGGACCTCACGATCAAGACAACCCTAGATAACCCTATCCCCTGTGCTGGTTGCTGGTCGCGATGAACAATGAATGGATATCGCTCCCCAAGAGGAAAGTAATCCCAATCCACGATCCCAGGCACAGAAGCAGGATGGCAAGCTGCAAATGATAGAGAGCAAAGAGGTATGGAAGAGAGATTAATTAGACTGAATATCCAAGCTCAATAAAGGTACTCACCAGTAAGTTGCAGTATGGTACTGCACCTATGGCCCATGAGCGATAAATCGCAACACCTACATGAAATTTAATAGGAGAAATTGTAATAAAAGGATTAAGTACTTAAATTAATATACTTAACAGCAGTAATGGACAAAAATAATATAATACAAATAATCAATGAAATAGTGCACTAGTCAATCCATAACAAATCTAGCTGAATTCCACAATAAGGTTGAGAGGGGGTAAGGATGAGGAAAGGATATGTTAGTCAGTGCTGGGAATAGGATAGGGTAGGTCGAAGGGTTGACAATGGTATAGTTGCAGGGAGACAAGGAGTTGGTAAGGCAACCTTGAGCTTTACAGGTAGCAAGTATCATCCTTAGGCTGTCCCCTCACTGGGGCACTGGTGTCAAGGAAGCGCAGTAGGCATGAACCAGGGAGTGCAGAACGGAGGTATTCAAGCAAGGGAGGACATCAGGGCTCACACACCAGGCAATGACAGGAGGGGTGATGTATGGACACCTCAGGCATCCGTGCTCAAAACAGGTATTAATCCAAACGTGCAGGAAAGAAATTATGTTATAATTTAAGGCACGTTACAAAACCCGCACATAAAAATATTACACTGCAAGACAAGCCATGCTAGAAGAGCTTAATATATAGGTAAAACATCTGAAAGAAAGAGTAGAGTTGAATAACATGATCAGAATAAGTTAGAAGGAAATCATTTCACAGCAGTACCAATTCCCAACTTCTGTACCCAGAAAACTAGATCAGAACACTCTTCCCCCCCCAAGGTACACCCAACTAAATGGCCATAAGGAAAAGGACAAGAAAACGCCTCAAGGAGAACACACCTCTTCATTCCTGCCCCCCAAGTATCGACCTAAGGAAGCACTTTAAAAAATAACTATGTTTGAGGTGTTGAAGCCTTGGGAAGACGTTTGCCACGGTACTCAAAAATCTTGGGCTGAACATTGGGCAGATCTGGAACAGGTCCACGAGATAGGGTGCAAGGCCCTTCAACATCAACAAGTTCAGTAGATGGAAGATCAGCTAAACTAGTCCAAAATTCACTCCTTATTCGGAAACGGCTACGATGCCTGAATTCATTGATAATGGTTCAAGCTTTCTCTATGTTATAGTTTTCTTTAAATGACTGAGGCTAACCCTTCTACGAGTTCCTGATCCTGAACCTCGAGGTGTCTCTGGAAAACCAAGGAAATCCAAAGGAGCATCCGGAACAGAAGCAGAAACTACGTTTGTGTCAAAATACTGCGACCGGGAAACTGAACAGCTAAAGGAGAATCCAAATCATGTGCTAACTCCTGTACCAGATCAGAGACACATTCTGCTTCTGAGGGTGACCTCACAAGGCATGACTTCAAGGATAACTCTGTAGAGTCAGATTCTGGCTCACCAAGGTCAACTGGGTTGGCAACGTCTTTAACATGATCTGCATTAAAACCCAAGAAATCTCCCGCATTAAGGGACAACTGGAGCCGTTCGATTTCTGTCTCCTGACCAGCTATACACTCCTCAAGACTCTGTAGAAAAACATCCTCCTGCAGTTCCCGACAAGAACTATGAAACTGAACACTCCCACTAGCAAGAGAGACCTCTGACACATCCAGAGTACCAATGGGTTGACTACAAGTCTTGGGCGAGGAATGAGTGATATAAGGCACTGTATCTGGGTCAGATTGTTGAGAATGTATTAGCTCATACATCACCCCATTCCCCTGAACAGCCGAGACTGTGAAGAGTCCAGAGTACCTGGGTTGTAACTTGTTGCTCATAAGGTTGCCCTGAAGAGGGATTTTCTTCATGACAGAGTCTCCCACCTTGAAGGATCTAAAGCTCAAATGACCTTCATGCCACACTTCCTGCATTGTATTACTATAGCAGTGGAGGTTGTGGAATGTGATTTGGTCAGCAGGAACTGGGAAGGTGCCATAGACAGTTGCGAATGCCATGAATGGTTGTAGGCGATCACAGCATTGGCAAGGAGCAGATCCCACAATGACTCACTCTGACTGAGGAGACATCTCAATCATTCCACCATGGTCCGATTCGTCCTCTCAACTGCGCCATTAGAAGAGGGCTTGTAGGGTGTAGTATACACGTATCTGATGCCGTATTTGTCCAGCACGGACTTGAATTCTTGGGAAGTAAATTCACTCCCATTATCTGTGAGGAGCCTACTAGGCCTGCCAGGAAGGCTAGAAAGAACATGGTATTCCAGAAAAGATGCAACTGTGGTGCTTTTCTTATCCCTGATGGGAACACACGATAACCACTTTGACATGAGGTTGACTACCACGAGGCAACTGATGTATCCTCAGGAAGTACATGGAAGATTGACCAAGTCTGCAGCCAGCAGGTCAAAAGGTCCGGACAGATCGATGCACAATATCGGTGGAGTAGCGGCCACAGATGCCACCTTATAAAGTTGACAAACAGGGCACAAAGCACAGATGTTAGATGCAGTTTCGGCTAAAGAAGGATGCCACAGAACATTCTTGAGCATCTCTGTCTGTTTGTTACATCCAGGGTGTCCCATCTGCCAATGGAGATGGATGGTAACTTCCACAGCAGTGAAGAACGAGAAAATGGGAACAGGCAAATCCAATCCACCAAACCAAAGCAATCCGGATTCCATGAACAACTGTTGAAGGTGGCGTTTAAAAGGCTTGAGACAGCAGGTTTTCCACAACCACAGAGGCTTTCCTTGAACAACATTGGTTTTAAGCAGACTAATGGCAAAGTTGTCCCCTTGTGAGAGTTTCACTTGCTCAGGAGAGAGAAGATTAAGGAAATTAAGATCAATTTCAAGGCCATGTTGTACTACACATATGTCGTAATGCATAGACCTTGCTTTGGTAACCAAGAAAGGGATGCAGTCACCAGTAATGCCAAGATAGAAAGAGGATGTGTCATATTCTACAACAAGCTGGAGCTTACGGATGATGTCAATGCCGAGGATGAGACAGAATGGAATAGTAGATTCAGGCACCACAGTGAGAGAAGTTCTAAGGGAAAAGCCATTCTCAAATTGTAAAGGAAGCGCGATGCAGCCACAAGCAGGAACAACCATACCAACATTGTTGATGCGGTAGGAAAGAGGCTGAAATTGAGCATCGGCTTGTGTAGTCTCACTGAGAGCATTCCACATTTTGTCATCAATCAAGCTAACTTGTGCCCAAGATCAACAAAAGCACAAAAGATCTGATGACCCACCCTACAGCAGTGCGACAACGAAGGCCATTGTAATGGACATTGTCACAAGAAAGCCTGAGTGCAGAAAATTGTTATCACAAAGCATTGATGCTTGCCTCTTCCGTGTCTGAGGAATCTGAGAGATCCTCATTCACTATTGGCACAGCAGATGTAGTTCCGTGAGTAGTCGCCAGTGAAGGAAGTTCGGGAGGCTGGTAGAGCTTGTTTGCTGTCAACGGGTTGTAATGTATCTCCACCAGGCAGTGGAGATAGACTCGCTAGGAGTTTCCAGCACTTGGTTAGGTTCATACTGAATAGGTTGAGGAACCTCACAATGCACCCAAACTTGCAACCTATAAAGGTTGGCAAATGCTTTAAGAAACAGGGTGTTAGGGAGTTGTCCTGGGAGTTTTGGGAGTTTGATCTCTGCCCGGGTGTAAGGCACAGAAGCAGACTTGTATTTGGATGGATGGTCCAAGATTTCCTGAGCCAATTCCTCTCAGAGATCCACAGTTGATGATGGCATGCTGATGGATGGGTTGTGCTGACCACGATGGTTCTCAAGTACTTGTAGGAGAGAGTCTACCATCGAGTCACCTCCTCCCACGACTTGTCTCAACACACACATGCCTTCAGGCAACTTAGAAGACCTCAAGGGAGTTTCAGTGCTTGAATCCACTCTAAGGCGAGAGAATGTGTCCGGCACAACATTCTCCTTTCCTGGTCAGTATATGACATCAAAGTCATACTCTACAAGATCATTATATGTGTGTAACAAGCGACTGTTCTGTTTCTTCATATTGCACATGTATACTAAAGGCCAGTGATCTGTGTACAGGTTGAAAGGAACTTGAAACAGGAAACCACCACTGAATGTGAGAACAGCCCATCTGATAGTAGCAAGTTCTCTTTCAATTGTACTATAGTTACACTGCGCTCTGCTGAAAGTCATTGAAGCATATGCAATAGGCCGCGTAACTCCCTCTTGAACTTGGAAAAGGCGAGCACCAGCCCCAGTACCAGAGGCATCCGTGGCGAGCTCCAGCTTGGGTGCTCCAGGAGTGTAATCCAGATAAGCCAGTTCAAGATCATTGCAAATAGCAGCCTTTAACACATCAAATGACTGGTCCATCTTGGGCGTCCATTCTAGTTTTGTCTTGTCAGGATTACTCGTTAGACAAGAGAGTGGTTGGTAAAGGGTGGAGCAATGTGGGATGAACTTACACTGGAAGTTAATCACTCCCAGGAAAGACCTTAATTCTTTAACCGTCCATAAACTTGTCCAATTTGTGCAAGCCATTTCTGCCTACCACATGGCCAAGAAATTCCACCTCCCCCTGAAACCAACAGCATTTACTGGGTTTGATCCTCATGTGGTAGTAGTCCAAGGTGGCGAGGACCTTACGAACAAGAGCGAGATGGTCCTCAAAGCTGTCGCTCATGATGAGAATGTTGTCTATGTAGACAAGTACCTTCTTTGAGTCAAAGTCCGCCAGGACTGTCTGCATCTCATGCTGGAATATACTTGGGGCGTGCTTCAGCCCAAAACTCAGACGATTAAACTCATAGTGATTCTGTGGAGTGCTAAAGGCAGTGTATTCTTTTGAGTCTGGGTGTAAAAGGACCTGGTAGTACCCTTTAACAAGGTCAAGGGTTGTGAAGAATTTCTTCCTGTGCAAGGAGAAGACAAGGTCCATCATGTTGGGAATCTGGAAATGATCCGACTTTGTCACCTTGTTTAACTGACGGTAGTCTATACACAAGCGGAGTGTTCCACCCTTTTTCCTAATAGGGACTATCAGAGACAACCAAGGTGATTTGCTGAAGGCAATAATGTGTAGTCGCAGGAGTTTTTCACACTGGCGCTCTATCTCCTTTGCAACTGGCTCTGGCAGACATCTTGGCTTGTGTCAGATGGGAGTGGTGTCATGGAGTTCTATACAGTACTGAGTGACTCCAGCGCATCCAACATCACTATCTCCATGACTGAAAACTCCTCCAACTCCTGTCATCATCCTTTGCACTAATGACTTCTGTTCGGGATTTAGGTGGTCCAGAGAAACTTGGTCACCAAGTTGAGAGTGTCTGTTTCAGGAGAAGGCTCGCCATCCACTATTGTGGAAACACTCCTGATGCACTGGCCTTTGTGAAGGAACTCATTTTTCCTGCCATTCTTGCTGAACATTAGGAACATGGAGTCAGCTTTAAGGCTCAATATCCCAGAATGAACGGGTGCATATAGAGAAACAGAATCACTTAAGACCCTATCAAAGTACAACTCTGCATCAGACTTATCAGTCTCCACTGGAACTATGCAGGCATGATTTGAGTACAAGATAGTGTCTTCAGCAACAAAGAGAGGCAGGTTCTGGTACACTGTGGTCACGGTTTGGTGTCTAACATAGAGCTCCCAAGAACCCCAGCTTTCTTTTCCATCTACCTCTGTCAGGATCAATCCAAGCTTTGTGTTCTGCAAAGAAGTCATCTCCCAAGATAACAGGATATTTTATAATATTGTCAGGTTTGACAAAAAAGTCCTGGGTAAAGGTAAGATCATCACACTGGAAGGAGAGGATGGCTCTTTCTGAGCATTGGAATTCCTGAGATCCCAGTCCAACAACAAATCGACTGCAGTTCTCAAAGACTGCTTGAGCCTTCTCTGCAGCTACTCTGCTGATTAGTGAAAGCGACGCGCCATTGTCTACTAGCGCCTCGAAAGTTTCACCACCAAGTTTTACAGGAATGGTGAAGAGAGGTTCCAAGGCTCCCATGAACACTTTAGAAATATGATCCTCGAGTAACACAGTCTTTGAGAGCAGGAAATCCATACAGGCTGTGATCGCCTTGGAGTCCAGTGCTTCAGTAACTGGTAATTCATCACATTCAGGAGAATGTCCACCATTCTGTTTGGGTAAGACCAATGGGTTTGTTGCAGTATCAGGAAAAGGAGGATGGGTGTCCTCCCTATAAGCAGTAAAATCCTGAGTATTTCAAGTAGATGGTCCAACACGGGAACAGAGGTAGGAGAGTTACTAGTTAGCTCTGGCGCAGCATTCCCTGTCCCACCAGAGCATGAGGGTTTAACGACCCTGATACAGGTCCAGTTTGACTAACAGAGTGTCTAGCCTCACAAGTTTAACTAGGTTCAAAGGTGACTCAACGAGAGGGTATGGCAGATGCCGATGAGTAATTTGCCAGTCCATCCAAGGTTCTAAGATAAGGGCACATGTTGATTTGGTGGTCACAAGACCCACACACAAGGCAGAGCTTGTTGAAGAGGCGACACTCCGACTTGATGTGTCCTCTACAGCCACAGTAATGGCAGGTGCGGTTGTCCACCACTATACTTCGAGAGTATAAAGGTCTGCCTTGATTACGTGGCAGGGACGCACTTCTTCTGGAAGGAAGAGCTGCAGGTTTCAGTTTCGTAGCTGGGTGCCATTCCGGAGCGTTGGCTGACAATGATGACGCTGGAGTCAAAGCACATACACGGTAGTCAGACACATTCACTCTCCTGTCTACACCACAGACATCGCACACTACATACACACTACTTTCAAATGCATACTCTCTACATCCAAACAGTCAGCCATACTTAAACAAGAACAATAATAGAAACAAAAACTTACGAACAACTCAGTCCTATCGTAGGCAGCATACACAGCCTGCCCACGTCTCTATTCCCATCTCTTGCAGTCTCAACTTATAGTTTGCCTTCATCCTTGCCATCCTCTCCTCATACCTACTCCAGCCCATTTCTCCTCTCAGTGCCTCTACTGCTACATAGGGGTTGGCCCCTAGTGCAATTCTTGCCATCTTGTTTTGGATCTTTTCCATTCTCTCCAATTATGTCTGTCACTTTGCAGACTTCATACCCATACAGGCTTCTTGGGACTGCTATCCCTTTCCACAGTTCCCTTATCATTTTATACTTGTTTGCTTGCTTAGTTGCCATGTTCCTCAACATGCCAGTCATTCTAAGCATATTTAGTTCATTTTGTCTCTTATATTTCTCAAATATATCCTTCTGGTTACATATTGTTACACCCAATTATCTATATTCATTGACTACTTCTAGGATGTCATTTCCTAGGATCCATCCTTCATCACTTTGTTCTCCAAATATCATTATTTTGCACTTTCCTCTACTAAATTTTACTCTCCATTCTTCTCCATACCGGGGTAAATATGTAGACGAGTGGCCCGGCCGTAAAAAATTATTTTGTGTAAATATTACCGTTGGTAAATATGTAGACAAGCGGCCCGGCCGATAAGATGTACTATTTCGTCCATGTTCCAAAATGTTTCACGTTTTTGGAGTACATTTATAGGGGACGGCTCGTGGGGGGGTAAATATGATGCGTGGACCGCACTACGATGATCCTGAGTTTCATTAAATTAAGGGGGGTCTGGGGGGCACAGCCCCCCAGTATATAATCCTAATTTTTATAATGTCCTGACATTTACAGAGGTGAATGCTTGGTAACACTTCAGATTCAGTGCGCACGGTAGATGGCGCTGTTAGTCGCTACAATTTTGGGCTACAGAATATCTCTTATGACGTCAGACAGTAGTGTCAGATGTGAACAATATCGGTTCATTTATAGTTTTTTTTCTAAGTTATGTAAGGTTTCTTGATGTCTTTTATTATTTTTTGTTTTGTTTTCGTATTTTTTGTTTACTGCGAACGATAACAGCTTCTTACTGGCAACATCGTAGCTTATAAATAGAACCCATTTTGCAAATGTTTTTCTTTTGTTATTGTGTTTTCATGCTCTCCATGTGCTTCTTCGTTATTCGAATTCGGCTTTACTTTGTATAATCGCGAAAAACTTTTAGATTATCTAGAGGCAATAAACTAATCAAGAAACCTATAAAAGTAAGAATTGTTTGTTATTAGTTAAGGTTTTTCTGCCAGTAAAAAGCTGTTGGGGAGAAAACCGCCCCAGTAAATTCAAGGGGACTGCTCGTGGGGGATATATCACCGCAGGGGGACCACCCTGCAATGATCCTGAGTTTCAATCAATTGTGGGGGGTCTGGGGGGCACAGCCCCCCAGTATATACTCATATAAAAAAAAATATCACGCAGATATTGTCCACATCTGACGCTACCGTCTGACGTCATAAGAGATATGCTGTAGCCCAAAATTGTAGCCGACTAACAGCGCCCTCTACCGTGCACTTCGAATCTGAAGTGTTACCAAGCATTCACCTCTGTAAACGTCAGGACATTATAAAAATTAGGATTATATACTGGGGGGCTGTGCCCCCCAGACCCCCCCCTAATTTAATGAAACTCA
This sequence comes from Ceratothoa steindachneri, assembly GCA_963969495.1. Lineage (NCBI taxonomy): Eukaryota > Metazoa > Arthropoda > Malacostraca > Isopoda > Cymothoidae > Ceratothoa > Ceratothoa steindachneri. The sequence goes on along the minus strand of OZ018331.1, from coordinate 33,447,247 downwards.
GGATCGTGGTAGTGCGGTCCACGCATCGTGTTACCCCCCCCCCCATGAGCTGTCCCCTATAAATGTACTCCAAAAACGTGAAACATTTTGGAACACGGACGAAAAAGTATATCTTATCGGCCGGGCCGCTCATCTACATATTTACACATACCGGTACACCACGTTCAAAAGTCTCTGCAAACCCTCAGCTGTTTCACTAACCAGAGCTATGTCGTCTGCAAATCCCAGGGTTGTCAATATGCGGTCTCCAACCATGACTCCTTGGCCTTCCCTCTTTACTCTCTCCATTTCTTCAATGAAGCTGAACAAGCTAGGAGACATGGTACATACTTGTCTAACCCCGATGTCATTCACCATCCAACCTGTTTTCTATGTCCTTCAGATTTAGTTTGACTTTGTTGTTTTCATACACTTAATATGTCTTCAGCTTCTGAAGGGGATAGTAAAATTTTGTTAGGACTCTAGTTTTTATACCGCTATCTTCATCAGGCACGAGCCTCACCGCTGAAAGCTATTTAAATCTGGTCATATTGCCATATCATATTTTAATTCAGAACAAATTCACTCAAAATGATATATAATATAAAATATGATGGAAAATATAATGGAGAATGTAGTCAAAGCATATTAAAAATTCTAGAAGAAAAAATCAGCAGGGGGAATTCACTGAAGCTTTTTAAGACAAGGTCACGGCTGGATATAAGGAAGTATGCTTTCCCGTGTAGGGTGAGAAATAACTGGAATCAGTTTCCTGAGTGGGTGTTTGCAGCAGCATCAGTCAACCAGACTTGATAAATTTTGGTTTAATCAAGAATTGAAATATAATTACAAGGCAAAAATAATCCACCACACGCTGCCACAAGTTGATAATATAGATCTGGAGTCACAGGCGTAAGCCTCTTCCATGAAGTCTTCTGTAAGTATGATGCGATTCAGAAACTACCTTGCTAAAATTCTCTTAACAAAAGTTATTTGTAAACATATTTTTTTAAACCAAAGCTGACAAAATAATATATATTAAAAAGTTAAAGTTATTTGGTATATGAAATACATTTATCAACCAGTAACTTTGATAATTGTATAGAATATCTAAAACTTTTCCTTTAAAGAACGAGTTACGTTACGGAAGTGTTTGCTAAGCTCCTGATTTTGGACGTTGAATGAATTCTTTAAAGTAAATCGTAACTATTGCTGCAGTTACTACGGTTGCTGCCCTCTCCCATCGGTATTCATCGGCCTCTAAGTACCTTGTAGTTTGTTTCTCCTTTCAACAACCTTTGTGGTAGGTCTTGAGAAATGGTTGGTAAAGGTAAAGGAAATCCTAGGGGAGCTGGCATAAAGATGCAAATATTGCTCTCAGCCAACCAAACTTTTCGGGGATTATATTCAAAGTATTTTTATATACGACGTTTGAATGTAGTTACGGTGATGCAGTCTATTACTTTACGAGGAAGCCCACTCCATAAGTTGACGATTCGGTTAAAAAAGAAATTCCTAGATTCGTGCGAGTTAAAATATTTACCTATTATTTTGCAACGGTTTCCTCGTATAATTTGCCTGGTCGATATTGAAATATTTATTGCGATCCATATTACTTATGCCTTTGATCATTTTAAATACCTGAATTAAGTTCCCTCTTAATCTACGTCGAGTTAACAGATATAGATTTAGTTCTCTAAGTCGCTCTTTATATGTTTTGTTCTCTAAACTTGGCATCATTTTAGTAAGCCTTCATTGGACTCGGTCTAATTTCGCTATATATTTCTGGTAGTACGGACACCAGGCTTAAACGCAGTATTCCAAAATGGGACCGACCAAGGAATTATAGAAAGTAAGGATTATATTTTTGGCCTTATACTTGAACGCTCTATCAATGAATCCAAATATTTTATTTGCTTTCTTAAGGACTTCTGAACATCGCTGCTTTGGTTTTAGGTCTCTCGATATTGTTACTCTCAGGTCCATCTCTCTGTTTACGCTTAAGAGTTGAGTATCATTTAGTGAGCAATTTACTTTACCGTTACGATATCTGATATGGAACACTTTGCATTTCTCAACGTCAAAAGGCATTTACCACGTTTGCGCCTGGTTTGACAATTTGTTGAGATTGTTTTGCATTTCATTAATCTCTGAGTTATTGAATACTGAATTCGCAATTTCGGTGTCGTCAGCAAATTTCGATATTATGCCTGAAAAACCTTCGTCTAAGTCGTCAATGTATACTAGAAATAGAACTGGGACCAGAACAGATCCCTGAGGTACCCCGTTAGTGATATTTTTTCCAGCTGGATGATTTTCCATTTATAGCTACGCGTTTTATACGATTACCCAGCCAATTTAATATCTACCTCTCTATTGTGACTTGAACTCCATGCGTTTTTAATTTAGTTATTTAATTAGCAAACGTTATGGGGACTTTATCAAAGGTCTTTTGAAAGTCGAGGCAAATTATGTCAACTGATTTACTCTCAACGATTTCATTAAAAATGTGATTTAAAAAGTCTAATAGATTCGTAGGCAATAGGCAAAAGAGTTTGTTACGAAAGCCGTGTTGGGTGTCTCTAAGTAACTTCTTTAATTCCAAGTGGTTAACGAGTTCGACACGTATAAGTGTTTCTAACATTTTGCAAAGGACAGAGGTTAAACTAATTGGGCGATAATTACTAGGTAGAGATTTACTGCTTTTTTTTTAATATTGGTGTTACGTTAGCGAGATAGGAAAAGAGTTCGAGGGGACTTGATTAGAGTCTTCAAGTGTATAAAAGGTCATAATAGGGAAGACATAGGTAAGGTTCTTATTTTTAGTAACGACGATAGGACACGTAGCAATGTTTTTAAGCAGACAATTTTAGGAGAAGAGATTGATAGAAATTGATTTACAATCGAGTGGTAGATGAATGGAATAGGCTCAATAGTCATGTGCCGAGTTTGAAGAATAGATTGGATAGTTTTATGGAAGAGGATGTTAGGTGGGACTGAACTGGGTGGGGGGAACAGGAACTGCCTCGTATAGGCTATAGATTAGCTTTATGCAGACCCCTTTTCTTATGTTCTCAGTAGTCTCCTCTTTAGACTGCTCTGGCTATGTAATATCCACACCTTTTCACTTCACCCAACTTTACTCAAGTATGAACTTTTCCTGCCCATTTTTTGGGGGTGGAGATCCTAATGGTAGGTCTTAATAATAATAATAATAATAATAATAATAATAATAATAATAATAATAATAATAATAATAATGTTTGCATAGCGCTGTTCCAGGCCATTGGCCTTCACAGAGCGCCTCTCATCGACTCTCAGGAAGGGAGAGAGAAGAGGTTTGGCTTCTCTTCAGGGCAAGGGTTCGAGTCCCGAACGGAGATTTTGCATGGGGATTTCATGTGGGATTGTGTGCCTTACCGCCCCAACACCCTGAGTTTGGCCCTCTGGCCTCAATGCCTTCAGGAGATATATTCTGTTATCTTCTTATATGCTCTTCTCTTCTTCGTTTGGGCACCCGAATGAAGGGGACTGCGAGTATTTTTCAGCGGAGCCCCCCCCCCTCCCCAGCCCATCTTAGGAGGGCGTATGAGGGATAGGGTTTGTAAAGAGAGATGTGAAAAGAAGGAGGCGAAGATGAGATGGAAATGGGCGGAAGACATATCGCTACGGATTACCCTACAAGTGCTGGGGCAGGAATGGCACGATCCTCAAGATTTCAAACTTAGAATGGTTGTCCATGCCTTCCCAGATACACTCGTGCAAGCTAGTTGCTGGGGGCAACTAGTCTGCCAAACCATCCTCCGGACGGGCGTTTCCATGGTGACGTCCCGGCGGAGATCTTCCCTTCCCTTTCGACCTCTTTGGTCGTCTCTTTAGAACGTGCAACTCACCTCGAACCCTACCAACGCCGTCTGGCATCTGGTAGAGTTGTCAAAATTGCGGTTTTTTCCTTAGTAAAAAAATTGTTCCCACGATACAAGGCTACAAGGTAACCTTTTTTATTGACCTCAGGGATCCCGCTCTAGCATTTTTTCCTCATGTCTTCTCACCCTCCTGGTGGCTGGAGAGCTGGATTTTATTACAATTAACAATTTGTGGGCGACCTGCAGTGGTCCCACGCCAAGCAACTCATCTCTGCTGACGTTCTGTCTTACCAATACACCGATCACAGACATCTTCTCTTTCATTGTTAGAATGACGATTTTCACTCACGTGCCACTGTTCGAGCACAGCTCTCCCTCTCTTACCCTCTACTCTCGTGTCTACCACTAAAGTTCTTTCCCACCTCTTTTCAAACAGTTAAGTCTGCCCCTGAACACTGCCCGCAAAATTCTCGTGGACTCTTCTTTATAAGACTAAGGGTCCTCGTGTCCCAAACATTTAAACAGGAAATATTTGACCTCTTTCGTTGTTTGACTCAGGCTGGTGTTAAAGTCACATTCCAATTACCAATTAATGTGTGTGTGTGTGTGTGTGTTTATGTGTATAGGGGACAACGCATGTATCGCATAGATAGAACGAAATGAAAGTGGTGAAAAAAGAAGGTGGTGTAAGATTTGCAAAGGGAAGCAAGGCGTCAGGTAATCAGGCCTATCACTTTCTTTATTTCTTTGTTTTGTGTATCTTTTGTTGCTCTTGTTTTAGTTATATGTGAACGGAGTTCAAGCCTTTTGTTTGAAAACTTTAATTTTTTTTGTATATGTAGTAAGTATTTGTTTTTCTTTTATGATATAGTTATTTATTCAATCAATCAATCTCCTATGGTACCCACGGGACTCAAACGGCCGTTCTAAACTCTCTCCACTAGTACTTACCCTCAGCCTTTACCTTCACATCCCCATCCCAATTATCTCCTGCCTCTCTCTTCATCGTTATTATCCATGTTTTCTTCGGTCTAACTCTTCTTCTTTCAGCTTCCAACGAATTGCTAAGAAACACGCAACGCGGATTTAGGAACACACAGATCTTGTCTTACAAACTTATTAGAGTTCTTCCATTACATTAACACAATTCATGATAGTGAGAGATCTGTCGACATTCTGTATCTGGACATTCAAAAGGCCTTCGACAAGGTGCCACACAGGAGGTTAATGTCTAAAGTTAGAGCTCTAGGAATACGAGGTAAAATAGCAAATTGGATTGAAGACTGGCTTAGTAATCGTAAAAAGAGGGTCGTGATCAATGGAGAAGGGTCTGAATGGATACCTGTGAGTAGTGGCGTTCCTCAGGGATCGGTGCTGGGACACTTGCTCTTTATTATTTATGTAAATGACATAGAGGTTGGATTGATCTCTAAAATCTCCAAATTCGCTGACGATTGTAAACTGGGTATAAGTATAATTACTGAGCAAGATACAGTAGATTTTCAAAAGGATATTGACCACATAGCAGAATGGTCTTAAAAATGAAAACTTACACTGAATCTTGAAAAATGCAAAGTGATGCATGTTGGCCACAAAAATCCAAAGGCAGAATACAAACTCCTTGGTAAAACAATAGCAAAAACAAAAAACCGAAAAGGATCTCGGTATTTGTGTGTCAAATAACCTTAAGTTCACACAACACTGTGTTGACGTAGAAAAAACACACAAAAGATACTCGGTTACATTAAGAGACAGATCAGCTATTAAAGCAGGACCGTATTAATTAACTTGTACAATGCCTTAGTAAGACCACAACTAGAATATTGTGCTCGGGTGTGTTCGCCCTCCCTCAGAAAAGATATAGAAAGATTAGAAAGAGTGCAAGCTACGGCTACGAAAATAATACCATCATTAAGACAATACTGTTATAATACACACACAAATGCACGCTTTCAGCTCAACCAAATTGAACACGAGTATTCCTCACTCGTCTCGCGCCATTCCCAGCATAAAGGTCGGTAATCATTCCTTCTACATTTAGTCATTTAACTCCAAATAAATCATACTTAGTTTAATTCCTCGTACTCTCACACTTATTCTCTGCAAACTGCCATACGAGAGTAGGTCCTAATTCTGGTTACTTCTCTCATTGAAGATCCCAATTCACAGTCCATCATAGTTACTTTACCAAACATTGCCTCACTTTCCCTTACATTTCACTCTACTTTTCATTACTTTCATACATTGCATTACGTTGTATTCCTTAGCAATTCTCAATTTAATTATATCATTCATCCGTATAATTGTAATAACGGCTCACTAGTTATTTCCTAATTCAATTCTCTCATCGTGCATTTGTTGATTTTGTATATATTATTACTTTGTTTATTGTCCGTTTTCTTACAAACCTCGCTTGAAGTTTTCTAAATTCAGTTCACGACAGTCGTTAGGCTTAAATATTAGCAGACGACTGTTCCATCCAATTAAACAAATTTATGGTAATGGTTTTCAAATAGCTGTCTAGGGTGATTTACTAACTAAAATTAATCCCACTAATAGCAAATAACCATAAAATGGTGCCCATAATTTAATAATCTCCCGTTAATCAATAAATAACTTCAAACGTTAAAATTATTTTCGAACTCCGCGCGTCATTTCTCTGCTATCATCGTTAGAACAGCATTTTTATTCACATGTTCATTTTTAATATCGCGTGTTATCTTTAGCATCCTTCTTCCAATTGTCATAATTCATATCATTTTAATTTGATACTATCCCCTATATACAACGAGTGGATAATTTCCTTTATTTCTCATAAATTTGTTCATTTCTTCACATTCCCGTGCTCGTGAATAATTTCCACACACAAACACATACGTGCACAGCTACTTCAGTCACATCAACACATTCATTCAAACAGCACAAGTACTCATAAAACATAGTGACTATATGGAACAAACTCAACAAATAAGGACATCTGTTAGCGGCCAACCCGATGATCCTAACTAACCATCTGCCACGAATCCCCAGTTCACGCACAGGCAGCAACATGCGTACCTCTCGCTTCCGGTATATGATCCTGCAAACCCAATTGCATGGTTGGGAGTCTCGTCTTTCTTCCTTAAACCTCAGAGCATCACCGAAGAAGAGAAAATTGCAGCAATGATTCAGCGTTTGCCCATAAGTATTTTTATACAACTCAGGAATGTGCTAAATAACAGGGAACAGGCTGGAGACCTGGACCGCCTGAATGCGGCTTTCCTCAACAAATACTGTAGAGTCCTACTTCGTTCTTAACGCATCTGAAGGACCTTATCAGGGTAAAAGGGCAAGCGCTATTATTGCATGATCGATAGGGGCAGTGTAGGAGAGCTGCGTGCCCGAAATCGATGGAATGCGAGAGAGCGCGTCCGGTACGACGTTTGAAGAACCAGGAACATAGCGAATATCGTTCGTCATCTACAGAATGAAGTTAAAATGACGAGTGTCAACTGCAGTGTCTGCTGACGAGGTACTACGAGACGAACATGCACCACTTAAGGGCTTATGGTCAGTAAAAATCGTAAATTTACGCCCTTCCAAATGATGGCGGAAGTGGCGGAGAGCGAGATATATTCCGAGGAGTTCTCGAGAGAACGTTGAATATCTCTTTTGAGGGTTTGTAAGAGCGCAAGAGAAGAAAGCAAGAGGTTGCCATTAGTCACCAACTTTCTGCTGCAAGGTTGCACCTACGCGGGTTAAGGATTCATCGAAGGCGACGCTGATGGGGGCTCCTGGAGAAGGATGAGCCAATTCCACAGGGCGGGCAATAGCCCCTTTGGTGCGAGAAAATGAATCGCACGCCTCAGCAAACCATTCAAGAGGAGATTTCTTTTTGGTCTTGGTGAGCATAGAGTTGATAGGTTGCATGACCTGGGCACATTTAGAGATGAATCTGTGCTAGAAATTGACCATGCCACAGAAACTCCTGAGTTGTTTGCGTGATGTAGGACGAAAAAAGTTTCGCATCGCGGTAAGTTTATCTTCGAGTGGGCTAATCCCTGCACTCGAGACATGGTGACCCAAGAATGAGAGTTGCAGGACACCAAATAGGCACTTGGAGGTGTTGAGTACGATACCGTACTCCTTAAGACGAGAAAACCTTGGTGATGGTGAGAAAGGTGTTCCTCTAATGAGGAAGATGATATTAGGAGGTTATCGATGTAGCAAAATACGAAAGGGAGACCCCTAAGGACTTGATCCATAAAGCGCTGGAAAGTTTGACCAGAGTTACGCAATCCATATGGCATTTTGATCATTTCAAAAGCACCAAACGGAGTGGTGATGTTAGTCTTTGCGACATCATCTGGGTGAATAGGAATCTGGTTGAAAGCCCGAACCAGATCCAAGCGAGAAAAAATCGTACAGCCATGGAGAGACGAGGTAAAATCGGCTAAGTACGGCTAAGTATCGTCACAGCGATAAGAGCTCTGTAATCCCTAACTGCTCTGAATTCCCCCGTTGTGGATTTGGGCACAATGTGAAGTGGAGAGGCTCACGGAGAAGAGGAGGGCCTATAAATGCCTGCATCCATCATGAATTGGAATTCATCACGCATAGCAGAGAGTTTATCAGGTGCTAAATGGCGTGGCCGTGAGAATACAGGACCTCCTGTTGTCTCGCTCCGATGCACCACTCTATGTTTAATGGGCCTGTCCTTCGAAGGTGGAAGGGTGATCTTAGGTAACTCCTAAAGGCGCTGAAATGGTGGCTCGGTGGATGGGAAACGAATAGAGAGGAGGGAACTCTGAGAAGGTGAGTACGAATCTGAGCCAGTGAGGAGAGTTTTGCGGTCGACAAGCTTGCGTTGATGAAATTCGACCAAGAGGTCGTTAGCCGAAAGAAAGTCGAGGCCCAATATTGAATAATCTACCTCGGCCAGGATGAAAGTTCATCGAAAAACTCGACGGAGACCGAGTGAGACTTGAAGGTTACGCCTTCCATAGGTCCTAATATTGGTCGAATTGGCTACCTTCAGAACTAAACCTGAAAGGGCAGAAGCTATGTCAGCCTTAGAAATTGGTATGATACTGCATTCAGCACCAGTGTCCACCAGGAATGAAAATTCAGAAAGTGGGTAAAAAATACGAAATGGATGACCTACCTGAGGAAATGAGGTGTAGGCAGGGGATGTAAACCGTTTTGTCCCAGGCCTTTCTAGTTTAAAGTTTGTGATTGAGAGGAATGCAAGAATGTGAAGGTTGGGAAATTGAAATTTGAGGATATGGAGAAAGTGGTTGAGTTGGGTGAAGTGAGAAAACTGGAGGGTTGAGGTTAGAAGAAGGTACTGCTTCCAAATATGTGCACAGTTGCAAGCATTTTAGAGCTTGTGCACCATATTTGTTGTGGTACCAGCACTACTGAGTTGAATGAGAGGAAAAGGAAACGTTATGCTTGGGGAGACTCCTTGACGCAGTATGTGAAGAAGCATAACGGTGGCTACAAAGCTGTGTACAGTGTACAGCGTTGTGCCCGTACCTTTGATGATACCAGCATAGGCCCTGATGGTGTGGAAGATGATAAGAATAGTTGGAAGAATGAGGTTGTAAATTTTGCTGTCTTTCACCTCTTGCATCAAGATGCCCTCGTTGATTTCTCTTTTGTGAACCAGAGTGGGACTTGCGCCTTCGATCGCCAAACCCGTGTCCATGTTCGCTCTGTTATTCCCGCTGCAGCTTTAGCTGCTGGATGTAGGCTTCCATCCTCCGTATTGAAGCTTCAAGGTCCCTCGATTGAGTAGATGGAACCCTTGAACGTTCGGCCTTGTCGTCAGAGGAGCTTGACGTTCATCGAACCTGAGAAATAGAAAGACTATTGTTAAATGGGCCGTGAGTTTGGCCGTTGCCCTAATTCACGTAAGCACTCTTGTATAATTTGTCTACGTCTGCAGCAACCTCATTAATGCTCGTGGGGCTCGAGCCTAGGATCAGTTGCCTGATACCCTCTGGGGCTCCTCTTATGAAAGTCTCAGTGAGGAGAGGGCTAAAGAGTTAGATTTGAGCACCTTTCACCCTGATACGGTTCTTCAGATGAGTTACGAAAGAAGTAGGACTCTTATCTCCCATTTCCTGAGTATTCAGGAGCTCTCTCAAGTCGTCTATTTGGGACCTACCGTATTTTTTGACGAAAGCCTCCTTAAGGCGGTCTAGAACGCAAGCCTGTTCCCCGTTAATTAGCACTTCCCTGAATTGTATATATATACTTATGGGTAACCGCTGAATTATTGCTGCAACTTTCTCTTCTTCGGTTATGTTTTGAGATTTAAGGAGGAGGGACGAGGCTTCCAACCATGCAATTGGGTTTGCAGGATCATATACGGGAAGCGAGAGGTACGCATGTGGCTGTCTGTGCGTGAGCTGGGGGCTCGAGGCAGACGGTTGGTCATGATGATCGGGTTGGCCGCTAACAGATGTCCTTATTTAGTGTGTTTGATCCATCATAGTCACTATGTTTTATGTGTACTTGAGCTGGTTGAATGGGTGTGTTGATGTGAGTCAAGTAGATGTCGCTATGTGCACGTGTGTGTGTGTGTGTGGAATTTATTCACGAGCACAGGAATGTGAAGAAATGAAAAATAATTATGAGAAATAAAGGAAATTATCCACTCGTTGTATATAGGGGTATGGTATTTAGTTATTAATGGGATTTATTTTAGGTTAATAAATCAGCCTAAATATCTATTAGCATACCATTACCATAAATTTTAAGTTTAGATGGAATCGTCGTCTGCTAATGTTTAGGCCTACGACTAAAGTGTAATAAAATTTGAACTTCTGAACTAGGTTTTTAAGAAAAACAATTAAACAAATATAAATATATTCACAGAATTAACGAATGCACAATCAGAATTGAATTATGAATACAACTTAAGATGCGGTACCGTAAATATAATAAAGTAACTGATTTAAAGTAACTAATTAATGAAATGAAGTATTATGTGCAGTCGAAGTGAAAGTGATTAATGAAAGAGACTATGATGGACTGAATTGGCGTCTGCAATGCGAGAAGTAACCAGAATTAGGACCTACTCTCGTATGGCAGTTTGCAGAGAATAAGTGTGAGAGGATGAGGAATTAAACTAAGTATGATTTGTTTGGAGTTAAATGACTAAATGTAGAAGGAATGATGCTTGACCTGTATGCTGAGAATGGCGAGAGACGAATGAGGAATACTCGTGTTCAATTTGGTTGAGCTGAAAGCGTGCGTTTGTGTGTGCGTGAAATTCTAAGAGATGTTGTTTGAACCAGTAGTATGTTAAATGAATTCAGTTTTTCGTCACAGGATATTTGAGCCTTTAAATGTTACATAAAATAATTGAATTGCAAAAAGTTATGGATAAATTAATTGAATGATTGTATTGACAAAAAGTTAATTAAATTAAATGAATGAATGAATGAATTATTAAGTTGTACATAATTTGCATACAAGATTTAATAGACAAAAGTTAAGTAAAAAGAATTGAATGATTAGAATTTTATACATAATAAATGATGATATATATATATATATATATATATATATATATATATATATATATATATATATATATATATATATATATATATATATATATATATATTAAGTTTCCCAGGAGGATTTTATTATAGAAATGCCAACAGGGGATAGTATTAAATTAAAATGATACGAATTATGACAAATGGAAGAAGGATGCTAAAGCTAACACGCGATATAAAAAAAAAATGAACCCGTGAATAAAAAATGCTGTTCACGCGAGGCTTTCAGAGAAATGACGCGCGGAGTTCAAGAATTATTCAAACGTTTAAAGTTATTTATTAAGTGACGGGAGATTATTAAACTTTGGGCACCACTTTATGGTATTTGGTTATTAATGGGATTTATTTTAATTATTCAGTCAGCCTAAAAAGCTATTTGTAAACCATTACTATAAATTTGTTGTTTGGTGGAAGTAGTCGTATGATAGTTTTTAGGCCTAACGACTAACGTGAAATGAATTTAGGACTTCTGAACTAGGTTTGTAAGAAAAACAGAAATAAACAAAATAAATATATTCGCAAAATTAACGAATGACAATGAGAGAATTGAATTAGGAATACAACGTAAGATGCGGTAAAGTAAATATAATAAAGTAACTGATTTAAAGTAACAAGATGTAAAGTAACTAATATATGAAATGAATATGTTGTAAAGTATGATGTGAAGTGAAAGTGAAAGCGAAGGAGACTATGATGGACGGTGAATTGTGGTCTTGATTGGAAATAGAGTCGAGCACGAATGAGAAAGAATTCGCGTTATTTCACAACTGGTGAACTGCGTGTGTTTGTATGTGCGTGAAATTCTAAGAGATGTTGTTTGAACCAGTAGTATGTTAATTGAATTAAGTTTTTCGTCACAGGATATTTGAATTATTAAAGGTTACATAAAATAAATGAATTGCAAAAAGTTATGCATAAAATAATTGAATGATTGAATTGACAAAAGTTAATTAAAATAAATGAATGAATTATTAAGTTGTACATAATTTTGCATGAATGATTTAATTAGCAAAAGTTAAATAAAATAAATGAATGAATTATTAATTTGTACATAAATTTTGCATGAATGATTTAATTGGCAAAAATTAAGTAAAATAAATTAATGATTTGAATTTTATATATATATATAAGTTTCCCAGGAGGATCTTATTATAGGAATGCCCAGAGGACATTGCTATAGTGGTACTGAATGGGGTGAGCTCACAGTGGAGGGACGTTATTGGTGGCGTACCTCAGGGGTCAGCTCTAGGCCCATTATTATTCCCAGTTTATACAAATGATTTTGGGAAGGGTATAATTACTAAGTGACAATTTTTGATGTAGAGAAAATTGGCAACTGTAGTAAATGAAATTGAGGCAACTTTAAAAGTACAGAGCGACTTAAATAAGGTATTAGGCTGTGCGCAAGATTGGCGGATGAATTTTAATTTTAAATGTAAAGTTATTATCATAGAAAGAGATAATAGAGAATTTAGCCATTAAATAGATTGGTATTGACTGAATGTATTAAAGGATGAGAAGGACTTAGATAATTTGGGACGACGATAGCACCGTCATCCCCAGGGTTTTAGAGCCTTCTAATCAATAAAAGTCACAGAAGAATTGTTATTCAGATCATCAAACTACACAGGAATACCCGTTTGGGCGCAATTATGATGAAATTAAGTGTATCAATACTCTGTTACCTTTTCTAAGTTCTCACAAAAAATAGATAGGCCGCTATCTTGGGAGCAGTAGCCACATCGTTAATTGGAATCGCATCAGTTGTGTAGCTAAGGTGTGTGTGTGGAGGGAGGGGGGGGGGGTACACATTTAAAAGTTATCCTGGGCCCCCGAGTGTTCCATCCCTTTTTCGAATGACAAAACACTTCATAAAACCGTTAAATATAGACCTATAAAAATATCGACAAATATTAACTCAAGCCTTAGTCAAGAAAAGTATAAGAAGTTACTTAAAGTAAAAAAAATTGTGATGCCGTTGTATTTTACTATGAAAGAACAGGAACTGCTTAATCTTATGGGTGGTCGCTAATTATGGGGAAACCTTGAAGGTAATCATGAGAACAACCCAAGAGCCTTGGAATGGAACGCTGGTTGCCAGTAAGGGTGATAAATTACCGAGTTATCGTGTAATCTTTCGGCAATGACTCCGGTTTGGATACAGATGCCCTAGTTGGTCTTCGTTGCCCTTCATTACTTCCCACGAGAGTAATTTGTTGATGCTATGGGGTGGCCTAAGCTGATGGGCGGTCTTACACTAGTGACGGGGTCAAATAGCCCGGAGGATGGAGATAGACCATTCCAGGGTAGAACACCTGTATTTCGGGAGTTAAGTAATCGTGAAGAGAATGCGCAATGGTTGGTTTTCCGATAATAAGGCCTTGACCTTGAAGCAGGGAGATTGAGGAACGGCAGGATATTGAAGTCACCGCAAACAGAAATAGAATTATTATTGAATTATAACTTATTGCACTTTACAGAAAGTTCTTTATTTAAGTTATAAGTGAATTAAGTCGAGGTCAAGTGCGGGTAAAGTCTAAAGGAGGCCGGACGAATATAGCCTTTAAACGTTACATCTCAATGTCTGCGTTGTGTACACGACTATATACAAGGAAGAATTACGCAAATCTGAGAGATCAGACTAAACGATATATAAAACGCGATATACTGCGATATAATAATAATAGTAGTCATTCCTGCTGTTCTTGCTTAATAATAAAAACAAGTAAAATATTAGGACTAGACATAAATAAAGAAAAGAGTAAAATTTTAATTATTAATGAAAGTGAACCTCCAGATGAACTGGTAGGAATCAAAGTAGTAAACAGGATCAAATCTTTAGGTATATTAATAGACAATAAATATAACTGCTTCAAAAGCCAAAATGAGTCTATACTAAAAAAACTCAAAAACTAGCAAACGTAACTTATTCAGTTATAGCAAAAAGCTGTAACAAGGTAATGATCGGGAAAACATTTTGGAAAAATATAGCATTACCAGCAGTATTGTATGGTATAAATATTATAAATCTAACTAAAACAGATAGAAATAAGCTACAAAGATATGAAAATGCATCATATATAAAAATATTAGGAACAGCTAGTTACACCCCAAGTTGTACACTAAGATCAGAGATAGGAGCTTACATGATGAAAGAAAGAATAATGAGTGGGAAAATGAATTATGTAAAGATTATATATGAAAGAGGCAATGATTTACTTAAAGAGATATATTTAGACTATAAAAACAAGAAGAATAAGTGGTTAAAATGTATGAATAATTATTTGAAAGAATTAAAAATAGATCATAAATTCACTAATCAAAATAAAATTAAAAGAATGGGATAAGGAACAACGGATAAAAGAAATAGAAGAAAAAGTAGCGTATGTATATATAGAAAGTATAAGAAAGATATAAAAGAAGAAAAAAATATGATAATACAATAGCTTCAATATTACTGTTTAAGCAAGAACAAATACTTTGATATTAATGGAGAGAAACAGATTTAATAATCAGAAGATTAATTGTCCATTATGCACCCACGAACTGGAGGACCTTTTACACTTTATTGTATATTGCCCAAAGTTGGATTATGCAAAAAGAATTATTAAAAAGTTAAAAAAATGAAGAAAATGATAATGATAAAATAGTGGGTGAATTTTTATTTAGGAGTATGACCAAGAAGCCAAAAAGAATGAATTATATAAACTATGAAAAGTGAGAGAAAAAAAATTAAAGAAATAACCCAATATTAGGAATAGCTTAAATACCCAATTACGATTTAAGTTTAAAAGAGAATGTGAACACAATGATACATTAGTTTACATGTCCAACTAAATTATTTTTTATTATGTTTGACAAGCTGAAAGGAATAATAATCTCAGCAGCTGATTTAAACATGTATAGTAGAAATATAATACAAGATATTTATATATAATTAAGAATTAAGTTACATATCAAAGAAAAAAGAAGAGATCTCTCTGGATCAATATCATTTTTTAATACGATACATTCAATATTGAGTTATGACAAGTGCTGTGGCCCATTCTTTGCTAATCTTATGGGCTGTGCATGCTGATAAAAGAGAACTCGTTGAGAAGAGGATTCTCAAACAATTCAAATTCAAAAACATTTAATTCCAAATCATCTAATGTATCATTTTGAATAAATTTTTTTCTGAATTAAAATATGATATGGACATTTCATATCAATCATTTTTGAAAGAAAATATTATTGCTCTAGATAGCATTCAGGGATGAGGCTTATGTGTCTGATGTGAAAGATGGCGGTAGATAAACTAGAGGCCTAACGACATTTATACTCTGTTTACAAACAAAGAAGGACTGACCTAAGCCATTTATCATCACCCAACCCAGCATCACCATCGAAAATGTAATAACATAACATAACATAACATAACATAATTTAACGGATGACAAAAGCCACAAGGGCCTATCAAAGGTCATCCGTATCCATCAAATCCCACCCATATAATGCATCCATAGGATTTTGTCAGATCATGCAGCTACAATATACAATTCAACAATCCACAAGAATGTCCAACCATGCATCTACAATATATAATTTAAAGCCTCCATAGGAGTCTGTCAAAAACAAAATCAAAATCCCCCAAAATATACAATAAAAAGAAACTGCATCCACAGGAATGAGTCAAGAAACATATCCACATACCAAAAAGTAAGAAATTAACCCTCCATCCCCATATAATCATCCAATCTGCGCTTGAAAACATTCAAGTTTGGGCTGTCTACAGTCTCAGGTGGCAAACTATTCCAATAATCCACCACTCTGTTAGTGAAAAAATATTTTCTAACATCCAGTCTGCACCTCTGTTTTTTAATCTTTAAGTGGTGGCCTCTAGTTCTATTACTACCTTCTAACTCAAATAACTTGCTGAAATCTAATTTATCCATCCCAGAAAAGATTTTAAAAAGCTCAATCATATCTCCCCTCACACACCTTCTTTCAAATGAAAACATATTTAATACCCTCAGTCTATCTTCATATTGAAGGTGCTTCAGGGATGGTATTATTTTTGTTGCCCTCCTTTGTACTGACTCTAATAAGTTTATATCATGTCTAAAATGTGGTGACCATGCCTGTATACAGTACTCTAAATGTGGCCTGACATAAGAGTTGTATAGTTTAAGGATGACCTCCTTACTCTTGTAGCTAACATTTCTTTTAATGTAACCTAGCACCCTATTTGCTCTATTTTTTGCCTCAATACACTGCTTTGAAAATTTCAGTGACCTATCTACTACCACTCCTAAGTCTTTCTCATCTTCAACTGAATTAAGCCAATATCCATCCATCTCATAGCTAAATTCCCTATTATCTCTCCCCATGTTAATAACTTTGCATTTATTAAGGTTAAAAGTCATCTGCCACTTCTGAGCCCAAGCTAACAGCTTATCTAAGTCACCCTGCACTTTAAAGCTACCCTCAACCTCTTTGACTACAGCTGCCAATTTAGTGTCATCAGCAAAAATTGACACTTTGCTATTTACACCTTGCCCAAGATCATTTACATAGATTATAAATAATAAAGGGCCTAAAACTGATCCCTGAGGTACGCCACTAATAACATTCCTCCACTCTGACCTCACTCCATTCAGTATAACTCTCTGTTTCCTATTTTTCAGCCATTCAGTTATCCAATTTAAAACGTTCCCACATATCCCATGCAGCTTTAATTTATGAACTAGTCTTCTATGTGGAACCTTATCAAAAGCTTTGCTGAAATCTAAGTAGATCACATCAACTTTCTCACCCCTATCTAATTCTTTAGTTACATAATCCATAAAATCCAGTAAATTAGTTAAACACGATCTATCTTTTCTAAAACCATGCTGAGCATCATTAATTAACCTGCTACTCTCTAGATGATCAGAAATTCCCTTCTTAACCATCTTCTCAAGAATTTTACAGACTATAGAAGTTAAGCTTACTGGTCTAAAGTTATTTGGGTCCTCTTTGCTTCCCTTTTTAAAAATTGGCACTACATTTGCCAATTTCCAATCATTTGGTATTTCTCCAGACTCTAGTGATCTAATAAATATCTTCTCGAGAGCTACTGCAATACTTTCTACACCTTCTTTGAGTATCCTAGAATGAATGTTGTCAGGGCCAGATGCCTTACTAGTATTTAACTGAATTATAAGCCCTTTAATTTCTTCTCTGTCTATATTAATAGAATTTATCACTACTTCCCTTGACCTAGAATTATCATCAATTAATCTGACTGGTTTCTCTTCTGTGAATACTGAAGCAAAATGATCATTAAGGACCTCTACTATTTCCTCATCAGATTCTTTCAAAACCCCTTCATATTTAATAGGCCCTATTTTATCACTGTTAGATTGATTATTGATTCTATAATAGCTAAAGAATTTTTTAGGATCTTTATTATTATTTTTAGCTAAATTAATTTCTGCTGTCCTTTTGGTCTTCTTAATAATCTTATAATAATAGAAACTGGGGCTCAAGACTCACGGACGACGGACGTACTTCAGATTTTTAGAAGATATCGCTTTTTGAAAAACTAAGGTCCGCATTTATAATAGGCCTTTTCGGAAAGGTTTCTCAATGAGATTTCTTTGTACCCGTTCTCTCTCGTTTGTTTTCCCTAATCGTTTTGGGAGTAACAACACGGAAGACATCCGGGTAAATATGTAGATTAGCGGCCCGGCCGAAATTTTTTTTTGTGTGTAAATATTATCGTTCACTCGTGTCGGAATATTCATGCGTGTTTGAGTCCTTTTCGAATTATTATTCTATAAACAATTAGGATTATATACTGGGGGGCTGTGCCCCCCAGAGCCCCCCCCAATTTAATGAAACTCAGGATCATCGTAGTGTAGTCCCCCCATTGTGTTTACCCCCACATGAGCCATCAACTTAAATGTACTCTAAAAACGTGAAACATTTTGGAACACGGACGAAATAGTACGTCCCATCGTTCGCGCTGATAATCTACATATTTCCCGACATCCGGATGTATACCTAGTGCGTCATGGGTAAATCTGAGGAAGAGGAAGATGAACCAGCTGCTGCCATGCAGGTAAATCACGCACTGGCAGCTAAGTGACCCCTGGAGGCGGAAGCTGACTGTGACCATCAACCATCCACCTCAAAATCTGCCAGGAACGCAGACCAGCCCCCACCACAGCCGGTAAGGCTAAATTACCATGATGGTGACCAGCCAAGAGAGGGTGGACCAGGTGAAGAACAGGCAAATATAAAAATTTACATCAAGTCAACTGAATGTAAGATCCTGGCCGCCCACCCAACAGCCCTGACCATGGCCCTAAATGAATCCCCAATGGGGAAATACATACTACAAGGCTGCGTCAGGGAGCTGGGCACCGGCCAGGCTATACAGTTGGAGGTGACCCGTAATGGCTTGAACAAGCTGGCATGCAGACTAGATGATACCACCCTTGGCCAATGGAGGGTGCAGTGCTGGGAGTCCAGAGGCCTCAACCCCGGCTTGCTGTATGGTAAGGTGGGACTGTTCAGCCCCCAGTACACTGCCGAGAACCTGGCCGAAGAATTTGACTTCCTTGACCATTTTGGTGTCACTCTCAAGGAGGTCCTACCCCTACCACCGTGAGCAGATGGGTCCAGATTCCTCAGGCCGGCCTTCCAGGGCACTCAGCTCCCCAGGCAAATAGCACTGGGGCACCAAGTGAAGAATGTGACTGAATTCAAATTAACAGCCCTCCGGTGCCGCAGATGCTATCAGTTTGGCCACCGAGCACTAGCTTGCAGGTACAAAGTCAGGTGCAATAACTGCAGTGGATACCATCCCTTCAAGACACCAGAGGGGAATCAGTGCATGAACACTCCATACTGTTACTTCTGCCGGGAAGATCACCATTTATTAAGCAAGAACTGTCCAGCACTGCTGAAGGCAGAAGAGATTAATGAACACTGCAGACAACAAAAAGTGAACACAGAGGACACAAAACTCAAACAAATTAGACCAAAGCCCATTTCCCCAAACACACAATCTAACACCAGTACACATACCCAAAGAACTCGCATCCCTCCTCCTGCTACACTGAACAAAGTGCCTCCCACTTTGATTCTAAATAATTCCTTCGCTATCCTTAATGATATGATAGATGAGGATCAGTACACATGCGAGGCAGATGCCACAACCTCTTAGCGCACTGACACCCACATACACCACCCCCGCCACCCCCAAGCACACCGTCGTTTTACAGGCAACACACCGGCCCTTC
This sequence comes from Ceratothoa steindachneri, assembly GCA_963969495.1. Lineage (NCBI taxonomy): Eukaryota > Metazoa > Arthropoda > Malacostraca > Isopoda > Cymothoidae > Ceratothoa > Ceratothoa steindachneri. The sequence goes on along the minus strand of OZ018331.1, from coordinate 33,427,579 downwards.
AGCACATTCTCTACAGCGCACACCATCTGCTTGCTGATATTGAAGTCCACCCCATACCTACCACCAGGAAAAGTGAATAACCCACTTATCAAACGTATGCTGAAAAAGTTATAGGAACTTAATCTAGGACCAGTCCCGCACCCCAAATCCTGGAGAAGACAGGCGACTCGGCAGACATTGACTGGTGGTCACTGGTCCCTTCACTTATCAACATATTCCGAAAAGGCTATTCACTCTAACAACAAGGCTGCTCCATATTATCAATCCTCTGCCATCTCAACCCTGCCCTTCTTGCTATCTTCACCCAGTAATCATGGCATATCAGCAAAACACCATCATATTCTGGAATGCTTGCTCACTTCCCCGCAAGCTGGCAGATGTCAAACTGCAGGCAAAACGGTGCCGACCGCTACTAATAGGAATTTGTGAGACATGACTCCAACAACAGATCAGTATATCGTTCCAGGGCTACAACATCCATATGAAGGACTGTCAAAACAGGCAGGGTGGAGGGCTTGTCCTACTTACCCACAAGAAGATGGCATGTGCAGAATTCCCACTGCAGCAATTCCTGGGAGGGATACTTGAAACCATGGCAGTGCAAATATCTTTGAACAGGAGATGGGGCACCATATTTATATGTTATAACCCATGCACTGATGTAACAGAAGCAGAACTCACTCACTACTACAACCAGCTAACCCCACCAACATTAGTCATGGCGGACTTCAATGCAAGACACCCATACTGTCACCAGGTATTCCTCGAAGCACCATAAACCCCACTGGTCATTCCCTCTTTAATTCACTGCTCACCTCACCACTAACCCTCCTCACTCCTCCAGGCCTACCCACAAGGATTGATCCGTTCAGGGGCACCCACTCTACCCTAGACCTCTGGCTGGGAAGTGGGCTATTCAGTGATGCAGAAGTTGAAGTAGGCCCATACATGGGTAGTTACCACCTCCCAGTGTTCATCCATCTAGGAGGCAATGCCCCCCACCAATCTCCCTGAGACCATGCTGGCTCTTAAATACAGGAAAATGGGAAGCTTTTAATGCAGATGCTGCCGCAATACAAACTCCCACATCCTTAAACACTGAGAGCATGGCAGCTGACCTAACAACACAGCTGACTGAAATAGGCCACAAACACTTCAAAAAGTCAAACGGTACATATGACCCCTATCCTCGAGTCCCCTGGTGCTACACTGCCATCACGTCTACAGCCTCTGTATCACACTGAGGGCCCTCCTATCAAGCCTTGGAATCTGTCAGCTAACCTTGGCAATCCTGATAGATAGAGCAGGTTTTGATCCCCCCCATCCGTCAACAAATCCTCAATGAGACACCAAAATTCATCACCAACAGTGGACAGCTCTCAAGAATATGAGCAATAAACTTAAGTCACAACTATTACTAATTAAGTACCATCTAAAATAACTTGACCAAGTAACCTACATGCAACAAACTACTTGCAGCATGGCTCATGTGACTACCATCCAAGCAGCCCAAATCAACAACAACAACATCATCATCATCAACAGTCAACCCCCCCCATCCCTATTTGCGGGGGATAGGGACCATGAACCCCAGCGAATATTGAAAAACTGCATATAATTGACGCTACCCCCAACCCTTCCCAAACATTGTAATAAGAAGGCCTTTCTCTTGCCTTTCAACCTATCTAACACTTTCGCCTTCTCCAAACTCATCACTTTCTTGGCACGCTTAGGCATGTCTTTAGCAACACTAGACAATGCAGGGCGCTTAGGCATTGTTAATATTAAGGTGCAAAAAGCAAGAATTATTCAGAGTGTAAAGTGATTGAAAAATGAGAAATAAAACACGCAAAAATATGACAAGTACACAAATCACTGCTCACACATGGACAGGACACAAGCATACTGAATGGAACGCAGGAAATCGGTATGGTAATACTTCAGATTCGGGGCGCATGGTAGGTGCCGCTGTTAGTAGGCTACAATATATCTCTTATGACATCATACGGTAGCTTCAGATGTGACCAATTCCGGCGTTATATTTTTTTGTTGTTTGGGGGATTTGTAACTTTTAGTCTGTATTATTTCTAAATATTTGTGCCTCTGCTTGTTTATAGTTTTTTCTAAGTTAGGTAAGGTTTCTTGATGTCTTTTATTTTTTGTTTTGTTTTCATATTTTTTGTTTGCTGCGAACGAGGACAGCTTCTTACTGGCAACGTTGTAACTTATAAATAGGACCCGTTTTACAACTGTTTTTGTTTCATTATGGCGTTTTTGTGCTCTCCATGTGCTTCTTTGTTATTCAAATTCTGCTTTATTTTGTATAATCGCCAAAAACTTTTAGATTATCTAGAGGTGCATAAACTAATCAAGAAACCTATAAAAGTAAGTATTGTTTGTTAATAGGTTACGTTTTTCTGCCAGTAAAAAGCTGTTGGGCGGAAAACCCCCCAGTAAATTCAAGGGAATTGCTCGTGGGGGAGATATCACTGCGGGGGGACCACCCTGCGATGATCCTGAGTTTCATTCAATTGGGGGCGCAGCCCCCCTGTATATACTCATATACAAAAAAATATAATGCCATAATTGTTCACATCTGACGCTACCATCTGACACCATAAGACATATTGTAGCCCAAAATTGTAGCCTATAAACAGCGCCATCTACCATGCGCCCAAAAACTGAAGTGTTACCATCAGTACATATACTGTACATACTGTAGTTGAGGGAGTGAGATCTGAACGCTGATTGGGTGGAATCGTCCCGTCTCAGCCAACCAACACTTACGTTTTACAACTATATGTAGGTTTCTGCAGATGTCTGGAAATTGTGCAAATTTTGAATTTTAAGGCCCCCCTAAATTTTCCGTGGATAGTTGAAGGTGCAGATGATGAACCGTGAATAGCTGAGGGTCGACTGTATTTCTGATTGGATTTTTCATCATTTATGTTGTGTCTGGAATACTTTAGCATGCTTTATAAGGTAATACTTCAAAAGTAGGTCATCTAGAGGATAATTACCTGCTCAAAGACTATCAACATGGTTTTAGGATTGGGAGATCCTGCCTCACTCAGCTGCTAGAGTACCTTGAGGAATTGGAAAATGCGATGGATGATGGCATCAGTGTCGATGTAGTGTACCTCAGCTGTTGGAAGGCCTTTGATTCAGTTCCCCACAACCGACTACTGGCAAAACTGAAAGCTCTGGGAGTAAAGGGAAAACTCTATGACTGGATAAAGGGATTTTTGAAAGTCAGGCAACAAAGAGTGAATATTAGAGGTAACTATTCAGAATGGCTACATGTTTGGAGTGGTCTCGCACAGGGTAGTGTTCTTGGCCCAGTTCTTTTCCCAATTTTTGTGAATGACTTGCTGGAAACTACTCAGTCTGAGGGAAAACTGCTTGCTGATGATGCTAAAATTTATCAGAGGATCAGGGGTGCAGTCTTCGACTGACCTTCGAACAGGTAGCACGTGTTTTATAGAGCTCTCAGTCTGTTGATCTATTTTTCAGATTTTTCTATAGTTTGTTTGTTTTTTTTGTTTTTTTTCTCACCACAATCAGCGAAAGCTAAGTTGCTCTTCTTTTTTTATTTCTTATTGCTACTTAAATTCTTTCTTTGTTTGAATAAGTGATGGAGTTTGGGGATGAAAGTGAGCATGAGTGTCGGAATGTATGCATTGGTTGTGGTGTATTAGGTGAGGGGTATACATGTGTTGTATGTGGGCTGCGTGAATGCATTGTAGATTTAGAGGGGATGAGAAGGCAGGATTTAGACAGGATATGTAGGCTGGAGGGGTTAGTTGCTGAGCTCAGGAGGGAACTTAGTGTTAGGCCTAGAGCTGGGAATAGGTTAGGTGGTGAGGTAGGCCAGTTAGATGTTTCAGGTGAAGGTAGAGGGCCAGTGGAGGAGGTAGGATGTGATAGTTCTAGTGATAGTGAAGTTAGCCCCCTTAGATTAGTTAGAAATAGGCCTAGTGAGGATGGGGGACAGTGGAGAGTGGTTAGGAAACATGAAGCTAGGGAGGCTTCTCCTGTTCTTTGTGAGAATAGGGTTGCCTCTTTTGAGGTGGTTAGCCAGGGGGAGAATAGGTGTGTGAGTCAGAGGGACACAGATCCTATTAGCTTGACTAATAGATTCAGTGCCCTAAGAGAGGAAGTAACTGGAAGTGATATGACTGATGGGGGTGGGGGTGGAGTTCGAGTGACTGGTAGTTTGAATGAGAATAGGAGTTGGGATGGAGTTAGGTCCGTGGGGGTTAGGAATAGGAGTCTGACTGAAGTGCTTGTGATGGGTGATTCGCGAGTTAGATATTTAGATAGGAAGTTGAATGCAAGTAGATTGAATGGTTTGAGGGTGTGTTTGCCGGGTGCTGGAGTGAGAGATCTGTCTGATAGGTATGAGGAACTGGTGTCTGGCTGTGCAAGGGATGCGGTTGTGATTACACATGTAGGAGTGAATGATGTGAAGAAAGTGGGTGCATGTGAGTTACGTGAGAGGTACAAGAGGTTGATTGAAAAGGTGAAAGAAAGTAGAATGAAAGGTGTTGTGACAGGTGTGCTTCCAAGAATGGATGTTGGGGTAGAATGGATGTCTCGTGCAATTGGGCTGAATGATTATGTGAGGAGGATGTGTGAGATGGAAGGTGTCATGTTTGTGGATGTGTGGGATAGGTTTGTTGGAATGAAAGAAATGTATGCGATGGATGGACTGCATTTGAGTAGGAGGGGGGTAGATGTGTTGTGGGAGGAGTATGATCGTGTTATTAGGTCTTTGCGGGCGGGAAACTAGATACTAATAGTGGTCAGGGAATTATGAGAGGACATTATAGTACTGAAAGTAGAATGGACTTGGCAGATAACAGAAATAGGTTCCAAGGCGATAGAGGTGAGGTCATTCAAGTTTCAAGAGGTGCTTCAGGGATAGGGGGGTTAAATTGTTTCTATACAAATGCTCGTAGTCTTAGAAACAAGAAGGATGAGCTATTTAGTTATATTAGCAATGAGGATATAGATATATTATGCGTTACTGAATCATGGGTTAATGAAATAGAATTTAGTGACACTATAAGTGAATTTGATTTTCAGGGCTATAATATGTACATTAGTCAAAGGACAGGTAGGATTGGTGGAGGAATAATTATCTATATAAAAAACAACATTGTTTCAAGTTTAAATACTTCAATAAAGCAGGATGGAGTTGAGTCACTTTGGATAGATATTAGGTTCAGTAAAAATAGAATGGTGCATTTGGGAGCTTTTTACAGGCCACCTGGGCAGACTGATGATATAGATGAACTAATGATAAAGGAAATAAGTAAGGGATGTGAAACAGATGCAGTTATTATTGGGGACTTCAACTTAAACTCTGTGGACTGGGAAAATATGATAGGTAGGGATAGAACAAGTGGCAGGTTCATAGAATGCTTTGAGGATAATTTTTTGAATCAATTTGTTAACGATTCAACGAGGGGGGACAATATATTAGATTTAGTACTTTCTAACAGTGATCATTTAGTTCAAGAATTGACTGTTGGGGAAGCATTGGGAAATAGTGACCATCAGATAGTTCGTTTTAACTTGGGAATTGAGAAGGGTAAAATAACTGAGAATGCTGAAAAAGTTCCAAATTTTCATAAGGGAGATTATGTAAAACTTCGAAGCTTGCTAAATTTGGTAGACTGGGATATAGAATTCAGAGGTAAAAATGCTTATGGGATGTGGGATACTTTCAAGCATATAATAAATGTAGTCCAAGAACAATGTATCCCAATGAAGGCCATTAGGAACAAAAGTAGGAAACCATTATGGTGGAATCAGGAGATAGCTAGAAAAATTTCAGAGAAGAAAAGGGCATATAAAAAATTACAGGTAGAAAATAATATTCAAAATTTAAGTGATTATAGAATGGCTAGGAATGAGTTAAATAAGATTATAAAGAAGAACAAAAGGGTGTCAGAAATTAAATTAGCTCAGGATAGCAACAAAGATCCTAGAAAGTTCTTTAGTTACTATAAAATTAATAACAAGTGTGGCAGAGTTAAAATAGGACCTATCAAATATGAAGGGTTTGTGAGAGAAACTGATGAGGAAATAGTTGAGGTACTAAATTGTCATTTTGCATCAGTATTTACAAAAGAGAAACTAAATAGTCCTATGTATAGTACTCATAGGTCAGGAAAAGAGGTGTTTACTAACATTTGTGTGGATCGGAGGATGATAAAAGGACTAATAGGTGATTTAGATACTACCAAGGCCTCCGGCCCTGATAATATTCATTCTAGGATACTTAAAGAAGGGGTAGAAAGTATCTCAATAGCTCTGGACAAGTTATATACTAGGTCATTGGAATATGGAGAAATACCCGATGATTGGAAGAGAGCGAATGTAGTCCCCATTTTCAAGAAGGGTAGTAAAGAGGATCCAAATAACTTTAGACCGGTTAGCCTAACTCCTGTAGTCTGTAAAATTCTTGAGAAAATAGTTAAAAAAGGGATTTGCCAACATCTAGAGAGGGAGGGGTTAATCAGCGATGCTCAGCATGGGTTTAGATCAGGTAGATCATGTTTGACTAACTTACTAGACTTTCTGGAGTTTGTAACAGATCAAGTAGATAAGGGAGAGAATGTAGATATAATTTACTTAGATTTTAGTAAAGCATTTGATAAGGTACCACACAGGAGACTAGTTCATAAATTAAAAATGATTGGGATATGTGGGGGTGTTTCAAATTGGATAGCTGAGTGGCTGAAAGACAGGAAGCAAAGGGTAGTGCTAAATGGTGTAAAGTCAGAGTGGAGGGATGTTATCAGTGGGGTTCCTCAGGGATCAGTTCTCGGTCCATTATTATTTGTCATCTATATAAACGATCTTGGGGAGGCAGTTAATAATAAAGTGTCAATTTTTGCGGATGATACCAAATTAGCAGCTGTAGTTAAAGATATTGATGATAATTTTAAAGTGCAGGGGGACTTAAATAAATTGTTATCCTGGGCACATAAGTGGCAAATGACTTTCAACCTTGATAAGTGCAAAGTTATTAACATGGGAAAAGATAATAGAGAATTTAACTATGAAATGGATGGGCATTGGCTGAGCTCAGTAGAGGATGAGAAAGATCTAGGAGTAGTAATAGATAAGTCATTAAGGTTTTCTAAGCAGTGTATTGAAGCAAGAAATAGGGCAAATAGAGTGCTGGGTTTTATTAAGAGAAATGTCAGTTACAAAAGTAAGGAGGTTATTCTTAAACTCTATAACTCTTATGTTAGGCCACATCTAGAGTACTGTATACAGGCATGGTCCCCACATTTTAGACACGATATTAACCTTCTTGAGTCAGTGCAACGGAGGGCAACAAAGATTATTCCTTCCCTGAGGCACCTTGAATATGAAGATAGACTGAGGGTATTAAATATGTTCTCGTTCGAAAGGAGGTGTGTGAGAGGGGATATGATTGAGCTGTTTAAAATTTTTTCCGGGATAGATAAATTGGATGTTAGCAAATTTTTTGAGTTAGATGATGGAAATCGGACTAGAGGTCACCACTTGAAAATTAAAAAGCAAGGGTGTAGGTTGGATTTAAGAAAATATTTTTTCACCAATAGAGTGGTAGACTTCTGGAACAAATTGCCGCAGAGGGTAGTAGGTAGTCCAAATCTAAATGTATTTAAGAGTAGGTTGGATGAGTTTATGGGAAGGGAAGGTTGTGATGGTTCCTAAGTTTTGTATATATTAATATTGTTTGTATATATCTATAGCTGCATGATTTAGTTCTTGACAAGCCTTGATTGGTGATACCCTTGTTTCTGGATGCAATCCTCTGGATGTAGTTTTCCTGGTTTTTGGGTGCCTTGAAAAAGAGGCCGCTTGACTCGGATGACCTATGATGAGCCCTTGTGGCTTTTGTCATCCGTTATATTATATTGTGGGGGACTTTGATTTTGTCTTCCCCTGGTGATGGTGCTTTTTGTGGGTGGGTTTTGACGGAGGCGGATGACCTTTGATAGGCCCTTGTGGCTTTTGTCATCCGTGTAATTATGTTATGTTATGTTAGGACTTGAACAAATTGGCAGAGTGGAGCCAGAATTGGTTACTCAAATTCAATGAAGATAAATGCAAGGTCATGCATATTGGCAGAAGTAACCCTGGTTAGGAATATTATCTAGGAGCAACAACACTGGAGGAAACTGATGAAGAAAAGGATCTGGGGATCATCATTACCAACAACATAAAACTAGCACAATAGGTAACAAAGGCAGTAGCAAGTGCCAACTCGATGCTTGGACTCTTGAAGAAAACCATGACCTGCCTTGACTCAGAGATGATGTTAAGCCTATACAAGTCACTAGTTAGGCCATGCCGTGAGTACTGTATTCAGGCTTGGTCACCATTTGCCAGAAGGGACATAAGGAAACTTGAACAAGTTCAATGAAGAGCGACCAAACTAGTCCTGAATCTGGTAGAATTGCCATATGAAGAGAGACTTGCCCAGCTGGGTCTCACAATGCTTGAAGAGCGGAGAACCAGAGGGAACATGATTGAAACTTTCAAGATCCTGAAGGGCTTTGACAAGGTTGGTGTTGGTAACTACTTACAGCTAGCTCCTCGAGACCAGAACATCCAGACTAGAGGACACAGCTTGAAACTCATAAAGCCATGTCACAGAACATCAAAAAGGAACAAGTTTTTCAGATCTAGGGTAATAGATAAATGGAACAGGTGTGAAGGGGCCATTCTCCCACCCTTTTTCCCAATACACTCGCCCTCCTTCTGTAAGAATGTGTGTGTGAGTGGGAATGGGTTTTTTTATTATATTTTCTTTTGTACATATGTATTTGATTTCATGTTGTATGTATAAGGTTATTTAACATCTCATGTTTTTTTTTATTAGCTACTAAATGTTAAAAATTTTATGAGACAGCGTTAAAGTACCAGAATAGAAGAAAAAAACAAACAAAAACATTGCCTGCATTTTTGCAAGAGCGACTGTAACGAAAAATATTTTGAAGATATTTTTTAGAAGTCTTCTAAGAGTACTTGACTAGATCTTAAAGACAACTGAGCTCCGAGGTGGCAGGCACCATAAGCCCTGCACACCCAATTTTGTCACAAGAGTGACTACCGACAAGATTTTCCCCCGGGGAAGCCGGCAAATCATAAACCGTGGTACCACGTAAGAAAACTCCTCTTTTGTTGTCTCTTGTTTTGGTTGTCCCCTTTTGTATATGCACTCTTAGTATTAATATATATTTTTTTGATTGATTTGGTTCCAAGATAGGATTGTTTTAGTATATATATATATATATAGGCTCATTGGGTGCATATTTACCCCTATTTTTGTAAATATTGTATTTTTTTCTTGTTAGTAAAGGACTGTACATACAATCCGTTTCATTCTCCTTCGATTTCTCACGTCCGGATTAGTGTAGGAAGCGGGTTGGATCGATTGGGGTTAGTCTAAATTTTTCGGCCCGCTACATTTGGCGCCCGAATAGGGACGTGAGACTTCGAAACCGGGAGCGTGACGGGATTCGATTGCAGTCCATACCCAATTAGCGTGGCAGGTAGTTTGGTTGTTTTTCACCTTTGTCTATCGCTGTTACTAACCTGGGAGGATGGCTTCTGTGGAACAGGGCCTCCATGATGAGATTGTGAGACTGAGGCTGGAATTGAGGCAGAAAGAGGAAGAATGTATGATGTTGAGGAACATGATTGATGGATTGAAGAGTGATGTGATGAGTATGGATGAGAAGACGGACAGGATGAGGAAAGAAATGGACGAGAGACAGAAGCAGGTCGACCAACGGATGAAGGACTTGTATGACATGATGAAGGGGTCAAGACCGGCCCCAGGACCCTCAACCTTGACCCCTGCTCCGACTGAAGGGGATAAGACTAATGGGATCAATGGGAGTGTGTGCGAGTCTAGAGAGGATAGGGTGATTATGAGTGATAGGATGGACGGAGAATGGAAGAGAGTTGAATGCAAGAGAAGAAGGAAGAGTGGTGCAAAGGGGAAGGATAGGAAGTTAAGAGGCAAGAGTGTGGACTCATTGTACTCGGATGAAGGAGAGAGTGATGGTATGATTGATATGAGTGAGAGTGAAGGCAGCTCAAGTGAGAGTGAAGTGAATGTGGGAAAGGGTATTTTGATAAGGGAAGTGCCAAAGATAGATAGATTTAGGTTACATGGTGGGAAAAGTGTGGAAGAATTCTTCGGGGAATTTGAGTGATATTGTAAGCTCAAGTACCCGGAGAATAAGGGATGCTGGATGAATGTTTTGGGGGAATGTTTGGAGGGAAAAGTATTGGAGTTTTTCCGCGTGATTACAAGTGTGGGGGAACCAAGGTACGATGTGGTGAAGAAGCGGATGATTGGACAGGTGAAACGAATGAAAGAGAGTGTGAAGTATAAAAGGGTAAATGAATTTGAGAAGGCTCAAATGGGGAAAAGTGAAAATGTGAACATGTATGCACATAGGCTTGAGAGTATGGCAAGAAAGAGGTATGGTGATGATGATGTAAATGAATGTAAACCACTGATGAGGAAGTTTTTGGACACGATCCCGCGAAAGGTGAGTGAATGGCTGAGTGGAAAGAGAAAGGAGAGAATGAGACTGACAGGTGAACGGTTGATGTGGGAGGATGTGTTGGAGCTGTTGGAAGATGGACGATTTGATGATGAAAGTGATCTAGAAGAGGATGGATGGTATAGTGTGAATGTTGGGGGTAAGAAGCCCAGGAGCTTTCATCCACCCCAGCAGTATGTCAGCTACAGGGATGCCCTGAAGGCTGCACCAGCTCGAGTGATGTCAAACTTCCTGGGCCGGCAGAATGGATGGGTAAATGGAGGGTGGTCGAATGGAAGGGGACAGATGAATTTCAAGCGTGGGAACGGATATATGAGAGAGAAACCGAGGTATGTCCCAGCAAGCGAGAAATCGAATGGTGGGAGAAAGATTGTGGAATGTCATCGGTGTGGAAGGAAAGGTCATATGTTGGCAAAATGTAGGTGGACGTCTGGTGCATGTTTTGGTTGTGGTAAGAAAGGGCATATGATAAAGAATTGCCAGGAAAGTGTGAAAGAGTGCTTTGAGTGTAAAGAACTAGGCCATTTGAAGAAAGATTGTCCGAGGTTGAATGCTGAAGCAACTGCTGGGGGGAGTGTGAAGTATGCTTGTGGTAATTGTGGAAAGGCTGGTCATTATGCGAGGATGTGTCGTGACCAGAGGAATGTATGTAGCTATTGTGCGATGGAAGGACATTCAAGTGAAAAGTGTTGGATTAGACTGAGAGCGCAAGGTGTGAATGGAAAGTCTGAAGCGGGAAACTGAATTGTAAGAGGGTACCTGGTGAAGTATCCTCTGGGTGCATGAGTGTGAGTAATGTGTTGGTAAGTCTGTCGAGTGTGAAAGTGCTGTCTGGTAGGAAGTATGAGTGTCTGAGTGTGAAGGTGGAATTGAATGGAATTGAGTGTTTGGCTTTAATAGATTCTGGATGCAAGGCGAGCTTGGTGTATAAAGATGTGTATGACAAGGTTAGCGAGAAAGCCCTCCTGTCTGAGTGCAAGGGTAGTTTGGTAGGTATTGGTAATAGGAGAGTGCCTGTGATTGGAATGATAAGGTCAGCTGTTCGAATGCATGGTATGATGATGAATGAATGTGAATTCTCGGTGATTGATAAGGTGAGTAGTGAGTATGGTGTGATTTTGGGCTATGATTTTATGAAAATGAATCGTATGGTTGTGCATCCTGCAAGTGATCAGATTGAGAGAAAGATTGGTAAAAATGGGGTGTATAAGTTATATGTAGGGAAAAATGGTAGTGTTTTGAGGAGTGTGTTTACTGGTATTGAGGTGACTGCTATGGAGAATGTAAGGCTTGTGAAGGGTGAAAGGGTGGCGGTTAAAGTGAGTTGGAGTAAGGATGTTAGTTTAAATTTGGGTGAGAACACCGTGATATTGGATGGAAAGTATGCATATTATAAGGTAAGGCGTGTTGCTTGTGTGTTTGATGGCTTGATGAGAATGAATGATCCTTTTGTATGTGTGCAGGCGGACCCCAGGGTGAAGGGACAGGTGAGGGGTATCCAAGTCGGAGATGTACTAGGACACCTCTCCACTGTCACTGAGGTAGGTATGGATGATAGCACAGATATCAGGGTGAATATTGCGAATGAAAAGACATGTGAATGGATGTATAATGAGGTGAAGGACATGGTGAAATTGGATGGATGTTTGACTGAATATGAAAGGGAGGATGTGTATCGAATGATATTTGAACGAAAGGGAGCCCTCAGTAAGGGTGATCTGGATTTCGGGGTTGCAAAGCTCCCGGAATTCAAGATTGTCCTGAAGGAGGACTCCCCAATCTATCAGCGGCCGAGGCATTTCCCACGTCCAGTTGCTGATGAGATTGAGGAGCAGTGTTTGGAATTGGAGCAATTGGGAGTGATTGAAGAGAGTGAGAGTGCATGGAATAGTCCAATTGGGCCTGTACGTAAGCTGGATGGAAGATTGTGTCTGTGTGTGGATTACATAAAGGTGAATGAAAGAACTGTGAAAGAAAGGTTTCCGATGTGTGTGGTATCTGAGTGTGTATATAGTATGCATGGGATGGAGTGGTTTACGAAGCTGGATCTGGTACGGGGGTATTACCAGATGCCTATTGCTGAGGAGAGCCGGCCGGTAACTGCCTTCTCTTCCACAAAGAGGCATTACCAGTTCCGGAACCTCAGCTTCGGGTTGGCTAATGCTCCCGGAGCCTTCCAGCGGGCAATGAATGTTGTGTTGAGTAAGTTTGCGAGTAAGAATGTGATTGCATTTATAGATGATATTTTGATAATGACTGAGACTTTTGAGGAGCATATGAGATTGGTGAATGATGTGTTGAGAACATTGGAGAGTGTTGGTTTGAAGGTGAAAGTGGCGAAGTGTGAATGGTTTGCGAAAGAAGTGGAATTCCTTGGGCATATGGTGAGTGAGAATGGGTTGCGAAAATCACCGAAGTATGTTGAGAAGGTGCGAATGGTTCCTAAACCGGTGACTGTGAAGCAACTGAAGTCCTTTTTGGGTTTGATTGAGTTCCAGCGAAAGTTTATATGTGATTGTTCTGGTGTGAGTAAGCCTCTGACTGAGTGGATGGGCAAGAAAGGTAGTACGGTTGTCAAGTGGAATGATAAGATGAATGAGGCGTATGAGAGACTGAAAGAGGCAGCGGCTGAAGATGTTGAATTGGCGTACCCAGATTATAGTGTAAATGCTAAAATGCTTGAATTGTATACAGATGCGAGTGGGTATTGTATGGGAGGTTTTCTGATGCAAGAGCAGCGTTTGAATGGAGAGAATGTCAGGCGAATAATTGGGTATGTATCCAAGGCTATGAATGTTGCAGAATGAAAGTATTCGACTGTGGAACGAGAGTTGAATGCGATAAGATATTGTTTGAAAGTGTTGCGTCCATTTTTGTATGGTGTGAGGTTTGTGATAAAAACAGATCATCAACCTCTTGTGTATCTGCAGCGTATGAAGTGGGCTGATAGTAGGATTGCAAGGACTTTGGAAGATTTGAGTGACTTTGACTATGTGATTGAGTATGTGCCTGGTGAACGGAATGGAGTGGCTGATTTGATGTCAAGGTATCCTGGTACAAATGATGAAAATGTGTGTGGAGTGAGTGATCCTGAGTATTTGCCGAAAGGGATTATGAATGGAAAAGAGAGTAAGAGTGGTGGTGATTCCTTGTTTGAGAGTGTATGGAATGGTTTGCAAGATTTGAAGAGTGATGGAGTAGACGTGAGAGTGCCCGATAGTGTGGATGATTTAAGGAAGGAGGTAATGAATGAAGTGTGTAGGAAGCCTGAAAGCATTGGTATGGCAAAGGTGCGGAACTTCATGAAAGAATTGAGAGCGATGTGTATGCAAGGGGTCCCGCCATTTCAGGAAGTGTTGATTGTAGTGAGTCGTTTGTATGGAGTGATTGTTTATGTGCACTTTGGTGGTGAGAGGCCGATTGTGTACAAGGATGAGAAGATGAAGGGTTTGAATCCTAATGTGGTACATCTGCAATGTTTGAGCAGTGTGCACTACAATTGGGTGATTGAAAAGTGTTCATATATAAGAGAGAAGAATGATTGTCTGGATGAAGATGAGCGTCGTGTGGTGAGTGATGATATGGGAGTTAATGACAGTGTGGATATCAGTGCTTGTTCCTTCTGTGTATTGCGAACATGGTGGACCTGATATGATGGAAGCGAGAGTGAAAGTTGGTGAAAGGTTTTTCTGTGGTTTGATTGATACTGGAGCGCAAGTGTCTTTAGTGAATGAGAATATTCTGAGTAAGTATGAAGAGTTTAGATGTTGCGAGCATATACTGTGAAGTTACGGATAAGTGGATTAGGGAATGGCATGATAGTGGCATGGGAACAGGTTAGTCTGAAAGTGAGTTTGGGTAATGGTGTGAATGTGAAGCATGACTTTGTGATTCTGAAAGATGAGCAAATGCCGTGTTGTTTCTTGCTTGGTGTAGACTTTATGAGATTGAATGATTTGTCTTTGGATGCTGATAAGGATCGTCTTATGAAAGGTGAATGTGAGGTGATGAAGTTGAATGAGTGTGCAAAGAATGTTGTCAAATTTTGTGGCATGATTGAGTTGGTCATGGATGATGAGAATGAGATTTTAAGTGATGATGATATTCTAGAGATGCAAGAGATGTGTCCTTTTGTTAGTGAGTTGAAGAAGTGTGTAATGATGCGTGTTGATTTGAATGAATGGTCAGAGTGTTTAAGTGATTTTAAAAATATGCTAAGGATTTTGTTGTTTGTATGGATGTTGTATATTTTGTGAGGCATGTGAAGGGTGGTGATGATATGTATGTACCTGTGATGTCCTTAGTTGGTATGATTGGTCTGGTGAAGGTTGTGTATGATAATTATGGGCATATGGGTAAGTTTAAGCTGTGGGAGTGTATGAAGGAACGTGTGTTCCACCCGTTTCTGAGAACTGTTGTGAATGATGTTGCAACTACATGTGAAAGGTGTCAGAAGCGAAAGGTGCAAGGTGTGCAAGTGAAACCACCGATGTTGAAAGTTGATGCGAAAGAACTGTTTGAATTGGTAGTGATTGATTGTGTGTCTTTGCCACGTACGAGTGCTGGGAATGTTGGTATGGTTGATCATAAAAGTAAGTTTGTGTATGCAGCGCCTGTGAGAGATAAAAGGAGTGTGACTGTTGCCTGTGTGGTTGAGCAGTTGTTTTTTCCTATGTGTGTATTGAAGCCTAGAAGATGTCTGAGTGATAATGGGCCTGAATTTGTAGGAGAAGTGTTTGAGCAAATGTTGAGAGAGAATGGTGTGGAGCTTGTGAGAACCACTCCGTATGTACCGTCTTCAAATGGATTGGCTGAACGTTCTATAAGAACCTTGTGTGAGATGTTGAGAATGATGAGTACGACAGTGAATGACTGGGATGTATGTCTGGGGAGAGTGTTGTGGGCGTATAATTCAACTGTGCATAGCACAACTGGAATGTCCCCATGTCAGTTTGTGATGAATTTTGAAAGGCGAGTGAAAGATAGGTTTTGTTTGAGTGAAAGTGAGCAGAGTGTATGGCGTGAGGCACATGAAAGGTTCCGTTCATTTGAATTAGGTACAAAAGTATTGAAAGTGAAAGAAGTGAAGGGTAGGTTGAATGTGTCAAAGATGAGTGAGAAGTTTGATGGACCTTATAGAGTTGTGAGAGTTTGGGAAAATGGGGTGACATATGTTTTGGAGAGTTTGAATGATGGTATGACTGAGAGAGTGCGGGCTCATCAGAGTCAGTTAAGGAGATGGAGAGAACCTCCTGACTACCTGGTGAGTCATCCAGTGTATGAACTGTGTAGAGAGAGGTAAAGGGCATGATGATGAGATTGAATGTGATAGTATGGATCTATCTGGGAAAGAGCTAGTCTTAGTCTCAAGGAGTAGAAAGCGTACAAAGAAGAGTGAAAGGAAGAATGAAAGTAAGTCCGAGCAGAGTGTTTCTGGTATGGGGGATCTTGAAATGGAGATTGAGTTTTTGCGTAAACAGGTAAGTGATTTGGCTGGTATAAGTAGACGAGTGAGTGAGCTGCCTGCGCCTGATTTTTCTGGTTTTGGGAACAGTATGAATGATAGTGTGTTTGGGCAGAATGAACCTAGTGTGGCTGATTTTTCGGGTTTTACGAATGGTAACAGTAGGGGCGAATTTGATGTAGTGAACGATGAAGTGGCTGATTTTTCAAGTTTCTGGTGGGAACCAGTCGAAGGAGTTTCTGGTATGCCTGTTGAGAATACGGGGGATGTGACTGACCTGTCTGTTTCGCAAGAGTGTACCTTGAGTTGGATGAGAGCTGTGAGTGAGGAGCTGATGAATGGGGGTATGAAGAGTGAAGGTTCTGAACGGAAGAGTATGAAAGAATTCTGTCGTGAGATGGGGGAACTGGTAATGAGGGCTAAGAGTATGGTTGACGAGATGATTAATAATGATGATGAGACTGACAGGAAGACTGATGAACAACCCCAACTGATTGCTACGCGTAGCCAGGGACCAGTAGACGAGTGTGAATGGGTGCAGAAGGATGTGATTGAGTATAAAAGGTACTGTGAGTAAGGATTGAGAGTGTATTGTGAGTGACTGTGGTCGAATGGCTTAAGGAAGGAGGGGTGTGGTGGAGCGAATGTGAGTGTGTGAAGGGGCCATTCTCCCACCCTTTTTCCCAATACACTCGCCCTCCTTCTGTAAGAATGTGTGTGTGAGTGGGAATGGGTTTTTTTATTATATTTTCTTTTGTACATATGTATTTGATTTCATGTTGTATGTATAAGGTTATTTAACATCTCATGTTTTTTTTATTAGCTACTAAATGTTAAAGATTTTATGAGACAGCGTTAAAGTACCAGAATAGAAGAAAAAAACAAACAAAAACATTGCCTGCATTTTTGCAAGAGCGACTGTAACGAAAAATATTTTGAAGATATTTAAAGAAGTCTTCTAAGAGTACTTGACTAGATCTTAAAGACAACTGAGCTCCGAGGTGGCAGGCACCATAAGCCCCGCGCACCCAATTTTGTCACAAGAGTGACTACCGACAAGATTTTCCCCCGGGGAAGCCAGCAAATCATAAACCGTGGTACCACGTAAGAAAACTCCTCTTTTGTTGTCTCTTGTTTTGGTTGTCCCCTTTTGTATATGCACTCTTAGTATTAATATATATTTTTTTGATTGATTTGGTTCCAAGATAGGATTGTTTTAGTATATATATATATATATAGGCTCATTGGGTGCATATTTACCCCTATTTTTGTAAATATTGTATTTTTTTCTTGTTAGTAAAGGACTGTACATACAATCCGTTTCATTCTCCTTCGATTTCTCATGTCCGGATTAGTGTAGGAAGCGGGTTGGATCGATTGGGGTTTGTCTAAATTTTTCGGCCCGCTACACAGTCTCAGTAAGAGCGTAGTCAGTAGCACAAGTATTAACATGTTTAAAAATACATGACCAGTTTGAGACTGAACCTAATTTGAGAAGAGGCACCCCTTATGAGCTGTGACTCTCTTGCCTCTTTATTTTCACTAAGGTAGCAAGGGGCGCACAATAGGGGGCACTGTTTTGGGGCTACAATTTTGGCCTTATGATGTCAGATGTCAAAAGGCGAAGCCCCTCATTTCAAAAGTAACTAAGAATGTTAATTTTTTGGCAAAAATAGCCTAAAGTAGGCGACATTATCGTCTTTATTATTTTGATAAACATGCAGAACAGATAGCACATTTATCAAAATAACGAAGATGATAATGCCGCCAAAAATTAAAATTTTTTTTAGTTACTTTGGAAATAGATTTCAGCCAAAAATCTATCAGGACCAAGTTACTTTTATGTTTCATTCAGACGCGCAGAAATGATTTGTTAAAAAAAACAAAAACGTAAGAACATTATTCTATAAACAATTATGATTATATACTGGGGAGCTGCATCCCCTAGACCCCCCCAATTGGTTGAAATCTCAGGGTCATTGTAAGACCATTCCCTTCATAAGCTGTAACTCGAAATTAGTCAAAAAAGGTGAAACATATTGGAACATAGATGAAATATTATGCGGCCAGCTTTACCCTATCTCCACCTTTCACTATTATAATTGAGCTGAGCTTCATTTAAATGAGACCACGATCTATAGTAAAGTCTATTAAATTGACCGAGGAATTAACACAAGTCGTATTGAAGTCGAACAAACCGTATTCACAGGTATTGCGCTCTTTTTACTGCTCAGTTTCAGGGTTGCCAATGTTTGAAATAAGGTTGAATTAAGGTTTGCCAGTGTGTGAAATTAATGTTTTAGTTTCACAAAAATAGTTAAACGAAATATACAAAGTTTAATACATTAATAATTTTAAAAAGAATCAACGCATTACTAAATAATATAATTAAGTAGAAGTGCAGGCATTTACTAAATAATAAAGAAGAAAGGAAAAAACAAAATAACAAAACAATACAATGCTGCGATTGGCTCCCTTTAAAGCTAATGTCTGATATTCTTAAGGCCTAGATTGTAGCCCAGAAACAGCGCCCCCTATCATGCGCCCCTAAACTGAAGTATTTCCTTTTATAAAATATTGCAAGCTTCCTCAAATGTTTTAAAAACTGCCGCTGTGAGCCTTTCCCGATTAAGATTTGGATGGCATCCTAATGCCACCGGGAAAAGAAAGCCACCAGCTGGCTCCTCTGCTACATAACATAATTTCATGTATGACAAAAGCCACAAAGGCCTATCAAAGGTCATCCACATCTGTTAAAACCCACCCACAAAATGCATGCATAGGATTGTGTCAGATCATGCATCTACAATATACAATTTAAACCATACACAGGAATGTATCAAAAACAAAAAGCATCATCATCAAGACTCATCAAAATCAAAATCAATCGTAATATATAATAATAAAACACTGCATCCACAGGGATGAGTCCAGAATACACCCCAAAATTAAGCCTTCCCCATAAAATCATCTAATCTGTGTTTGAATGCATTCAAGTTTGGGTTGTCTACTGATGGCAAACTATTCCAGTAATTTACCACTCTATTGGTGAAAAATATTTTCTAACATCCGACCTGCACCTCTGTTTTTTTTAATTTTTAAGTGGTGACCCCTAGTCATATTACTACCTTCCAACTTAAATAACTTGCTAAAATCCAACTTATCCATCCCAGAACAGATTTTAAAAAGCTCAATCATATTTCCCCTTACACATCTTCTCTCAAATGAGAACATATTTAGTACCCCCAGTCTATTTTCATATTAAAGGTGCTTCAGGGAAGGTATTATTTTTGTTGCCCTCCTTTGTACTGATTCTAGCATGTGGATGTCATGTCTAAAATGTGGTGACCACGCTTGTATACAGTACCTACTCTAAATGTGGCCTAACATACGAGTTATAGAGTTTAAGGATAATCTCTTTACTCTTGTAGCTAACATTCCTCTTAATGTATCCTAGCACCATATTTGCACTATTTTTTGCCTTAATACACTGCTTTGAAAACTTCAGTGTCCTATTTACTACTACGCCTAAGTCCTTCTCATCCTTAACTGAATATAGCCAATGCCCATCCATTTCATAGGTAAATTCCCTATTATCCCTTCCCATGTTAAGAAGTTTGCATTTTTTAAGGTTAAAAGTCATCTGCCACTTCTGAGCCCAAGCTAATAACTTATTTAAGTCACTCTGCACTTTAAAGCTACCCTCAACTTCTTTGACTATAGCGGCCAATTTAGTGTCATCAGCTAAAATTGACACTTTGCTATTTACAGCCTCCCCAAGATCATTTATATAAACTATGAATAATAAAGGGCCTAGAACGGATTCCTGAGGTATGCCACTGATAATGTCCCTCCATTGTGACCTCACCCCATTCAGCACAACTCTCTGTTTCCTGTCCTTCAGCCATTCAGTTATCCAATTCAAAACTTTACCACATATCCCATGCATTTTTAATTTGTTAACTAGTCTCCAATGTGGAACCTTATCAAAAGCTTTGCTAAAATCTAAGTAAATTACATCAACATTCTCTCCTTTATCTAATTGCTTAGTAATATAATCCATAAAGTCGAGTAAATTTGTTAAACACGATCTACCTCTTCTAAACCCATGCTGAGCATCATTTATTAACCTACCATGCTCTAGATGGTCAGAAATCCCCTTAACTATCTTCTAAAGAATTTTACAAACTATAGAAGTTGAGCTTACCGGCCTAAAGTTGTTTGGGTCCTCTTTAC
Source organism: Ceratothoa steindachneri (assembly GCA_963969495.1). Lineage (NCBI taxonomy): Eukaryota > Metazoa > Arthropoda > Malacostraca > Isopoda > Cymothoidae > Ceratothoa > Ceratothoa steindachneri. The sequence goes on along the minus strand of OZ018331.1, from coordinate 33,407,290 downwards.
TTCCCTTTTAAAAAATTTCCACTACATTCGTTAATTTCCAATCATTAGGTATTTCCCTAAACTCTAGTGATCTAGTATATAACGTCTCAAGAGCTACTGCAATACTATCTACACCTTTTTTGAGTAACCTAGAATGAATGTTGTCTGGGCCAGATGATGACCTACTAGTATTTAACTCCAATATAAGCCCTTTAATTATTTCCCTGTTCACATTAACAGTATTCAACACTACTTCCCTTGACCTAGAATTATCATCAATTAATCTATCTTGATTCTCTTGTGTAAATACTGAAGAGAAAAGATCATTAAAAACATCTATTTCCTCCTCAGATTCTTTCAAAACCCCTTCATATCTAATAGGTCCTATTTTATCACTGTTTGATTTGTTATTAATTTTATAATAGTTAAAGAATTTTCTTGGATCTTTATTAATATTTTGAACTAAAGTAATTTCTGCTGCCCTTTTGCTCTCTTAATAATCTTATTTAGCTAATTTCTGGTTGACCTATAATGATTTAAATTGTCAAAAGTACTTTTTGTAATCTTTGGTAACTCCTGATTCCACCACAATGGCTTCCAACATTTCTTCCTAATAGCCTTCATTGGAATACACTGCTCCTGGACTATGTTTAATATAGTCTTAAAAGTGTCCCACATCTCATAAGTATTCTTTCCCCTGAATTCTATATCCCACCTCATCTGATTCAGTAGGCTGCAGAATTGATCGTAATCGCCCCTATAAAAATTTGGAGTTTTTGTGGAGTTTGTTGATATTCTACCATTCACTATTCCCAAGTTAAAATGAACCATCTGATGATCACTATTTCCCAATGCCTCCCCACCAGTCAATTATATCTAATATATTGGCACCCCTTGTTGGTTTATTAACAAATTCAGTCAAAAAATTATCCCCAAAGCATTCTATAAACCTACAACTTGCTCTATCCTTTCCTATCATATTTTCCCAATCCACAGAATTTAAATTAAAGTCACCAAGAATATCTGTATCTACTTCATATCCTTTATTTATTTCCCTGATCATTAACTCACATATACAATCAGTCTTTACGGGTGGTCTGTAGAAGGCTCACAAGTGTATTATCCTACTTTTACTGACCCTAATATCTATCCACAGTGACAACTTCTTGCTTTATAGAATTATTTAGATTTGAAGAAATGCTATTTCTGATATAAATAATCAACCCACCACCAATCCTATCTCTCCTTTGACTAATGTGCATATCATAACCCTTTAGTTCAAATTCACTCACATTGCCATTAAATTTATTTTCATTAACCCATGATTTTATTATACATATATCTATATCTTCATCAATAATATAACTGAATAACTCATCTTTCTTATTTCTAAGACTACAAGCATTGGTATAAAGACAACTCAGCCCTCCTATCCCTGAAGCACCTCTTTTAGAATGTATATCTTCTGCTCTATCTCCTCTGCATCTCTTTCCTTTCCCTGCCTCACCCTGTACTCTTATATTTCCCTGACTACTATCAGTAACTAGTTTTCCTGCCTGCTAAGGCCCTCTGACACTAACTCCTACCACAACCTGTCAACCCCAGCCCGGCTTAGATGGAGTTTATCCAATGCATACAATGCCTTATTCCCATAAAACCCATTCCAAACATCTACAAACACTAATCCCAACTCCTCACACAGGCCTTTCACATACTCATTCAGTCCAATTGCACGAGACAACCATTCCATCCCCACATCCTATCTCAGAAGCATACCTGAAACAACACCTTTCAAGTAACCTTTTGTTCCTCTCTCGTAACTCCCATGAACCCACCTACTTTACATTATTTATTCCCACATGTATAATCATAACTGCATCCATCTCACACCCAGACACCAGACTATCATACCTCTCAGAGGTATGATAAGGTACTCTGAAACATAATCAAACAGGAGCTATTTCCTGATTTAATTGAAAATATAATTAAAAATTCCTTGAATATTTTGTCTAACACTCAATGTTAACTATCTTCCCAAACTTAAATATATTACACTGAAAAACACAACAAAACAAAAAATGTCACTGAATAGAGAGCTCACTGAAAACATGTCTGATCGCTACCAATGCCTCAAGACCATTCCTTCTCCTCCCCCTTCCTACTTCCCTTTTGCCCTAGATGCAAATATGGATGACCTTGCAGTATTGGACACCAAAACAAGCACCCTAAGAAAACAACAACATTGAGAACACAATCCTGATAAGACCAGAAAAAAAATATTGTGTAGAGACTACACCTCCATCTACTGACAACCGAGTTTGTATAATTATCCGTTGTACTGATGAAGCCCGACCCTGTACAAACTCAGGAAAATTATTAGACACCATAAACAAATCAAAATATGGTAAATATATAATAGATGGTGGAATACAATTAATAGGTAAGGGTGCAGCATGCCACCTACAAGTCAAGAGCTCCTGCCTCAACAATCTACTACCGCTTCCCTCAATCACCAAGCTTGGTGAATGGAATGTCAAATGCTGGAGAACGCTTCTTCTAGATAATGACAACTATACATATGGCAAGATTGGCCCTATCTCCAGTGAATAGACCTCAGAGGAACTCCTTAAAACAATTCAGCCACTGGGAACATACACATCTGACATAGTCGAGGTATGGAGCCTAACAAACCGCAATGGATCTAAATCCCACATAGTACGATTGACATTCCAAGGTCCACTACCAGATAGAATTGCCTTACACTACACCAATATGGTGGGTCATACTCTAGAATTTTATGAAACTGGTGATGAGGGGTATTCAAATGATCAATATTGGTGAAAAGAACATAGTTTTGGCAGAAAATTTAAATTCTGATTGATCTAACCTACATCAATTTGAGGTTGAAATATTGTTAGTTCTGGGTCATTTACTATATTTTACTATTATTTTAGTTACCTATAAAAGATCCAATTTACCATTTTCTATCATCAATACATTTATGTAGCCTGAAAGATATTTGTCTAAAAAAATGTAGAAATGTATTAGAAAGACATGAGAAGTAGAAAACCCGTTAAAAATGACCCTTAATTTAGTTTGGTTTAACTCCAACATTCCAAGTAGCCAGTACTCATTACCCAGTGGAAGGCAATATTCCAGTAGTGTTGCCAGTTCTGGTAACTATTGTAACTGTTTATAGAGCATTTACATTTTATTTGAATGCTAGTAAAGGCTGTGGATCATTTTAGAATAACATAATTATTTGGTAGAGATTATTTCTTAATCTAAGTGCCATCTTTTCATTTGCAGATATACTTGCGATTAGTGTGACAATGGCGAAAATCAAGACAAAGTCCAAATCAAGTTCTCATCTGACTAATTTTGTTGGGACTGGGCAAGAGCTGATGGTGTCTGAGTTACCAACAATAAGAGATATTTTGAGGTATGGCATCCACCTGAGGGAGCAAAGTGAAGATTTCCTGAGAAATTATGAAGTGGACCAGCTGGTAAAAGACATGTGTCAGGGCTTGATTAATCAGTGGACCAAAGCTAATGCTCTCTTCAAACCACTTGTTGAAATCAAAAGGTCACAATATTATCAAAGCTTAAGGAGGCAGTAAAAGTTTCCCTTGGTAAAGGAAAAATTGAATTAAAAGAGAGGTTCATTGCAAAACTAGATAAGTTATTTGATATATTGACATGCAAATGTCAAATTTCCAGTTATGGGGAAGTAGATTGTAATGGCTGTGAGACTGAAGCCCACATTAACCGTGTTGTAGTGAAGAGAAAAAAATACCTACTAGGGAACTGGCCTTTATTAAAGGACAAAAGGAGAAGGTTGGAAGTAAAGGTACATTTCAAATTGGAAGTCCTGATATTCCAGAGCATAATAGGCAATTAAGAGCTTTAGAAAGGATAGCAGAAAGAAAGAGAAAAAGTAAGGAGGAAAGCGCTGTTTTAGCAGGAAAAGCAGAAAGAAAAGAAATTGAGCATTTATTGGCAGAAGGTAAAGATCTGGAGGCAGAAAATTCTGATGGTGACAACAGTTTGTGTGATGAAGCAACTTTGAAGTTGTCCAAGAGCCGGAATCTTCCACTAGGAATAGAAAGAATTATGATGAAATTCCAAATATTGCTCTTGCTAGTATAAGGTATGGTGTCGGATTGAGACTAACTGCAGCTATAGCAACAGCAGCTTTAATAGATGCTAGATTCATTACTGAGGAAGATACAAGTAAAGTAATTGATAAGAATAAAGTTAAGAGAGCACAGGAAAAGCTAATGAAAGTTATTGAACATTAGTTTGAGGAAAACTTAAGAAAGGATGGGGGAATTTCTTGCGTTCTCTTTGATGGACGAATTAATGTGACAAATTTTATGATGGAGGCAGAGGGAAGTGAAAAATTGTTTCCAACAAAAACAAAAGAGGAGCATTACACTGTCATCAGTGAGCCTGGGAGCAATTACCTCTTCCACTTTGTCCCAGAAAAGGCTACAAAAGAAGAATCACATGCAGAGAAGATTGCTAAGGCTATGTTTAGATTACTGAGGGAAGGGGGTTTGGATAAAAGCTTAATGGCCATTGGAGGAGACTTCACAAATGTAAACACAGGTGTAAATGCCGGAGTAATGTGAAAAATGGAGCTCCATTTGGGCAGAAAGCTGGTTGGTTGGTCTGTAACCTGCACACTGGGAAACTCCCTCTCTGTCATCTAATTATCAACCTGGAGGGCCCAACACTATCTGACAACAGATATTCCGGACCAATAGGAAAGCTCCTTGACTCTGTTACAGACTTGGAGGATATCAACCCAAATTTTACTCAAATATCTTTAGGTCCTCCTTTTACCAAGATACCTCAGGGAGTGGTGCAAGATCTTTCCACTGATCAACAATATGGCTATAGAATTGTATCGGCAGTCAGAGATGGAGTGCTTCCTACAGGGCTTTCTCTATTGGAAATATGAAAAGTAAACCACAGTCACTGGCTGACCACAGCTAATTGACTTCTTCAGCTGTGGGTATCAAAGCATGAGCTCAAAGGAAGAGCCCTTAAGAATCTGACTGATTATTGAGTTCATCATTGGTGTAGATTACCCATGCTGGTTTAACGCTAAGATTAAGCACTCTTGGACCGAGAGACCTAGGCACATTCTTTATCAACTTCACTGCCTTAAGTCTCAGAGGAATGAGGTCTTGGATATTTATTTGCTAACTGTTAAGAGATCAGCTTGGTATGCATACAGTGAAGCCATCCTCCAAACCCTCCTATACTCTGAAGATCAGGCGAAGAGAACTGAAGGGGTGAAAAGAATCCAGACCATCAGGGGGACCGAGATACTCAACTGGGAGACTACTTTGTGAGGCTTAGAAGGACACCAGACATCATTTGTGATGCTACCAGGATTGGAGATCTGATCAATTGGTCAGAGGATGTCTCTGAGCCACCTCTCACTTGCTCTTTAAATATTTCTGAATTGAAAAACTTCATTGACTCTCCTATGAAAGTACCTGACTGGCCTTGTCACACACACAACATTGAGAGGGTTGAAAGAATGGTGACTGAGGTTTCTTCCAAGTATTTCTCACATGAAAAGAGAGATGGAGGAATCGGGGCACAAGAGTCAAGTAGACATCTGATGTCCAGGAATGAGTCAAAGCAAGATTTGTGTGCTATGGTTAAGTTTAACTTTTGAATATGACCCAAAGTGACCCATGCAGGTATATGTGGAGCTTTGCATATACTTTTCTCACTCAATAAACATGTAAATTTGAGGTTACTTTGTGTTTGTGTGTATTTGGATTAAATAAAAATAGGTTACATAAGCTTGTGACGAAAGGGAAAAATTTACTTTTATTTAAATGGAAATTGATATAGGTAGGAGCAATTGTATAACAAAATAAAGTCTTTTTTCAAAATCTATACTGGAAAATCTATCATTTAAGCAACCCTCATTAAAGGATTTAATGAAAATATATGGTTGCCCCAAAGTATGACCCGCCCAACTACACCAGCTATCCAGTTGAAACATATATTTCCAATAGTTCAATGTTTCAACTTCCACTTCTTCAGACACAAAACTATACCATGTCAAAACCGCACCCAATATTCAATGTGCAATGGATACCACTCTTTTAAAATTGATGGAAACAAATGTACAAGAGCACCCTACTGCTATTTTTGTGGAGGACAGCACAGAGTTATGTCAGGATCCTGCCCAGTAACCATTAAAGCCAGAGAAATACATTGTAATGGAGCAGAAACACCCGAAGACATTGATATAATGAACACAGAGCTACGATCACTCAACCCATCACTCTGCAATACCCCTTTTCCACCAAATAACACACTGACACCCTAACCCTCCTCGATGGTCACCCCAGATATCACCTACATTCAAGTCACAAACAGATTTTCTGTATTAACAGACTCAACAGATAACTTGCCCACAAATACTTCCTGTTACCTCTCATGCTACATCCCCAGCCCCTATCCTTCGCTATCCCTCTCCGAGTCCTCCTCATCAGACACCTAACCAATCCTCCTCACACTGACGTCCTCACTGCCCCAGCGCCTCTCCACAACCTCAAAGCAGATCTAGATCTGTATCTTCAGCCTTGCAAATCCTATCACCCTTTGTCCCACCCACCCCTCCTCTTCCCTTCCTCCCCTTCCTCCCCTTCCTCCCCTTCCTCCCCTTCCTCCCCTTCCTCCCCTTCATACCCCCTCCCCTCAACCCAACACCCATACTTCTCCACACCCCACCCATCAACCCCAGACCTACCTATGCCAACATTCCTAGCAAACACCTAATCCTACTGGCATACCTGACTTCCTATCCCTAATTATCCACTTCTTCATACTCTTCTGCCAAGGCCACTCCTTCATCCAGACTCTATCCCTGATTTCCAATGATTACTCTCCACCATCCCACAACCAAGCCATGCCTAAGATCATTCTTTAGAATGCCCACTCTTTGGCACGAAAGATCCATGAATTTAAAGTATATATCACTGAAGTACAGCCAACAGTAATTGCCATTACAGAATCATGTCTGGTCTCTTGATCTACTGCCTTTTTTAAATATTGGTGTTACGTTAGCGAGCTTTCACTCATTGGGTATAGTCCCAGTCTCTATAACGAATAATTAAACAATAATGCCCTCTCCATTTCCTGCCTAGACCATACCCCAGGCCCAGGTGGCAGACTGCTTATCCTTATCTACTCCACCTTATCATGTATACCTCTCACACTCACCCCCTTCCTAGATGGTGCCTTGGAGTACCTCGCTGTCAGGGTTGAAGTCCCTACCAGCCAGTGCACCATCCTCCTATGCTACAACCCTTGTCAAGATATACTGGAAACAGAATTCAAACACCTTTTCGCACAGATATCTCCTCCTATCCTAGCTATGGGAGATTTTAATGCCTGACATCCACAATAGGAGCCACACCTACCACGAAGCTCCATCAACCACACAGGCAGAACACTAAACCAATACCTCCTCTCATCTCCGATATTCTCCATACTCACACCTCCAGGACTAACTACTCGGGTGGACCCTACCACTGGCAAAACATCTATATTGGATTTATGTCTGGGCACACAACCATTTGAAGACCTCTCCTTTACAACTGGTCTTCACCTGGGAAGCAATCACCTCCCAATCATCATAAAGACAGATCACCTACACACAACAACATCCACAAATACCAGACCAAGGTGGCACTTCCAAGAAGATGGATGGTCTCTTTATCAAAAAAACACATCTGCAATATAAATATCACCAGACCTTCCTCTAACAAATATAGTAAATGAATTCACGTCTAAAATCTTCATTGCTGGCAGACAAGCATTCAGTTATAAATCTAGAAATCATAATGGAAAACAAAGTGTTTCCTGGTGGTCAGACACCTGTGCAGGAGCAGTGAAAGTGAAATCAGCCTGGAATTTATGGAGACAAAGACCTAATGCAAAACACAGACAACAGTATCAGCACCTGGACTCTGTCTGCCGCCGTACAATCCTGATGGCAAAGAAAACAGCTTGGTCCAAATATTGCTCCTCTTTATCCTTCACCACAGCTCCATCAAGGCCCTGAAAGTGTCCCTCCACATATACTATCCCTCTCCGAAAAGATGGCAAAGACCTACTCAAGGACATAGACAGAGCAGACCTCCTATCACTACATTTTAATAATGTGTTCTCCATCCACTGCCCTTTGCCCATTAAGACCAGGAACTAAATGAAGGTAAACTTCTACCTCCACCTGATGGACTCACTTCCCCTTTCACATCAAAGGAACTCCATTCCATCCTATCAAATCTATCAAATAGAAAAGCAATCGGTGAAGATGGGATAGCATACAAAATGATATGATGCCTCCCAATCGATGCAAGAAAGACTCTGCTCACAATATACAACAACAGTTGGGGCACTGGTACATACCCAGATCAGTGGAAAAGATCACTGCTCTTGCCCTTTCACAAGACAGGAAAAGATCCCACTCTCCCAGCCTCATATCGTCCCATTTGTCTTCTTTCATGCCTCGGGAGAGTATTGGAGCGACTTGTCTGCACTTGCCTATCATGTTGGATTGAAAAGAAGAACCATCTACCACCCTCACTATGTGGATTTTGGCTCGGCAGATCAACAATTGATATCTTGTTACAGTTTGAACACCTAACACAAACAGCATTCCAAGACCGTCAATATCTTCTGGCAGCATTCCTAGATCTACAAGGGCTTTTGATGTAGCCTCTCACCTGGGTATACTTGTCAAGCTTAGACGTATGGACTTACAGGCACCCCATTGGCTTAGATGCAACACTTCCTAAGTGGCCGCACTTTTTCAGTTGTAGTAAGAGACTCCATATCAACCCAATGCTCCCAGGAATAAGGAGAACCCCAGGGCTCTGTTCTCAGCCCTCTACTATTTAATACATTAATGTCAGACATACAGCTACCTGCATCCACCACGCCACTAATATACTGCGATGATATCGCTTTGATCTGTAGAGCTTCCACCATAGAAGAGGCAACCCGTAATCTTCAAACATCACTAAACATACTATTAACATGGGTCTAGTCATCAATCCCATGAAGAGTGCCCTCATGTGCTTCATCTGTCGAAGAATTTCACACATACCCAGTGTCAGCGTTCATGGCACAAATATGCCATTGTCACATCGCACCGCTTTCTGGGCCTATACCTGGATGCACCCAGACTAACCTGGAAAAATCATATCACACACATACGGAATACTTGCCTACCTTGCCCTGACATTATGAAAAGCATAGCAGGAGCTCGATGGGGAGCAAACAGGGAAACCCTCCTCCAATTCTACCATGTCTACATCCGTAGCAAAATAGAATATGGCAATGCAGTATATTGGTTGGCAGCACGCTCCACCCTCAAGCGCTTAGGAGTCATACATCATACTGCTATATGAATTGCCTTGGGGGCACTCTGCTCTTCACCAATCACTGCACTCCTAACAGAATATAACGTTCTCTCCCTTGAATACTATCACCTTATCTCTGAATGTCGATGGCTCCTCAAAGAAATTAACCTACCCTCCTCTCATCCCTACCCTACCTTAGTCCTGTCTACCGGAATATCACCCACTCACTCTCACTGGCCAAGCAGAACACAACCATTCTTTTTGTCTACTTCCCCCTGGCTAGATATATCCAATCACATAATCACCCTGTTTCATCAAAACTTCAAGAAATCAACAGATGCTCATCTAGCAAAACAATTCTTCATGGAGATGGACTACACCTTGTATCATCCATCCTCAGCTTCTGCTGCAGTATTTTATGAAGATCTGTCCCTTTGCCAGACCTGGAAACTTGGAGCTCACCACAGCATCCTAGCTGCTGAACTTGTGGCCATCTATCAAGCTCTAGAATTTATTCACAAGAACTTTCTTCGCTGAAAGCAGTACTGTATTCAGACTCTCAATCAGCACTCTCTCATTCAGTCATACAATCCATCTACCCAACGGCCTTTAGTCTACTCCATCTTGACACAACTTTATCATCTGAATAATGGATGGATATTGACCCTTCAATGGATACCCTCACATGCTGGAATACGTGGCAATACTACCGTAGATGCAGCAGCAGGAAACGCCCACACACATCAGAGCATATTAAAGATTCCAGCAGATACAACAACCTTCCTCATTGCAGCTAGTCAGTGCTTTCGAACTAGATGGGATGACAAAGTCAAAAGAAATCTGCCACACCTACACCTAGGAAGATTCCAGAGCAATTCACTGCTGCACCTATGGTCTCGTGCCCGCACCAGGGATCTAGACATCGTCATCACCCGCCTATGTATAGGTCATACTCAACTAGCATCACACCTATATCATCTGGGAATGATCAATGAACCAACATGCACATGGTGTAGAGGACCAGAAAAAACATTACACCACCTTATCACCAACTGTCCACGATTTTATACTGCACATGTCAAACTACAGGACTCTCTACTGTCTCGCATCATCCACATAAATTCCCTTCCCATCCTCCTTGGTGGTGTGAACCTACCTGACTCCATAAAACCTTTACCCTTGCACCTACTTGGATCCTTATGCAAAACTGGTTTGATTAACTATGTCTAAATGCATATCAGTCATCTAGGGCTTAACACTTATTATAGGATGGTCACAGCCCTTTAACTTCAACAAGATCAAGAGCTGAAGAAATATATGGGGTGTATGAAAATTTTGTTTGGAGTTTATATCATGAATAAATTAAAACTTTGTTACAAGTAAGCCAAAACATCCAAATCTCAGTAATTGTTAAATTTAGTGGCAGATGATTTTTTGGGCTATTTTTCTTTTTGCCTCTCTCCATTGTTTTGAGTCAATGAAAGCTACTTACTTTTTTTTACAAATGGGATGGCTATGCTCCCCATACCCACTTTACTTTGATGGGTTGCACCCCTCCCACACTATTTTTAATAACCTACTAGTAATCCCTGACACTTTTTTTTCCCGGAAATACAGATTTTGCCTATAATCCACAATATCCCCCCATAAATGAGAACCTAGTCAGGTCTAAAATCTTAGACAGTGAGGCCAAACATCTTAGCCAAACTAACAAATTGAGATCATTCCCCTACAGCAATGTCTATATTTCTAGATACCTGACCTTCCAACAAAGAGCAGCCATCAAGGAGCGAAGCAACTCATCCAAAGATACCTCCCCCCATCATGCCCCTAGTGCCCCTGCGCCCATTGAGCGACCTCACTCTTGGCCAACTCTCCCTAAACCCCAACTTCCACCTCAGGCCCCTTCTCCTTCAAAAAACTAAATCCATCTCACAAAAATGAACCTAATTTTAAACTATTATCTTGTGCTGTCAAAAATGTAAATAAACTAACCAATAAGGTTTATTTGGTTAAGTTTTGTAGAGAGGAAAATATTGATTTATTCTGTCTCACAGAAACTTAGTGGCAACCCTCACTTCCCAATAGCGTAATTAATATTGCAGAATATTCACTTTTCAGGAATGACTTTATTCCCACCTATCTCAAATGCATTGTTCCTAGACCTGTTTGACACTCTTGTCCTTTCTCAGTATGTCAAGGAACCCACCTTCATTAGGTCGGAGACATTCTTGACCTTGTCTTATGCTCTGATGTAGACAGACTTAATGGGTTAACCACCCATCCCCAATTTCCCCAATGTGGCCACTTTCTGGTGAAATTCCACTACCTGTATCAAGGTGATCATAACAACCATGAGAACCACAAAAGTCTAGACTGGAACAAAGGCAACTACTCAGCCATCAAGGATGCACTCAATTTCATCAACTGGGACTTCAAGCTAGCTTTTCTAAATGCTGATGACACAAATGACAAGATTACCTAAAAAATTCATGAACTAATTTCCTCATACATACCACCTAGACTATGAGATCACACTCCTTAACAACTGCCCATCACTACCCAAACTATTCCATTCATATATCAGACATAAAAAAGTTGACAGACCCAAAGTTGGACCTTTATTGATAAATGGCTCTCTGACAGACATCCCTTCAGTCATGGCTAACATCTCTGCCAATGCTTTTTCTTCTGTTTTCTCCACTGAACAGCTGGACAACCCCTCTCCACACCAAACTTGCCCCAACAGTATCTATACTGTACCCTTCTCCATCAACACATCATAGCCCTACTTATGTCCCTGAATCAAGACTCTGCCATGGGACCCGATAATCTGCATCCTCGCCTTCTCAAGGAATGTGTCTCCGAACTGGCCTACCCATACCACATCCTATTCAACTGCTCTGCAAATGCCGGTGCATTACCTCTGTCTTAGAAGAAGTCCCATGTCATCCCTATATACAAGAAAGCTTAAATAAACCCTATCCCTTGCAAAGCCATGGAGAAAACTATCACTAAAGCTCTGTACAGCTTCATGGATGAGAACCTGCTATTTGATGAAGGCCAATTTGGCTTCAGAACCAACAGATCGGTCACAGATCAACTATTAATAACATACAGCTACGTAACCTACTGGTATGATCAAAGGTATACAGTTGACCTCATCTTCTTTGACTTTTTTCAAAGCCTTCGACCATGTCCACCACCCTCCTGCAAAAGTTGAGGGCAATTGGGACCACTGGTAACCTTCTCAACTGGATCAAGAGTTTCTTAGAAAATTGCACCATGTCTGTCACCATCAGCAGTCACAAGAGTTCACTTCAGCCAAACCAGTCCTCAGTGGAGTACCCCAGGGCTCCGTTCTCAGTCCACTACTTTTCCTCATATTTATTAACTACATCGGATCCCAACTTAACTGTAACCTCAAAATGTTTGCTGATGACCTCAAGTTGTATCTCCACTTCAAAACATCTGAACCCAGGCTAGCTCAGTTGAACTCCAAAGGAACTGATGTTATTCTTAGGATCTCTCGATCTTGGGGCTTATAATTCTCCACATCAAAATGCCTACACCTCAGGTTTTCTCGCTCCAGGAATGAGGTTATGAACAATGTATATACCCTAGGTGGTGTGCCTATAAATCAATCACATTCCCACAAAGATCTAGGCATCACTGTCGGCTCTGACCTCAAATTCCACCAACACATCGGACTGGCTGTTGCTAAAGAAGGGGGAGTTTCATCAAACTTGCCAAAATCTACTGTTTATCGGTCCCAAAACTTCATGACCACCCTATTCACAAGCGATGTATGCCCCTTACCAGACTTTGCATCTCCTGTTTGGTTCACTAGATTTGTAGGTGACCTTAAGCAACTTGAATCAGTTCAACTCAGGTGGACAAAGCAAATTCATGGTCTCAGCGAGCTCTCTTACTCTGATAGACTCAGCAACCTCAACTTATTCTCAATTAAAGGCAGGCTGATTAGACATGACTTGCTGTACTGCTACAAAATCTTTCATGGTTTATCCCCATCAAACCTGAGGACCTTTTTGCAATGTTCCCTAATACTGGCACCAGAGGTCACATCTACAAAATCTTCATTGATCACTGTCAAGTTGAGGCTTGAAGACGAAGTTTCTCCTGCTGTGTTGCTCAATGGTGTAATCACCATGTAGTTGAAGCCCCCAGTCTACAATCATTCAAAAAGCTACTCAATGAAACCATTACTGCCACAATTTGACTGAGTAATACTCCTATATTTTAGCTATTTCATCCCTATCCTTTTCCACCATGCTATTAACTTGTGCTGCCTCCCTTAATGACACCGAGCAACCCTAATCTATTCTAGCATTTATAGAAGTAACACTGACCACCTAAAGCAATTCAACTGGTCAAGACACACAATAACAGTCACCCACTTAACTTTTATCAGTGATCACTAACCGCTCACCTGACTGGAGTGTCTAATTGTTTGGGCCCCCCATGGCATGGTTAAGACAGGCTGGACTGAGGATCGAGAGGGCCCTACCAGGTAAGTAAACCGAAGGTCCACAAGTTATGTTACATAATCTGCTATCACTTAACCTTACACATCGTAATAGGACTAGGGGTCACCCCTTAAAAATTAGGTAATCTTTTATATTAGCAACTCAGGTGTTTTTGTTGTGTTTCGTTCCAAATTGAACGATATTTTGTTTCATCCTTCGTTCATCCATGCATGAATATGTGTTCCAATGCCACCAATTTTATTTGGTAATTTAAGACAAAAATAGTGCCATCATTCCAAGATTTTAGAGCCTTCTAATCAAAACGGTTATAGAAGCAATGTTATTCAGTTCATCGAATTACATAGGAATACCTATTTATTTATGCAATTCTGAAGGAATTTATTTTTAAAAATTTTGTTAGTTTTTCTGGTAAACGTAAAGATCCGTGGTCCTGGTCACCTAAAATTTTTTTGTTTCACCTTTTTTGACTAATTTTGAAGGTTGGCTCATGGGGTGATCGGCCTGTTTTGACCCTGAGATTTCAGTTATTTGGGGAGGTCTGGGGGTGCAGCCGCCAGTATATAATTAGATTTTTTTTAGAAAATAACGTAACTAATGTTAATTCTCACATTTTTTTTATTAACAAAATCACTTCTGTGACTCATGGAGGATAGCTGATGTCATTAATGAATAAATAATTTTTTTTTTCTATTTAAGATCACTTTAATTACTGTATATTTATTTTTTCAGCCATGATTTTTTGACTATTTTTATCATTTTAATACATTTTAAAATACTTAGCTAGATCTTTTAAAGGAACTAATTTTTGAGGATGAGACACGATCCTTTATGCAGGAATTTCAGTTTTAACATGGATTCCTTATATGCAGCTTTCCTAAAAATATTCTCTAACTTTCCAGTTTTTTTTTTGTGATTGAGAAAAATTAATAACATTTTTAGCCGATCATAAATTAATTAAAGTTCAAATTAATTGTGAAGAGTGGGGTCAAGTGTTAGCGATCCAAGATAATTTTTCTTTTAAATGTGTTAAAACAAAACGTGATTTTGAGACTAGCAAGAGCAATTGCTATTATTTCAAATGTTCGCCACTATTTCCGAGCTATACTCCCCACAATAAAGTAAGTGAAAAGCATTTTCCATTTTATTTTCATTTTAAAAAGTTTGTGGTTAATTTCAGGGATTTTTTAAATGAATCCAAAAATGGCGCCTTGTAGATTTGAAATAGGACTCAAACACACATGAGTATGCGCATTTGAACAAAACATAAACTTTGTCCCAATAGATTTTGGCTGAAAACATAAACATTGGAGGCTAAAAAATGTTAAAGTAGGCGGTGCTACCGTCGTCTTAAATTATCTTAACATAATATAATTTCACGGATGACAAAAGCTATAAGTGCCTATCAAAGGTCATTGCATCTGTCAAAACCCACCCACAAAATGCATCCATAGGATTGTGTCAGATCATGCATCTACAATATACAATTAGAACCATCCACAGGAATGTGTCAAAAACAAAAAGCATCATCATCAAGACTCATTAAAATCAAAATCAATCATAATATTCAATAATATAAAACTGTATCCGCAAGAATGAGTCCCGGATAATCCCCCTCCCCCATATAATCATCTAATCAGCATTTGAAAACATTGAAGTTTGGACTGTCTACTGTCTCAAATGGCAAACTATTCCAGTAATCTATCACTTTATTCCCCTATTGGTGAAAAAATATTTTCTAACATCCAACCTACACTTCTGTTAATTTTTAAGTGGTAACCCCTAGTCCTATTACTACCTTCCAACTCAAATAACTTGCTAAAATCCAACTTATCCATCCCAGAACAGATTTTAAAAAGCTTAATCATATCTTCCCTCACACATCTTCTCTCAAATGAGAACATATTTAATACCCTGAGTCTATCTTCATATTCAAGGTGCTTCAGGGAAGGTATTATTTCTTCCTTTTTACTGACTCTAGCAGGTTGATGTCATGTCCAAAATGTGGTGACCATGTTTGTATACAGTACCTACTCTAAATGTGGCCTGACATACGAGTTGTAGAGTTTAAGGATAACCTCTTTACTCTTGTAGCTAACATTCCTCTTAATGCATCCTAGCACCCTATTTGCACTCTTTTTTTGCCTCAATACACTGCTTTGAAAACTTCAGTGTCCTATTTACTACTACGCCTAAGTCCTTCTCACCCTCAACTGAATATAGCCAATGCCCATCCATTTCATAGGTAAATTCCCTATTATCCCTTCCCATGTTAAGAAGTTTGCATTTTTTAAGGTTAAAAGTCATCTGCCACTTCTGAGCCCAAGCTAATAACTTATTTAAGTCACTCTGCACTTTAAAGCTACCCTCAACTTCTTGACTACAGCTGCCAATTTAGTGTCATCAGCTAAAATTGACACTTTGCTATTTACAGCCTCCCCAAGATCATTTATATAAACTATGAATAATAAAGGGCCTAGAATGGATTCCTGATGTATGCCACTGATAACGTCCCTCCACTGTGACCTCACCCCATTTAGCACAACTCTCTGTTTCCTGTCTTTCATCCATTCACTAGTTGATTTTTAACAGTACAAATGGTATAGTGGGGGTTGTAGCGGCTGATGGTGGAGGATCATCACACTTTCATGCCCACCCCTCTGATACACTTAAAGCAGCTTTCTTCAGAAAACATCACTTTCATCCACTTGTCTTCAGTTCAGTGAAAATATATCTTTGCAAAAGCGAGTCTTTGCTTCTCTATGCTTGGGGTGAGGAGAGGTTTCCATGCAGCGTGTTGACTTGGTATCCCGATGTCCTTCTGCAGTTTGGCAGCTGTAATGAAGGGATTCTTCAACACCCCCTACATAACAGCAGATCAGTCTTCTTTTGTCTCCCAGTCCCTGAGTTTCTAACCTCAGAAAAATGTTGGGTAGTAAACTGTGAGCTGCGGCAGCCTCCCTCCTGATGGTTGTTTCTCTTCTTCCTGTCCAGCGACTCTCTTTTGTAGACAAATTCTCCTACTTCAAAGCGAATATCCTTGTCTTCTCTGCTTCAGAGAGGTGGTTAGGCATCTCTAAAATCACACGCAAAAATAATACTGTACACTCGGCCCGCAATTTAATGTAAAAATACCCTGCAATGGACATTCTGTCCAGTGTGACACCGGCTTTAGAAATGTCAAAACCCTAAAATAACAATCAACACACATAAAATCCTGCCTTGTTGGCTGCCAGGCCAATTAAAAGTCTCATATCTTGGCTGTCCTGTCAAGGATTAGTATCTCTCTTATTAAGGAATTCTATCCTGTCAGCCTGTATCTCTGGCTACTCAGTTGGGAGATGCGGCCTTTGGTTGGAGACTGGTCCACTGTGCAACTTATGCTTACTTCACAGGTTGCAAACAACATTGCTACCCAAAGATTGGCCACTAAAAGCCTGAAAACCCCAAATAGGAGTGGCTGGACACAGGATATAGCCAACCAACCCCTTTCTTTTCAGTGGTCATAAGATCCCCAATTTTTGTGTATTGTTAAGTTTATATAAGTTTTACAACATTTAGGAACTGTTGTTGAGACAGATGAGGTGTTTAAAGACAGCAACACTGACTGGAGGAGGGGTATGAAGACAGTTACTTTCACCTTAAAGCTAAAAATGAAGTGTATGTTTGTAAAATTTAGTCTTTAATATAGTATATAAATTGGATCCTTGGCTCTTGCCATTATTTGGTTCCTGGGGGTAGGTCAAAAACTAGACATGACAAAACCAAAACATATTTCCCATTTAAATACAAGTAATTAAAAATAATTTGTTCTGGGGCCTAAATAGTTATCTTCACAATTAAAAATATATATGAAAATTTTAATGCATATAAAAGTTCTAGTGTTATTCAATATTACAGTACCTCTAGATTGTAATTCCTGAAAAATCCTTCCAATAAATTATGAATCTATATTATTCAATCCTTTAATAGCATCTACTTTATTAGCCTGTTTATTTTTTACTTTACCTCAAGAGGCTGTTATGACCTTACCATATTCTTTTGCATCATCAGTCAATCATTGGCCTCTTCATTCTTTGCTATACTTTTTTTAATTCAAAAGTTGATTTTGTGTTCTTTAAGTGATGAATGACCACTAAAGTTATCACTATAAAAGCACTAAATTTAACATATTACAAAAGTAACAAAAAGAACTGTAATTTTCAGATATTACATGAGGCAAAATTGTACTTTGACCATGTGTAAAAGCACATAACACAAATTTGTGATCACCAGAAGATATTTTTTTGGTTGAAAACCAAAAAAGACAAATATTGATATGTATAAAAAGAGAAGTTTACTGTAAATTGTCTCATTATGTTTCACATTAATAGTTTAAGAATGAGTTTTATAATTATTATAACTAAGATGAGACATTTAAAAGTTGATTACCTCATATTTACCTTTTTGAAAAGTTAATGGCTCCACATCTCCATAACCACTTAAGCTAATAGGTACTATTTATCTTTTCTCATTCATGTCAATAGACATTAATTTTAATGTTGAATGACTAAATCAATCTCATCCCAACCATCACCTACAAGAAAACTACCTCCACCCATCCTCCAAATTAATCACAACCTCAGTCCTACCAGTAGCAGCAATATAGCTGTTCTTCCCTCTCCAATTCACAACTTATTAAAATACATCAACTCTACCCTGTAGCTACTCACAGACACTTAAACAACCTCCCACCAAACGAGACTAAATGAGCCACCACTAAGAGAAATTACCACACATGTCAGAGAGAGCACTTGTAGCACAACTAAGCTCCCTCCACTCAACTATCCACCAAAATACAGATACGTTAATTAACTAATGAGGCAATGAATTGAATTTTGATGAGATTGAAGCAACTTTGCTTTTATTTGTTATAGGATTTCTTCAGAGGTTACAAAAATGGAAGAAATGAAAAAGGAAGTCATTGAATATCCACTTAATTTTCATCTAGATGATAAAAAAGTAAGCATCTCATCATTTTCTTATATATATATTAGCATTCAACATCATTATTTTGTATGTATTTTAGTTAATATACTTTTGCCTATCCAATGATTAACTTGTAAATCATTACTTGTGTATAGTTACGGAAAGTTAATTACCTATTTTTTTATATTAGGATATTTATAAAGAACCTGCCATCAAAGAAATGAAGGAAGAGTTGTCGGATTCAGATCATGGAAATGAAGTAAAATTGATAACAGGTCAAGAACGAGCAGTTCCTGATGGTTCTAATGAATTGCTGTTAAAAGAATGCCCAATGAAAGAGGTAGTTACAATGAGTTGCTTGTTATAATATTTAGAATGTTCCCATGGTAGCTTAATCTATCTACAACCTATTATTGGTTAAAGAGAAATAAGTTTAGAGGGTTAAATTTTATATAGTCCTTTATTGAAAGCCATTTCATGAGAATTTTTGTATAGATGCTTGCTAGCTGAGTGGTCTAAAGCACTGCTTTAACTGCGAGGAAAGTGGTGCTTGTTTCTCAGTGTTCTTGATTGAACATTGATTTTTTGTAATAAGGAAAAATGTTTCCAGAGAAAAGAAATCATTTATCAATTTCTTTATTTTATTTTATGACATTCTATTTCATCATTCCCTCACATCTATCTCGTAAGAGGCATGACAATTCACTTTCCTGTCCCCAGTGCTGACTGGACTCAGTGCACCATCTGTCCTCTGCTTAGTCTCTTCTTTCTGAGACCGTCTCTTCTTACCCTACTTCCTTGCTTTCCCTACAACCTCTCCCGCAACTTTCTTTGGTCCATCTCTAATATCATTGGATAGACGCAGATCAGCGCCCTCTCACCCAGCCATTCTGGATTTGGTCTGGGGATGATCCTCCCTGCTCACTTCTGGTTTGGGTTGGGTTGGTGGGTTTATAACAACCTGCCTCACCCTCATCCTCCTCAGGGCTTCCTGTCCACTGGGTGGGAGGAGTGGTCTCAAATGGTGGCAGCTGGCTTTGCCAACTCCGTATTCACCCCTTCCAGAGTGTGCTACTGCATGTGGTGATTAGTGTTTGCATCCCGTGAAAGCGATAGGGTCACCATGCCCAATGATAAGATTTTTTCAACCAAGTAACCCCCTTCCTTTCTCTTCCACTCTACCATCGTCCGAGGTGTTCTCAGGTAGCTTCACAACAGAAAAGAAGCCACCCCCTCCCCAACCTGTGCTTTCTCAGGGCCCCTTCAAACTTCTCTGACGGGAGAGGACTCCCCCCTCTTGTAGTAGATGATCCTTCACATAGTCCTGGAGGTGACTCAGCCCAGACGAAACCAGAATCCACCCCTGTGCTTGCTTAGGCCATGGGAGGAGAGTAGCAGGTCCATTCCCTACCTTCCTCTCCTAAAAAGAAAAGACAGAGGAACAAGGCTAATGGCTCCTCTCCTTCTGCTGGACAAATGGGGAAGTCCCAGTCTGCTGCCATTTTGGAAAATGACAAATGAAGATCAGCACATCTGGCCATGATGCTCCCCCGTGCAGGGAGTCACTGATCAAGACCAAAAGTGCAAGTGCACAGAGCAGAGCTGAGCCTCGATTACTTCAGGGGCCCTCATTCTGAGGTCACCTGTCATTTTCAAGCCCGCTGGCTTCAGACGCTTCCTCATTATTCGGTCCACAACATGATGCATCAAAAGAGATCTCTAGCTAGCCTGAATGGTAGAAAGCCGAAGGTGATCCGTTTCTTGGACACGAACCTTCTGGTGAATGCATTGAATCCCTCCGAGGTGGCCATTATTAGTGCCTTTTGGACAGTTGATGGCACGCCAGTGAGTATGATGCCGCACTCTACCATGAACTTCGTGAAATTAGTTTTTGCGAGTGAACTCGTGGACTACACCATAGATGACATCACCATAGAGCTGGCTGACCATTGAACGGTCAAGGTCGAACGTGTGATGAGAAAACGGAGGGGCCTCGAGACCCACCCCTCATCTACAAGCTCCCTGAGGTGGTGCGTGCCGGTTAGTATCGCTACCGTGTGAAGGCCTTTTTTCAACTTCTGTGGAGGTGCTACTACTCACTTCTTCGACCATACTAATCGCTCTTGTAGACACGCAAAGTTGGGGTTACCCAAAGTCTGTGTAAGATGTGCCATGGCCATACATGATTAGCCCAAATCGTGTGAGGCCAAATGTGTCATTTGTGGAGAACCACACCCTGCTTCTTCGAAGCAATGTGGTGTGTATCTCTTTGAGAAGGAAATCTTGGCCATTCAGTACCAAGATTGTCTCTCATTTCGCTAGGCTAAAGACCTGGTCCTTGTGTGCCTGGGACATCTTATGCATCAACGTTAAGAAAGACACCTTCAGCTCTTGGCCCCTACAGGCCTATGAGCACGGTCATTTCCGCACCCATTCAGAACCCTTTTGTGTGTTCTACCCAACCCGGTCATTCCCCTGGTAGAGCCGGTGGCATAAAGGGTTCACACACAGCCACAGCTGGGAGGAGGAGCTGCGGAGGCTCATCTACTCCCATTCCCTGTTAGCTATCTTTTTGCAGTAGACCCTGGTGGGTGTGTCCCTTCCCGGGGTATAAGGGTTTTGCGACCCTACCAACACAAGATGGTGGCTGGGCAATAGGATCTGCCTGAGAGACCGCCCCAGTGGTGCTTGACGCGGGTGCAGTGGTCTGCATTTCAAGAAATATCTGATTTCTCTGTCTCATTCAAGGAGTTTAGGTTGGTAGAGGAGCCCATTGAGTTCTTCTCTGACAACCTCATTGTTATGGGCCATTTTGCTGAGTGTGAGACAGCGTTCAAACAGCAGCGTTATCCCTACATGCAGGTTAAGCACTGCCCGAACGACTTCACTGTCGTGAATTTCGCTGAGCTAGTGCTAGGTTCTGGTATATTTCAAAGCGCACCCACCTCTCTTGGTGGGCATATGTGTCTTCATTTAACAGGAAGACCCCTTCTAGCAGAGGTGTGGAAGCAACTCTAGGATTTGTGTCAAGTTCTCGTAGGACCCCCTCCCATTCTCCAGGTAAATGGGACCACAACCTCGGACCACCCTGTGGTGAAATCCTTCGCAACTGCATTCAATGCGTGTTGTGATGTCGCGGAAGGCCGCCAATTGGTCTTTAGCTCTAGAGGCAGGTTACTCTGAGTAAGTTGCATTCTGCTCTCACTCCATGCGCGAATACCATCACTGGTCCGGACGATGTCCTGTACGCTATGCTTCGACACTTGGGTGAGCAAGGGATGGCTTTCCTGTTAGATTTGTTCAGCAGGATCTGGGTAGAGTGTATCCTCCCAGATTCCTGGCGAATCGCTACTGTGCTCGCTTTTTGCAAGTAAACCGGGGAGAGATTACTCAACCCCAGCTGGTTTCCGCCCAATCACTCTAACTTCCTGCATATGCAAGTTGATGGAGAAATTGGTAACTGTTAGATTAGATTTTTTCCTGGAGCGGAGGCCATCTGTCTTCTGCACATTGCGGCTTCCGTAAGTTCCCCACCACGACTTGAAAAGGTGTCAGTGAGGCCTTCATTTATAGACAAAACCACGCCACAGTTTTTTTTCACTCTGGAGAAGGCCTATGATACCGCATGGCGATACGGTATCATAGAGAATCTCCACATGATGAGGGTTCTGGATGCCTACCAATCTTTATATCTTACTTTTGCGAGATCGTCGATTCAGCGTACGGGGGAGGGGGAGCCCTATCCGCCGGAATGGAGCAGAAAGAGGGTGTTCTTCAGGAAAGTGTCCTCATTGTCACACTCTTTGCCCTGAGTATCAATGGCATCACTTCAGTGCCGCCGGAAGATGTCATGGCTACCCTCTATGTGAACAACCTTTTGATTTATTTTGGTGTGGCCCAGATGCCAAGTCTGGAGCATCGACCCCAACAGACATTGAACCGCGTCTCTCCCTATGCCGAAGCCCACAGGCTTCAGTTTTCCTTAGCCAAGACTAAGGTACTTGCACTTCTGCTGCCATCCACGACTCCATCCGGACGCCGATTCGATTCTAAATGGGGTGCGCCTAGAAGTGCTGGACTTGCACCATTTTCTTGGTCTTGTATTTGACCGACACCTCATATGGGAGCTGATATTCGTAGCCTTAGGATCTCTTGTACCCATACCATGGATATTTTTTGTTCCATTATGTTCATTGCATGGGGCGCTGCTAGGGCTACTGCTTTACTTTTTAACTGTGGCTTGCAGAGTGTATTATTCGCCTGTTAGCGTGACCTGGGCTCCTCCCTCAGTCGCCAACAGCTCTTACTGCATCCACAGCTATTCTCAACAATATCTACGCCGCGGTGAGATGCCAGTCATATCGTTAAGCCTTTTTGGTTTATGGCAACAAACTACATTGAGAGCTAAGTATAGCTCTCGGACAGGTCGTCTCCCTGATTCTGCCCAGGACGCCACCCTGGAGTGTACCATCTTTGACTATTTGTCGCTACTCCCCTGCTCTCAGGCTTCTACAGCGCCGGGAGTATTGCATTTGACCTTTATGGAACACACATTGTATCACGCTGGAACTGTGTAAGTATATACAGATGGCTCGAAGTCCCAAGAGTGGGTCGGCATATAGCCTCAATTTGAAGTCAGCAGGACTCTGCCGGGCGCTGAGTCTGTCTTCATGGCTGAGCTGGTTGCAATACACCGCTCAGTACCGGAGATAATACAACGTGCTCATTTGGGAGACCAGATTGTGATTTATAGTGACTCACAAAGCGCCCTAACTGCTCTCAGGGCATTTGAAGATCTGTATACCAGGGTTCACATATCCCTGATGCCATGGTTCTGGCTAGCCGGGTAGATGTAGAGATTATCTATTGCTAGGTTCCTGAACATTAGGAATTGCAGGGAATGAGAGTGCCAAAGAGTCCTTGACAACCAGACTAGCGTTTCGCTCTTCCTCACACCGATTACATGGCAGGAATATGGGCAGCTCTCTGGGCTGCTTGGCAAAGAAGATGGGAGATGGTCGAGGATAACTTAGGTTGCGTGCCATTACACCGTGACTGTTTCCATGGACGTACCCCACATTGCCTCGACAGCTTCAGGTTCTTTTCTGTCGCCTCTGAATTAGACACACTCGATTTTCTTATTATTTTTTAGCCTTTGTCTTTTTTTATTGTTATTTTTTTTTATTATAGCCTAGTAGTAGGCTGTGTTGTGTGCGATGACTTGTGCCTAAGTAGGCAGTAATGAGATGGGCTCCCCACCCACCCTAAAACCCGCATGTTTAACTTATTTCTCATTTGCCCATTGAGTTCCTAATTCATTTAACTTGGGTAGCCATGTCTTAAAAGGCTCTCTATTTTGAGAAATTTTCTCCTCACATGAAGCTGAGTGGTCTAAGGCATTGCTTAAACTAAGATCAAATCGGTCTTTGCCTCCTGAGTGTGTTTGATTTGATTCACTTCCCCGAACAAATATTTTTGTGTATTAGGAAAGAACATTTTTCAGTAGAAAAATGATTGTATTTATCTTTTTTTTTCTTTATAGTATTACACTGTGTGAGAGGGCATTAGTAGCTGGGGTCATTTGCTAGATCTTTTTATCGGTTTTACACCTTGATGAGGTTGTCATTCCCTAGTCAATCTCCCATCATCACATTTGACACCACTATTTAGCTGTTATTAGCATGCACAATTCTGCTATTTGCACACGCTAATCTTTACAATCTCATCCATCACTCATTATATCCACCTAAAAGTGAACATATCTAATTCTCCAAAGTAAGCTATTAAAAACATGAATATAAATGTATGAAAAGAAGACAACAATGATTTCTGGATGCTCTGTAAGGAATTAAATTTTGTACTTCTTCAAGCAGGACCTTGGGTTGATTTCATTGAAAGAAGAAGTTAGTGAAGAATTCTTTCATAGAGAGATTAGTTCCTCTGTTACTTCTGAAGCATGTGCAAAATCTGAAAACTCTCTACCAAACACTACCAGTGAGTTTTTGCAACAAGACTCCCCCCAAGAAAAGGTAATTTTTGTTATTTTCAGTTTCTTAATGACTTTATTTGTGTAATGGCAAACATTATTTCATATTTTTTTTACACCAATGTTATCACTCAAGATTGCCATGTCTTAGTAATAAATAATAATATAAGAGTTTATACACTTATCAATGCCTGCTTGAATGTCCTTTTCATAGGAGTGCTGTATAAACACAACCTCTCCCATCTATATGACTAGGGCTCCTACTATCTCTTCCTGGTCCCTCTCACACTTTTCAATTGAGAACATATTTAATACCCTCAGTCTATATAGTCAAGGTACCTCAGGGAAAGTAATAACATAGTTTTTCTTCTTTGCACTAACTAGCAGGTTGATATCATGTCTAAAATGTGTGAACCATGCATCTATACACTACACTAAATCTGGGCTATCATTTGAGTTATACAGTTTTAGGATAACATCCTTATATTAGTAACATTGTTGTGGGCCACGAACCTACACTCTAATCCCAATCGTTCCAAACCACTTCCTACACTGATTCGGACATGAGAAATCGAGGGAGAAATGGAACGGATTGTATGTACAATCCTTTATTTACAAAAAAGGTATGGGGGTAAATATATTTATATACAACATGCTAATAATATATATACAAAACAATTCATTTTATCATATGAATACTACCAATAAAAAGATTTACAAAATACTCATTAGACTATATATACAAAAGGAATAGATGCAAAGTCAAACAACAAAAACAATCTACTAGAGCAATAATAACCAATCGATAAATCAGCAAACAGAGAAGTCAACAACCAGAGGTCTAAAGCAAATAAGCAGACAAAAAAAAGAAAGGCCACACGTGTTACCCAGGTGGGTATTGGCGCCCCAAGCACTTTACAAAAAAAAAAAATGGCGCCTCCGAGCTCGGTACTATATATGCGATCCTGTTGCTCTCTCAAAGCTAAAAAAGACCTCCTGTCCTACCTGGATGTACAATAACTTTAGTTAGTTATACCAATAAATTGGCTACAATCCCTGCCAATCTCTACAAAAGAGAGTAATTATCTTGTATAATTTATTAGCCTGGCCTTTCGCAAATTAACAAATGATAAATAGTTGGGGAAGAGAAAAAACATTTTAGATAATTCATCAAATCAAACAAATATATATACAGTGGTACCTCTACTTATGAAAGGCTCTACGTACAAAATTTTCAGGTTACGAAACACTTCTTCGGAAAAATATTGCCTCTTGTTACGAAAGAAATTTCAGGATACGAAAGGCGAAAATTTCAAAATACGCGCTGCTACTCACAGCTCCCAGAGTCCACCGAACGTAAACATACTTGTAGCATCCTGTATCTTGGTTTGAAAGTGGTGTGTCCGAGCTGCTCTGCCATTGGCTATTGCCCAGCATCTTCCTGGCATCCCATTGGCTAGGATGGACCTCTGTGTGTATGTGCGTATACCCAGAATCCCCTTCGTTTTCCCGTCGGCCCACGAGGATCACCGAAGCCTCAGTCTCACGCTAGCGAAATTCAGTAAAGCACGAAGTGTTCAGACAGTTTTTCGTCAGCTTTTGTTAGTGTTTATTGCAACTTTGCGTGTGTGTATTAACTTTTATTCACTATGGGCCCCAAGAAAGTGATGGAAAAAAGTGGTGAGAAGAAGAAGAGAATTGTTTTGTCCATACAAACAAAGCAAGAGACAATTTTTTGTTGAGTGGGTCAATTTGTTTTTTGGCCCTGCTGTTAAGAGGTACCTAGAGGAGAACAATCTCCCCATCAAGTGCCTCCTTATTCTCGATAATGCACCTGCCCACCCACCCGACCTCGAAGATGATATCCTGGAGGAGTTCTCATTTATTAAGGTGCTGTACCTCCCACCTAACACCACCTCTATCCTCCAACCCATGGACCAACAAGTCATTTGAAACTTCAAGAAACTCTACACGAAACACTTGTTCAAGAGGTGTTTAGACATCCCTGAAAACACCCAGCTTACCCTTCGTGAGTTTTGGAAGCAGCACTTCGACATTGTTGTTTGCCTCACGATAATCGTCATGGCTTGGCAGGAGGTGACCAGGCGTACCCTTAATGCGGCTTGGAGAAAGCTGTGGCCCGATGCTGTTGCTCTACAAGATTTTGAGGGGTTCGAGGTGGAGTTGGAGGGTAAAGTTGGACCTGAAGTTGACGAAATTGTTTCGCTGGGAAAGTGCGTGGGGCTTGAGGTAAATGACGAGGACATCGACGAGTTGATTCAGGAGCACCACGAGGAGCTTTCGACGGAGGAGCTGAGGGAGTTGGAGGCGATGCAACACACAGGAGTGCAGGAGGAGTTCATTAAATACGAAGAGGAGGCAGCCATTATTCCGACAGCCCGAATAAAAGACATTTTACAAAAATTCTATGAAGTTTCGGACTTTGTTGAAAAGAATCACCCAGAAAAAGTGTTCACTAATCGGGCTATCGCTCACTATGATGATGTTTGCCTTGCACATTTTAGAAAGATTGTTAAAAACCGACAAAAGCAAATGACCTTGGATCGGATCTTTACAAAACGTCAGGCAAAAACCACTGCTGAGAGTGAACCTGAACCGAAGAAGGCGAAAGGTGACAACGATAGTAGTTAAACAAGAGAGCCATTAAAGTAAAAGAGAAGAAAAAACTTTATTCTTTACATTATGTACAACTCTCATTTTTATGTTTATTGTGCAGTAATTTAATTCTAACATGTATTTGTTACAGGTTTTGATGCATTTTTGTAATTTCTAAAAAATGTATGTCCGATTTTTAAGGGGCTTGGAACCGATTAGGGCATTTTATAGGGTAAAAAACGTTTCTACTTACGAAATTTTCACGTTACGAAACGATTTCCAGAACGAATTAATTTCGTAAGTAGAGGTACCACTGTACAGTAAACCCTCGATATAACAAACCCAATATAATGAATTTCAGATATAACAAACCAAATTTCCTGGCTGAACTCGAACAGGTTTAATGATCCAAAGTTCATTAAATCTGATGTAGTCCACTTAACTTTATTAGTAATATTAGTAATTACATATGTATTACATATCCATGCAATACGGTCTTTATATACATATGTATACAGATTAATGAACGAAACATCATTATTTCCATCTCTTTTAACGACCATTGAGTTTAACGAATGACCCCCCCGCCCCATATTGTTTGTTATATCAAGAGTTTACTATATATATATATATATATATATAGTAAACTTAACTTTATTAGTAATATTAGTAATTACATATGTATTACATATCCATGCAATACGGTCTTTATATACATATGTATACAGATTAATGAACGAAACATCATTATTTCCATCTCTTTTAACGACCATTGAGTTTAACGAATGACCCCCCCCGCCCCATATTGTTTGTTATATCAAGAGTTTACTATATATATATATATATATATATATATATATATATATATATATATATAAGAGAAAAAAACATTCCCATTCACACACACATTCTTACAGAGGGAGGGAGAGGGTATTAGGAAAGGGTTGGGAGAATGGCCCTTCACACACACTCACAATCACTCCACCACACCCCTCCTTCCTTAGGCCTTTCGACCATAGTCATTCACAATACATTCTTAATCCTTACTCACGGTACTTTTTATACTCAATCGGGCCCTTCTGCACCCATTCAAACTCGTCTACTGGTCCCTGGCTACGCATAGCAATCTGTCGAGGTTGTTCGTCAGTCGTCCTGTTAGTCTCCTCATCATGTCGTCCACCATACTCTTAGCCTTCATTACCAGTTCTCCCATCTCTTGACAGAACTCTTTCATACTCTTTCGTTCAGAATCTTCACTCTTCATACCCCCTATTCATCAGCTCCTCACTCACAGCTCTTATCCAACATAAGGTACACTCTTGCGAAACAGACAAACCACTCACATTCCCTCTACTCTCAGCAGCTACACCAGAAGCCAGAAAAGTCAGTCATCTCCTCATTCTCCTCATCAAACTCACCTCTACCCTTAACCTTTGTAAAACCAGAAAAATCAGCCACACTAGGTTCATTCTGTCCAAACACACTATCATTCATACTGTTCCCAAAACCAGAAAAATGAGCCACAGGCAGCTCACTCACTTGTCTACTTACATCAGCCAAATCACTCACCTGCTTATGCAAACACTCAATCTCTCTGTCAAGCTCCCTCATACCAGAAAGACTCTGCTCAGACTTACTTTGATTTGTACTTGAATTCTTCCTTTCACTCTTCTTTGTATGCTTTCTACTCCTCGAGACCAAGACAAGCTCTTTCCCAGACAAATCCATACTATCGCACTCCATCTCATCATCATGCACCTCATCTCTCTCTCTGCACAGTTCATACACCAGATGGCTCACCAGGTAGTCAGGAGGTTCTCTCCACCTCCTAACTGATTCTGATAAACCTGCACACTCTCAGTCACACCTCATTCAAACTCTAAAACATACATCGCACCACTCTCCCAGACTCTCGCAACTCTATACGGTCCTTCAAACCTTACACTCATCTTCGACGCATTCAACCTACCTTTTACTTCTTTTACCTTGAATACTTTTGCACCAATTTCAAATGAACGAAATCTTTCACATGCCTTTCAAAATTCATAACAAACTGACACGGGGACACCCCAGTTGCACTATACACAGTCAAATTCTATGCATATAACACTCTACTCAACCATTCATCGAGTCATTCAAATTTGTACTTATCATTCTCAACATCTCACACAAGGTTCTAATTGTACGCTCAGCCAACCCGTTTGAAGATGGTACATACGGAGTCATCCTCACATGCTCCACACCATTCTCTCTCAACATTCGCTCAAACACTTCACTCAGACATCTCCTAGGCTTCCATACACACATAGGAAAAAAACAACTGCTCAACCACACAGGCAACAGTCACACTCCTTTTATCTCTCACAGGCGCCGCATACGCAAGTTACTTTTATGATCAACCATCACAACCATACCAATATTCCCAGCACTTGTACGCGGCAAAGACACACAATCAATCACTACTAATTCAAACGGTTCTTTCACATCAACTTTCAACTTCGGCGACTTCACTTTCACACCTTGCACCTTTCGCTTCTGACATCTTTCACACGTAGTCACAGCATCATTCACAACACTCCTCAGAAACGGATGAAACACCCGCTCCTTCATACACTCCCACAACTTAAACTTACCCATATGCCCATAATTATCATGCACAACCTTCACCAGACCAATCATACCAACCAAGGACATCACAAGTTAGCATACCTTTTAAAATCACTCAAACACTCAGCCCATTCATTCAAATCAACACACCTCTTTAACTCACTGACAAAAAGACACATCTCTTGCATCTCTAGAATATCATCATCACTCAAAACCTCATTTTCATCATCCATGACCAATTCGATCATACCGCAAAATTTGACAACATTCTTCGCACACTCATTCAACCTCATCACCTCACATTCACCTTTCATAACACAATCCTTATCAGCATCCAAAGACAAATCATTCAATTTCATAAAGTCCACACCAAGCAAGAAACAACACAGCATTTGCTCATCTTTCAGAATCACAAAGTCATGCTTAACATTCACACCACTGCCCAAACTCACTCTCAGCCTAACCTGTTCCCATGCGACTATCATTCCATTCTCCAATCCATTTATCAGTAATTTCACAGGCTTACGTTCACAACATCTTAACTCATTGTACTTAGTCAGAATCCTCTTGTTTACTAACGACACTTGCGCTCCAGTATCAATCCAACCACAGAAGAACCTTTCACCAACTTTCACTCTCACTTCCATCATATCAGATCCTCCATGTTCGCAATACACAGAAGGAACAAGCACACCAACATCAGCACTGACATCCACATCGTCATCAACTCTCACATCATCATTCACCACACACTCATCTTCATTCAGACAATCATTCTTCTCCCTCATATACGAACACTTTTCAATCATACATTTGTAATGCACACCGCTCAAACACTGCAGATGCACCACATTAGCATTCAAACCCTTCACTTTCTCATCCTTGTACACAATCGGCCTCTCACCACCAAATTGCACACAAACAAACACTCCATACAAATGACTCACTACAATCAACATCTCCTGAAAAGGTGGGACCCCTAGCATACACATCGCTCTCAATTTTTTCATAAAGTTCCGCCCCTTCACCATACTAATGTTTTCAGACTTTCTACATACTTCACTCATTACCTCCTTCCTTAAGTCATCCACACTATTGGGCACTCTCACATCTACTCCATCACTCTTCAAATCTTGCAAACCATTCCATATGCTCTCAAACAAGGAATCACCACCACCCTTACTCTCCTTTCCATTCATAATCATTATTTGGCAAATACTCAGGATCGCTCATTCAACACACATTTTATCATTCATACCAGGATACTTTGACATCAAATCAGCCACTCCTTTCCATTCACCAAGCACATACTCAATCACATAGTCAAAATCACTCAAATCTTCCAAAGTCCTTGCAATCCTACTATCAGCCCATTTCATATGTTGCAAATACACAAGAGGTTGGTGATCTGTTTTGATCGCAAACCTCGCACCATACAAAAATGGACACAGCACTTTCAAACAATACCTTATTGCAGCTAACTCTCGCTCCACAGTCAAATAATTTTGCTCTGCCACATTCATAGTCTTGGATACATACCCAATTATTTGCCTGACATTCTCTCAATTCAAACACTGCCCTTGCATCATAAAACCTCCCATACAGTACCCACTCACAGCCATATATAATTCAAGCATCTTAAGCATTCACACTAACTATAGTCTGGGTATGCCAATTCAATATCTTCAGCCGCTGCCTCTTTCAGTCTCTCATACGCCTCATTCATCTTATCATTCCACCTAACAATCGTACTACCTTTCTTGCCCATCTACTCAGTCAGAGGCTTACTCACACCCGAACAATCACATAAAACTTTCGCTGAAACTCAATCAAACCCAAAAACGACTTCAGCTGCTTCACAGACACCGGTTTTGGAAACATTCGCACCTTCTCAACATACTTCATTGACTTTCGCAACCCATTCTCACTCACCATATCCCCAAGAGACTCCACTTCTTTCGCAAACCATTCACACTTTGCTACTTTCACCTTCACACCAACACTCTCCAACGTTCTCAACACATCATTCACCAATCTCATATGCTCATCAAAACTCTCAGTCATAATCAAAATATCATCTATAAACACAATCACATTCTTACTCGCAAACTTGCTCAACACAACATTCATTGCCCGCTGGAAGGCTCTGGGAGCATTAGCCAACTCAAAGCTGAGGTTCCGGAATTGATAATGCCTTTTCGTAGAAGAAAAGGCAGTCACCGTCCGGCTCTCCTCAGCAATGGGCATCTTGTAATACCCCTGTACTAGATCCAGCTTTGTAAACCACTTCATCCCATGCATACTATACACACACATCAGAAACCTTTCAATAATCTACACACAGGCGCAATCTTCCATCCGGCTTACATACAGGCGCAATCGGACTATTCCATGCACTCTCACTTTCTTCAATCACCCCCAATCATTCTAATTCCACACACTGCTCCTTAATCTCATCAGCAACTGGACAGGAAATGTCTCGCCGGTGATAGATTGGGGTGTCCTCTTCAGGATAATATTTAATTCCTGGAAACTTCGCAACCCCGAAATCCAGATCACCCTTACTGAGGACCTCCTTTTGTTCAAACAGCATTCGATACACATCCTCTCTTTCATATTTAGTCAAACATTCATCCATTTCCACCATCCTTTCCACTTCATTATACTTCCATTCACACATCTTTTCATTCGCAACATTTAACCTGACATCCATGCTATCATCCATACCTACCTCACTGACAGTGGAGAGGTGACCCAATACATCTCCGACTTGGATCCCCCTCACCTGGCCTTTCACTCTGGGGTCCGCCTGCACACATACAAAAGGATCATTCATTTTCATCAAGCCATCAAACACATAGCAACATGCCTTACCTTATAACATGCATTGTTTCCATCCAATATCACAGTGTTCTCACCCACATTCAAACTCACATCCTTACACTAACTCACTCTAACAGACACCCTTTCACCCTTCACAAGCCTTATACTCTCCATAGCAGTCACCTCAATCTGATCACTCGCAGGATGCACAACCATACGGTTCACTTTCATAAAATCATACCCCAAAATCACACCATACCTACTACTCACCTTATCAATCACAAAGAATTCAAATTACTCATTCATTAACATACCATGCATTCGAACATCTGACCTTATCATTTCAATCACAGGTACTCTCATACTACCAAACTACCCTTACACTCAGACAGGAGGGCTTTATCACTCAGCTTGTCATACATATCCTTATACACCAAGCTCATCTTGCATCCAGAATCTATTAAAGCCAAACACTCAATCCCGTTCAATTCCACCCTCACACTCAGATGCTCATACTTCCTACCAGACAATACTTTCACACTAGACAGACTTACCAACACATTACTTGCACTCATGCACCCAGAGAATACTTCACCAGGTACCCTCTTACAATTCAGTTTCCCACTTCCGACTTTCCATTCACATCTTACGCTCTCAGTCTAATCCAACACTTTTCACTTGAATGTCCTTCCATCGCACAATAGCTACATACATTCCTCTGGTCACGACACATCCTTGCATAATGACCGGCCTTTGCACAATTACTACATGCGTATCTTTCACTTTTCCCAGCATTTGCTCCACCATTCAACTTAGGACAATCTTTCTTCAAATGGCCTCTTTCTTTACATTCGAAACACTCTTTCACACTTTCCTGGCAATCCTTTATCACATGCCTCTTCTTACCACACCCAAAACATGCACCAGACATCCACCTACATTCCGCCAACATATGCCCCTTCCTTCCACACCTACGACATTCCACAATCTTTGTCACACCATTCGGTCTGGAAGAATGGCCCTTCACGCACACACACATTCGCTCCACCACACCATTTATCTTAATGATATCCAACAACACACTATTTGCTTTATTGTTTCTTCAAAACACTACTTAGTAAACCTCAGTGACTCATCTAGTACTACTTGTAAACTCCTTTTCAGCCTCACCTAAGTTCAGCTAATGTTTGTTAAACATGATTTACCCGTTCTAAATCCATGCTGTGAGCATCGTTGACTACACGCTTACAAACTCGCAAACATACTGGCCTTAAGTCATTTAGGTCTTTTTTCCTTCTTATAAATGGGTACAAAATTTACTATTTTCCAATCATTTGGCACTTATCCAAAAATGTAGTGACTTAGTATATATTAGTATATATTTTCTCCAGAGCTACTCCAATTCTTTCCATACCTTCTTTTAGTAAACTAGAATGAACCGCATTGAACCGCGTCTCTCGCTATGCCGATGTGCACATGCTTCAGTTTTCGTTGGCCAAGACTACGGTACCTGCACTTGTGCTGCCATCCACGACTCCATCCGGACACCGACTCGTTTCTAAATGGGGTGCGCCTAGAAGTGCTGGACTCGCACCATTTTCTTGGTCTTGTGTTTGACTGACACCTCCTATGGGGGCTCATATTCGTAGCTTACGGTCTCTTGTACCCATGCCATGGATATTTTTCGTTCCGTTACATTCAGTTCCTGGGGCGCTTATAAGGCTACTGCCTTACTTTTTTACTGCGCCGTGCAGAGTGTATTATTCGCCTGTAAGCGCGTCCCCGGCGTCTCCCTAGTCGCCAACAGCTCTTAGTGTATCCACAGCTGTTCTCGACGTTATCTATGCCGCGGTGAGATGCCAGACATATCGTTAAGCCTTTCTGGTTTAGGTCGAGAAACTACATCGAGAGCTAAGTATAGCTCTCGGGCAAGTCGTCCACCTGGTTCTGCCCAGGACGCCACTCTGGAGTGTACCATCTTTGACTCTGTCGCCACGCCCCTGCTCCCAAAGCTTCTACAGCGCCGGGACTATTGCATTCGACCTTTATGGAACACACATCTTCTACGCTGGAACTGTGTCAATGTATACAGATGGCTCCAAGTCCCAAGAGTGGGTTGATTTCCACGCCATATAGCCTCAGTTTGAAGTCAGTGAGACTCTGCCAGGCCCTGAGTCTGTCTTCATGGCTCAGCGTGTTGCAATACACCGCTCAGTACGGGAGATAATGCAACATGCCCGGTTCGGAGACTGGATCGGGGCATTTGGAGATCTGTATCTCAGGGTTCGCAATATCCCTGATGCCACGGGTTTGGCTAGCCGGGCAGATGTAGAGATTATCTATTGCTGGGTTCCTGGACATTAGGAATTGCAGGGAATGAGAGTGCCAAAGAGTCCATGACAACCAGACTAGCGTTTCGCTCTTCCTCACACCGATTACATGGCAGGAATACAGGCAGCTCTCTGGGCTGCTTGGCAAAGAAGATGGGAGATGGTCGAGGATAACTTAGGTTGCGTGCCATTACACCATGACTGTTTCCATGGACCTACCTCACATTGCCTCGACGGCTTCAGGTTCTTTTTTGTCGCCTCTGAATTAGACACACACGATTTTCTTATTATTTTTTAGCCTTTGTCTTTTTTTATTGTTATTTTTTTTAATATAGCCTATTAGTAGGCTGTGTTGTGTGCGGTGACTTGTGCCCAAGTAGGCAGTAATGAGATGGGCTCCCCACCCACCCTAAAAAGCCGCATGTTTAACTTATTTCTCATTTGCCCATTGAGTTCCTAATTCATTTAACTTGGGTAGCCATGTCTTAAAAGGCTCTCTATTTTGAGAAATTTTCTCCTCACATGAAGCTGAGTGGTCTAAGGCATTGCTTAAACTAAGATCAAATCGGTCTTTGCCTCCTGAGTGTGTTTGGTTTGATTCACTTCCCCGAACAAATATTTTTGTGTATTAGGAAAGAACATTTTTCAGTAGAAAAATGATTGTATTTATCTTTTTTTTTCTTTATAGTATTACACTGTGTGAGAGGGCATTAGTAGCTGGGGTCATTTGCTAGATCTTTTTATCGGTTTTACACCTTGATGAGGTTGTCATTCCCTAGTCAATCTCCCATCATCACATTTGACACCACTATTTAGCTGTTATTAGCATGCACAATTCTGCTATTTGCACACGCTAATCTTTACAATCTCATCCATCACTCATTATGTCCACCTAAAAGTGAACATATCTAATTCTCCAAAGTAAGCTATTAAAAACATGAATATAAATGTATGAAAAGAAGACAACAATGATTTCTGGATGCTCTGTAAGGAATTAAATTTTGTACTTCTTCAAGCAGGACCTTGGGTTGATTTCATTGAAAGAAGAAGTTAGTGAAGAATTCTTTCATAGAGAGATTAGTTCCTCTGTTACTTCTGATGCATGTGCAAAATCTGAAAACTCTCTACCAAACACTACCAGTGAGTTTTTGCAACAAGACTTCCCCCAAGAAAAGGTAATCTTTGTTATTTTTAGTTTCTTAATGACTTTATTTGTGTAATGGCAAACATTATTTCATATTTTTTTTTACACCAATGGTATCACTCAAGATTGCCATGTCTTAATAATAAATAATAATATTAGAGTTTATACACTTAACATGCCTGCTTGAATGTCCTTTTCATAGGAGTGCTGTATAAACACAACCTCTCCCATATATATAACTAGGGTTCCTGCTATCTCTCCCTGGTCCCTCTCACACACCTTTCAATTGAGAACATATTTAATACCCTCAGTCTATATAGTCAAGGTACCTCAGGGAAAGTAATAACACAGTTTTTCTTCTTTGCACTAACTAGTAGGTTGATATCATGTCTAAAATGTGTGAACCATGCATCTATACACTACACTAAATCTGGGCTATCATTTGAGTTATACAGTTTTAGAATAACATCCTTACATTAGTAACATTGTAGCGGGCCACAAACCTACGCTCTCACCCCAATCATTCCAAACCACTTCCTCTACTGATTCGGACGTGAGAAATCGAGGGAGAAATGGAACGGATTGTATGTACAGTCCTTTATTTACAAAAAAGTATGGAGGTAAATATATTTATATACAACATGCTATAATATATATACAAAACAATTAATTTTATCTTATGAATACTACCAATAAAAATATATACAAAAAACTCAATTAGACTATATATACAAAAGGAAGAGATGCTATATGTGATCCTGTCACACAATCGAGACTACAAAAGACCTCCTGTCCTACCTGGACGTACAATAACTTTAGTTAAGTTATTCCAATAGATCGGCTACAATCACTGCCACTCTTTACAAATGGGAGTAATTATCTTGTATAATTTATTAGAGTGGCCTTTCGCAAATTAACAAATGGTAAATAGCTAGGGAAGGGAAAAAAACATTCCCATTCGCACACACATTCTTACAGAGGGAGGGAGAGGGTATTGGGAAAGGGGTGGGAGAATGGCCCTTCACACACACTCACATTTGCTCCACCACCCCCCTCCTTCCTTAGGCCATTCGACCATAGTCATTCACAATACACTGTCAATCCTTACTCACGGTACTTTTTATACTCAATCGGGCCCTTCTGCACCCATTCACACTTGTCTACTGGTCCCTGGCTACGCGTAGCAATCTGTCGAGGTTGTTCGTCAGTCGTCCTGTTAGTCTCCTGGTCACTATCGATCATGTCCATAGGTGGGCGTTATCGCGATAACGATATCGGGTTATCGGTTATCCGATTTTTTTCTCGCGTTAGCGATTCATCGTTATCGCCGATAATTTTGGTTCAAAACTATCGATAATCGATAATTTCAGTTTTTGGTTCCAGTTTAGCACAAGGGCGAGCCGTGCGTGCCTTGGAGGCAGAAATAGGTAGGTCCGAGCTGGGAGGAGGATCCTCAAAACCTATGAGGATATGAAGGAGAGCCTCACCAGGTAAGAAAGTAAGAAACAGTATTCAAATATTCTTGATATTGTATTATAAAATAACGCTATAAATAGTCAATAATCAATATTGTATTATAATTTTTAATTTATCGATTTATCGGTTATCACCTTATCGGGCGATAAATTTATCGCCAATTATCGATTATCGGTTATCGCCGAGAAAGTTATCGTTATCGATTTATCGGTTATCGCCGAGAAGGGTATCGTTATCGATTTATCGGTTATCACGATACATTTTGTCGTTATCGAGCCCACCATACTCTTAGCCTTCATTACCAGTTCTCCCATCTCTTGACAGAACTCTTTCATACTCTGTTTTATTCAGAACCATCACTCTTCATACCCTCATTCATCCGTTCCTCACTCACAGCTCTCATCCAATTGAAGGTACACTCTTGCGAAACAGACAAACCACTCACATTCCCTCTACTCTCAGCAGCTACACCAGAAGCCAGAAAAGTCAGTCATCTCCTCATTCTCCTCATCAAACTCACCTCTACCCTTAACCTTCGTAAAACCAGAAAAATCAGCCACACTAGGTTCATTCTGTCCAAACACACTATCATTCATACTGTTCCCAAAACCAGAAAAATCACCCGCAGGTAGCTGACTCACTCGTCTACTTACATCAGCCAAATCACTCAACCGGTTATGCAAACACTCAATCTCTCTTTCAAGCTCCCTCATACCAGAAAGACTCTGCTCAGACTTACTTTCATTCATACTTGAATTCTTCCTTTCACTCTTCTTTGTACGCTTTCTACTCTTCGAGACCAAGACAAGCTCTTTCCCAGACAGATCCATACTATCGCATTTCCCACCCAGGTCTCCCCACCCCTTAGCCCTGCTACTATCTCGAATTTCTTCGCAGATAAGGTCACTAACCTCCGTGCCTCTCTCCCTCAGCCTTCTGTCCCGGCTCCTGCCATTCTCCCTCACTTCCCGCCTCAGCCGCTTATCGTTTTCCCCGCTGTGACCGCGTTGGATCTTACAGCCCTGCTCTCACGTTCTAAGAAATCGGGCTCCCCAAAGGACATTTTTCCGCCTAAACTGTTATGTAAAATTCTGCCTGCTATCCTCCCAACGCTTTTTCACCTGTTCAACACTTCACTTGCAACTGGTCTTGTTCCCTCTTCCTTCAAACGTGCTCACATCCGTCCGATTCTTAAAAAGCCTCAACTGACCCCCACTGACCCTTCCAATTATCGCCCGATTTCGCAACTTCCTTTCCTCTCTAAGGTTCTGGAGAGAGTGGTTGCTTCACGCATCAACAGTCACATGGTGGCCTGTAACATTGATGAAACCTATCAATCTGGTTTCAAGTCAGGTCACTCCACAGAAACCGCCCTTCTCAATGTGTCCGATTGCTTACGAAGAGCCGCGGACAGGGGTTGTGCCTCCATCCTCGTTCTACTCGACCTCTCCTCTGCCCTTGATACTATTGACCATACCGTCCTACTTGATCGTCCCCACTCTTTCCTCGGCATATCAGGCACCGTGCTTGACTAGTTCCGCTCTTACCTCTCGTCTCGTACTCAATCCGTTGTGATTGACGACGTTTCATCCGACTCTACCCCCATTCGCTTTGGAGTGCCACAAGGCTCTGTCCTTGGTCCTCTACTATTTCGTATCTACCTTCTCCCTCATAGTTCCCTTCTCCGTAATCTCGGTCTATCCTTCCACCTATATGCTGATGACACTCAAATTTTCGTTTCCTCATCCCCCACGTCTCTTGCCTACTCTATCACTGACCTCCTGGCTGCCTACTCCTCCATTTCTGACTGGCTCTCTACCAACTTCCTCAGGCTTAATCACTCCAAAACTGAGGTCCTCCTCGTCGGCACCCCTGTTCTTGTCAAAAAATCTAAATCTCTCTTTCCCTCGCTTACTCTGGGCGGTAATACTATCATTTTCTCTGACTGCGTTAGGAATCTGGGTGTTGTTTTTGATGAGCATCTCTCCTTTAAGCCTCATATCTGCAATGTCAGCAAATTCTCTCTATGTTTCCTTCGTAACCTCTCTCGCATTCGCTCTCACTTTGATCGCCAAAGTCTTGAGACTGCTGTTCATTCCTTCATCACCTCACGCCTTGACTACTGTAACTCTCTGCTTGTGAATCTGCCATCCTCCTCTCTCCGCCCCCTTCAACTTGTACAGAACTATGCCGCCCGGCTTCTCCTCCGTCGCCCTCGCTTCTCTCCCTCGAAACCCTTGCTTCATGAACTGCACTGGCTCCCTGTCAGATCCCGTACTCACTTCAAGATACTTCTCTTCACATTTAAGGCTCCGTTTTACCTCTCTTCTGCCCTCTCGCCACGCCATGTCCCTCGGCCTCTTCGGTCATCACATGCACCTCTTTTGAATATTCCTCGTTCATCCCTCTGCTCATTGGGGGATTTCTCAATCTGCGCCCTTAAGTTGTGGAATGCTCTTCCTGCTGAAATCAGGTCTTCTCCCTCTCTTACCACATTTAAGCGTCTCCTGAAAACGCATCTTTTCAGTATTGCCTTCTTCCCCCTCTTGAATTTCCATTGAATTTCCATTCTCTTCTCAGCACAACGTGCGCTCTGAGAAGGCCTCAGGCCTTGAAGAGCGCATTACAAAACTTATTATTATTATTATCTCTCTCTCTCTCTGCACAGTTCATACACCGGATGGCTCAACAGGTATTCAGGAGGTTCTCTCCACCTCCTAACTGATTCTGATAAACCTGCACACTCTCAGTCACACCTCAT
The DNA here is from genome assembly GCA_963969495.1 of Ceratothoa steindachneri. NCBI lineage: Eukaryota > Metazoa > Arthropoda > Malacostraca > Isopoda > Cymothoidae > Ceratothoa > Ceratothoa steindachneri. The sequence goes on along the minus strand of OZ018331.1, from coordinate 33,366,691 downwards.
TCAAACTCTAAAACATACATCGCACCACTCTCCCAGACTCTCGCAACTATATACGGTCCTTCAAACCTTTCACTCATCTTCAACGCATTCAACCTACCTTTTACTTCTTTTACCTTGAATACTTTTGCACCAATTTCAAATGAACGAAATCTTTCACATGCCTTTCAAAATTTATAACAAACTGACACGAGGACACCCCAGTTGCACTATACACAGTCAAATTCTACGCATATAACACTCTACTCAACCATTCATCCAGTCATTCAAATTTGTACTAATCATTCTCAATATCTCACACAAGGTTCTAATTGTACGCTCAGCCAACCCGTTCGAAGATGGTGCATACGGAGTCATCCTCACATGCTCCACACCATACTCTCTCAACATTCGCTCAAACACTTCACTCGCAAACTCAGGCCCATTATCACTCAGACATCTACTAGGCTTCCATACACACACAGGAAAAAAACAACTGCTCAACCACACAGGCAACAGTCACACTCCTTTTATCTCTCACAGGCGCCGCATACGCAAGTTACTTTTATGATCAACCATCACAACCATACCAATATTCCCAGCACTTGTACGCGGCAAAGACACACAATCAATCACTACTAATTCAAACGGTTCTTTCACATCAACTTTCAACTTCGGTGACTTCACTTTCACACCTTGCACCTTTCGCTTCTGACATCTTTCACACGTAGTCGCAGCATCATTCACAACACTCCTCAGAAACGGATGAAACACCCGCTCCTTCATACACTCCCACAACTTAAACTTACCCATATGCCCATAATTATCATGCACAACCTTCACCAGACCAATCATACCAACCAAGGACATCACAAGTTAGCATACCTTTTAAAATCACTCAAACACTCAGCCCATTCATTCAAATCAACACACCTCTTTAACTCACTGACAAAAAGACACATCTCTTGCATCTCTAGAATATCATCATCACTCAAAACCTCATTTTCATCATCCATGACCAATTCGATCATACCGCAAAATTTGACATTCTTCGCACACTCATTCAACCTCATCACCTCACATTCACCTTTCATAACACAATCCTTATCAGCATCCAAAGACAAATCATACAATTTCATAAAGTCCACACCAAGCAAGAAACAACACGGCATTTGCTCATCTTTCAGAATCACAAAGTCATGCTTAACATTCACACCACTGCCCAAACTCACTCTCAGCCTAACCTGTTCCCATGCGACTAGCATTCCATTCTCCAATCCACTTATCAGTAATTTTACAGGCTTACGTTCACAACATCTTAACTCATTGTACTTAGTCAGAATCCTCTTGTTTACTAACGACACTTGCGCTCCAGTATCAATCAAACCACAGAAGAACCTTTCACCAACTTTCACTCTCACTTTCATCATATCAGATCCTCCATGTTCGCAATACACAGAAGGAACAAGCACACCAACATCAGCACTGACATCCACATCGTCATCAACTCTCACATCATCATTCACCACACACTCATCTTCATTCAGACAATCATTCTTCTCCCTCATATACGAACACTTTTCAATCATACAATTGTAATGCACACCGCTCAAACACTGCAGATGCACCACATTAGCATTCAAACCCTTCACTTTCTCATCCTTGTACACAATCGGCCTCTCACCACCAAATTGCACACAAACAAACACTCCATACAAATGACTCACTACAATCAACACCTCCTGAAAAGGTGGGACCCCTAGCATACACATCGCTCTCAATTTTTTCATAAAGTTCCGCCCCTTCACCATACTAATGTTTTCAGACTTTCTACATACTTCACTCATTACCTCCTTCCTTAAGTCATCCACACTATTGGGCACTCTCACATCTACTCCATCACTCTTCAAATCTTGAAAACCACAACATACGCTCTCAAACAAGGAATCACCACCACCCTTACTCTCCTTTCCATTCATAATCCCTTTCGGCAAATAGTCAGGATCACTCACTCCACACACATTTTCATCATTTTGTACGAGGAAACCTTGGCATCAAATCAGCCACTCTATTCCATTCACTAGGCACATAGTCAAAATCATTCAAATCTTCCAAAGTCCTTGCAATCCTACTATCAGCCCATTTCATACATTGCAAATACACAAGAGGTTGGTGATCTGTTTTGATCTCAAATCTCACACCATACAAAAACAGATGCAACACTTTCAAACAATACCTTATCACAGCCAACTCTCAATCCACAGTCGAATACTTTCATTCTGCCACATTCATAGTCTTGGATACATACCCAATTATTCACCTGACATTCTCTCCATTCAAACGCTGCTCTTGCATTAGAAAACCTCCCATACGGTACCCACTCACATCCGTATACAATTCCAGCATCTTAGCATTCACACTATAGTCCGGGTATGCCAATTCAATATCTTCAGCCGCTGCCTCTTTCAGTCTCTCATACGCCTCATTCATCTTATCATTCCACCTAACAATCGTACTACCTTTCTTGCCCATCTACTCAGTCAGAGGCTTACTCATACCCGAACAATCACATAAAACTTTCGCTGAAACTCAATCAAACCTAAAAACGACTTCAGCTGCTTCACAGACACCGGTTTTGGAAACATTCGCACCTTCTCAACATACTTCATTGACTTTCGCAACCCATTCTCACTCACCATATCCCCAAGAGACTCCACTTCTTTCGCAAACCATTCACACTTTGCTACTTTCACCTTCACACCAACACTCTCCAACGTTCTCAACACATCATTCACCAATCTCATATGCTCATCAAAACTCTCAGTCATAATCAAAATATCATCTATAAACACAATCACATTCTTACTCGCAAACTTGCTCAACACAACATTCATTGCCCGCTGGAAGGCTCTGGGAGCATTAGCCAACTCAAAGCTGAGGTTCCGGAATTGATAATGCCTTTTCGTAGAAGAAAAGGCAGTCACCGTCCGGCTCTCCTCAGCAATGGGCATCTTGTAATACCCCTGTACTAGATCCAGCTTTGTAAACCACTTCATCCCATGCATACTATACACACACATCAGAAACCTTTCAATAATCTACACACAGGCGCAATCTTCCATCCGGCTTACATACAGGCGCAATCGGACTATTCCATGCACTCTCACTTTCTTCAATCACCCCCAATCATTCTAATTCCACACACTGCTCCTTAATCTCATCAGCAACTGGACAGGAAATGTCTCGCCGGTGATAGATTGGGGTGTCCTCTTCAGGATAATATTTAATTCCTGGAAACTTCGCAACCCCGAAATCCAGATCACCCTTACTGAGGACCTCCTTTTGTTCAAACAGCATTCGATACACATCCTCTCTTTCATATTTAGTCAAACATTCATCCATTTCCACCATCCTTTCCACTTCATTATACTTCCATTCACACATCTTTTCATTCGCAACATTTAACCTGACATCCATGCTATCATCCATACCTACCTCACTGACAGTGGAGAGGTGACCCAATACATCTCCGACTTGGATCCCCCTCACCTGGCCTTTCACTCTGGGGTCCGCCTGCACACATACAAAAGGATCATTCATTTTCATCAAGCCATCAAACACATAGCAACATGCCTTACCTTATAACATGCATCCTTTCCATCCAATATCACAGTGTTCTCACCCACATTCAAACTCACATCCTTACACCAACTCACTCTAACAGACACCCTTTCACCCTTCACAAGCCTTATACTCTCCATAGCAGTCACCTCAAACCGCTAAACACACTCCTCAAAACACTACCATCTTTTCCTACATACAACTTATACACCTCATTTTTACCAATCTTTCTCTCAATCTGATCACTCGCAGGATGCACAACCATACGGTTCACTTTCATAAAATCATACCCCAAAATCACACCATACCTACTACTCACCTTATCAATCACAAAGAATTCAAATTACTCATTCATTAACATACCATGCATTCGAACTTCTGACCTTATCATTTCAATCACAGGTACTCTCATACTACCAAACTACCCTTACACTCAGACAGGAGGGCTTTATCACTTAGCTTGTCATACATATCCTTATACACCAAGCTCATCTTGCATCCAGAATCTATTAAAGCCAAACACTCAATCCCGTTCAATTCCACCCTCACACTCAGATGCTCATACTTCCTACCAGACAATACTTTCACACTAGACAGACTTACCAACACATTACTTGCACTCATGCACCCAGAGAATACTTCACCAGGTACCCTCTTACAATTCAGTTTCCCACTTCCGACTTTCCATTCACATCTTACGCTCTCAGTCTAATCCAACACTTTTCACTTGAATGTCCTTCCATCGCACAATAGCTACATACATTCCTCTGGTCACGACACATCCTCGCATAATGACCGGCCTTTCCACAATTACCACATGCATATCTTTCACTCCCCCCAGCATTTGCTCCACCATTCAACTTAGGACAATCTTTCTTCAAATGGCCTCTTTCTTTACATTCGAAACACTCTTTCACACTTTCCTGGCTATTCTTTATCATATGCCCCTTCTTACCACACCCAAAACACGCACCAGACATCCACCTACATTCCGCCAACATATGCCCCTTCCTTCCACACTTACGACATTCCACAATCTTTGTCACACCATTCGGTCTCATTCACTGGGGCATACCTCGGTTGCTCCCTCATATATCCATTCACGCACTTACCAGTAATCTGCCCCCTTCCATTTGTCCATCCTCCATTTGCCCACCCAGCCTGCTGGCCCAGGAAGCTCGATATCACCCCAGCTGGCGCAACCCTCATTGCATCCCGATAGCAGACAAACTGCTGGGGTGGAGGAAAGCTCCTGGGCTTCTTACCCCCAACATTCACACTGTACCATCCATCCTCATCGAATCGCCCATCTTCCTGAAGCTCCAACGCATCCTCCCACACCAACCATTCACCTGTCAGTCTCATCCTCTCCTTTCTCTTCCCATTCAGCCTTTCACTTATCTTTCGCGGGACCGTATTAAGGTACTTTCTCATCAATTGCTTACATTCATTTACACCATCATCACCATACCTCTTTCTCTCTATATTCCCAAGCCTATGTGCATACATGTTCACACTTTCACCCTTTCCCATGCGAGCCTTCTCAAATTCATTCACCCTTTTATACTTGACACTCATTCGTTTCACTTGCCCAATCAATCGCTTATTCACCACTTCATACCTTGGCTCACCCACACTCATGATCAAACGGAAAAACTCTAGCACCTTCCCTTCCAAGCACTCTCCTAATATATTGACTCAAAATCCCTTTTCTCCGGGTACTTGAGCTTACAATACCGCTCAAATTCCCCGAAGAATTCATCCACACTCTTCCCACCATGCAACCTAAACTTATCTACCTTTGGCACTTTCCTTATCAAAATACCTTTCCCCACATTAACTTCACTCTCACTTGAGCTGCTCTCACTCTCACTCATGCCAGTCATAGTATCACTCTCCCCTTCATCCGAGTACAACGAGATAACACTCTTCCCTCTCACCTTCCGATCCTTCCTCTTTGACACAGTCTTCCTTCCTCTCTTACTTTCCACTCTCTTCCATTCTCTGTCTTTCCTATCACTCACAATCATCCTGCCCTCTCTAGACTCGCACACACTCCCATTATTCTTATATCCTTCAGTCGGAGCAGGGTTCAGGGTTGTGTGTCCTGGGGCCGATCCTAACCCCTTCATCATGTCATATAGGTCCTGCATCCTTTGGTCGACCTGCCCTTGTCTTTCATCCATTTCTTTCTTCATCCTGTCCGTCTTTTCATTCATACACACCACATCACTCCTCAATCTCTCAATCACACTCCTCAACATTGTACATTCCTCCTCTGTCTGCCTCAACTCCAGCCTCAGTCTCACAATCTCATCATGGAGGCCGTGTTCCACGGAACCAATCCTCCTCGGTTTGTAATAAAGGACAGAAGAAGGGGAAAAAATCAACTACGTCCAATCTAATGATGGGCAGGTGGAGCTCATAGTCTTGTGTGACAATCCACCTAGGAGAGGGACAACTCCGAACTCAAACCCGGGCAGGTGGAGCTCGAAGTCTTGGTTGACAATCCGCCTAGGAGAGGGATAACTCTGAATCCAAACCCTCCACTGTCTTGTGGATAGACACTTCAGTCAAAGGCTAAGGGACCTCCCTGACAGAAAGGTGTTCTCATGCATTGGATTGTGCCATAGCCTCTGTACCATGGTCTTCCACTCTCTTGTGTTTGAGATCCCTGCCTAAGGGTACATTTAGGCATACTTTCCTATTTTTCATTCCTCCTCTTGTTTTACTCAAATGGTGTGTAGGGCAGGCTTAATAGATGAGCAAAGAGGCTCTGATGGCTTTTCAAGAGGTTGCCTTGGTCTATTCTTTTCTTTTCTCTTTTCTTTATTCTTTTTCATTCCAAAGTCATCATTACTGTCCTCCCTCAGTTGTTGTGGCGTCCTGAAGGGAATTTTGCCTTGCATGATGTGTCGGCTCCATCATGTTGACCAGTTTTTTTCCGACATATAATATTCAGTTAATGAAAGTTTTGCTATTGAATAATTTTGTACAAATTGTTGTTGTTGTTGTTGTACAAATTGTTATTTTTGTTGAAGATCTTGTTGCTAATATTATTTTTTTAATATCGATTTTAATTTTATCAGGAGATATTGAGCTCAACCCTGGACCTGGTCATCCTCGTCAGATAAAATGTCGTCTACTCTATATTAATATTAGGGGCCTACATGCCAATATTAAAGACTTGACTGCTTCATCCAAGTCTCATGACATTTTACTCTGTTCAGAGACCCTGGTTTCAAATATGAGGCATGTCTCTGAACTACTTATACCAGGCTTCAAAAAACCAATTTTACTTAGGCGTGATGCCATTCCTAGGGCTAGAGGAATGGCAGTTTACATCAGGAATGGTTACTCTGCTTCAAAGACCTCCTATGCTTGTTCTTGCCATGAGATGCAAGTTATGAAAGTATGTGGTAAGCAAAATAATTTTTATCTTTTTTCTGTCTATCGCAATCCAGACTTAGATGATACTATTTTTGATTGTCTGCTCCTTGCCATGGCCAAGGTACAGGAAAATGACCGGAAAGCCTGCTTTGTATTTATGGGAGACCTCAATGCTCATCATAGGCAATGGCTGTCTTCTGTCTCCCCTACTGACTGTCATGGTATCAGGGCTTATGATTTTGCGTGTGAGTCGGGTTGTGAGCAAGTCATTAGGGAGCCTACCCATTCATCTGGGAACTGCCTTGACTTGGTTTTCACTGATTCCCCTGGAGTCGTTACAAGTGCTGTTGATCCTCCTGTGGGAACTTCTGACCACTGTGCAATTTCTATAACTATCTGTATTGAGCAATCTATTCCTAATATAGCTCATACAAGCAAAGTATTCATCAAATCTCAAGTAGACTGGTGCAATATATTAAATGATATCTCCCGGATCAACTGGCCACTAATATATAAGGAGGTTGAAGCAGTTCGTATTTTGAATGATAAAATTGTTTCAATTATTGATAGACATGTTCCATTCCGTATGATCAGATATCGCACTAAGGACAAAGCCTGGTTTAATGATGACTGTAAGAGGGCTCATATGCAGAAACAAGAAGCCTACAACCTGTGGAAGGGGAGTAGTTCTGCCTTTCTATGGGATAATTATGTGCACTACAGAACAGCAGCTCAGAGGGTATATAATAATGCTGAAGTTGAATTCAATACTACCACAAAGGGAACTCTTCAGCGCACAGCAAATTCCCACAAATTCTGGACCACTCTCAAGTCTGCTCTTTTTGGGAATGATTCATCTATGCCACCCCTTCTTAAACCTGATGGTTCCATTACCCATAGTCCTGAAGAAAAGGCAACACTGTTGGCTGATGTTTTTGATAATAAACAAAGTAATGAGAATCTAACTCTACCTGACACTTGTTTCCCTGAACCAAGGTTAAACAAGATTGCTTTCCGTTCAAGTGAAGTAAAACAGTTACTTCTTGATCTGGATGCTTATGGTGGTACTGACCCAAATGGTATATTCCCTTTATTCTTTAAGAAAACTGCAGAGTATTTGGCTCCCAAGCTTTCCGTTATTCTTCGGAAGCTGGCGAGGAGTGGTAGTTTTTGCGAATGTTGGAGAATTGGTAACATCATTCCACTATGTAAAAGTGCAAGTGGTAGTTTTAACCCTACTGAATATAGGCCCATTTCTATAACTCCTGTTCTATCTAAGATTTTTGAACGTTTACTAGCTAAACGTTTAAGTACATTTGCCGAGCTTAATCGTCTGTTTCCCTTTTTACAGTTTGGATTTCGTAAGGGTCTGAGCACTTGTGATGCACTTCTCACAGTCTCCACCATTGTCCAAAAATCATTAGACTCTGGTCAAGAAGTTCGCTTAGTTGGCCTGGATTTCAGTGCCGCATTTGACCGTGTCAATCATAAGGCCCTGATATTTAAGTTGAAGCAGTTGGGAGTAGGTGGTGTATTTTTAAATATTATTGAACAATTTTTAACAAATCGACATCAAAAGGTTTATGTTGACAATAATTTTAGTGATGAGAGAGAGGTGCTATCTGGTGTACCACAAGGCAGTGTTCTTGGTCCTCTACTGTTTATATTATATACCCATGATATCTGGTTTGGACTGGAAAATAGACTTATAGCCTATGCTGATGATGCTACTCTAATAGCCCCAGTCCCATCTCCTGAGTTGAGAGCATCGGTTGCAGAGTCTTTAAATAGAGATCTGGCTAAGATAAATGTTTGGTGCACTTCATGGGGCATGAAGTTAAATGCAAAGAAAACCCAGAGTATGATTGTTAGCAGATCCAGAACACTAGATCCTCCCCATCCAGATCTTTTAATAAATAACATTCCCATCTCCATATGTGATTCTTTTAAGTTGCTTGGAGTTATGCTTGACTCTAGGTTTACTTTTGAGAATCACATTCGATCTATTTCCTCCTCTATTGCTCAAAAAATTGGCATTTTGAGGAAATCTTACAAAGTATTTGGAGAGCAGACTGTTCTTAAAAATTGTTTTAATGCTTTTATTCTTCCGTGTTTTGAATATTGCGCCCCTGTTTGGAGTTCGGCAGCCAACTCTTATCTTAATTTATTAGATAAAAATTTGAGAGCAATAAAATTTTTAATTCCTGACCTCAAAGTTGATCTGTGGCACAGGCGAGCAATAAGCTCCTTATGCATCTTATATAAAATTTTTAACAATGCAGATCATCCACTGCATCACGATCTGCCCAATTTATATGCCCCTCAACGAGTTACCAGAGGTGTACTAAATGCCAATAGTAGGGCCTTTACGCCTATGAGATTCAACACAACACAGTTTTCAAGAAGTTTCATTCCTAACACAACTAAACTGTGGAATGAACTTCCTAGTGTTGTTGTTGAGTCCTTGGAACTTCAGAAATTTAAAGTGGGTGCTAATACATTTTTAATTAACAGAAACTTATAACTTTAATATTTATTCATTATCCACACATATATAATATTATAATATTTTTAACATTATAGCATTTAATTTTTTTTTTTTTTTTTTTTTTTAATTTTCTATTTGTTTATTATGTTTTTCTTAATTTTTGTTTCGTTTTTTCCATACCAGGTTTCTTTCCCCGCTGGGGCCCTTGGGCTTATAGCTATTTGCTCTTCCAGTTGGGGTTGTGGCTTGGAACTTTAATAATAATAATAACCCTGTCATGCTCCCGGTTTCGAGATCTCACGTCCCTGTTCGGGCGCCAAATGTAGCGAGCCACGAACCTACGCTCTAACCCCAATCGTTCCAACCCGCTTCCTACACTAATTCAGACGAGAAATCGAGGGAGAATTGAAACAGATTGTATGTACCTTCCTTTATTTACAAAAAAAGTATGGGGGGGGGATAAATATATTTATATACAACACGCTAATAATATACAAAACAATTAATTTATCTTAGGAATATTACCAATCAAAATATATACAAAACACTTAATTAGACTATATATACTAAAGGAAAAGATGCTATATGTGATCCTGTCACACACTCGAGACTACAAAAGACGTCCTGTCCTACCTGGATGTACAATAACTTTAGTTAAGTTATTCCAATAGATCGGCTACAATCCCTGCCACTCTTTACAAAAGGGAGTAATTATCTTGTATAATTTATCAGAGTGGCCTTAATGATATCCAACACACTATTTGCTTTATTGTTTCTTCAAAACATTACTTAGTAAACCTCAGTGACTCGTCTAGTACTACTTGTAAACTCCTTTTCAGCCTCACCTAAGTTCAGCTAATGTTTGTTAAACATGATTTACCTGTTCTAAATCCATGCTGTGAGCATCGTTCACTACACGCTTACAAACTCGCAAACATACTGGCCTTAAGTCATTTAGGTTTTTCTTCCCTTATAAATGGGCACAAAATTTACTATTTTCCAATCTTTGGCACTTATCCAAAAATGTAGTGATTTAGTATATATTTCTCCAGAGCTACTCCAATTCTTTCCATACCTTCTTTTAGTAAACTAGAATGAATGTCATCTGGACCAGAGGCCTTGTAGTATCTTTTTATTATTTCCCTATCTTATTAATGTTACTCTACACCTCCCCTGCTCTGATTGTCTTTAATTTTTTAAATCATTGGTGGCCTGCCTAGGTCCCTAAAGTAAGCGTCTCTACTAATTGGCATTTGTTTTGTTTTTACATTTTTTTATTTTGTTTTGTATTTTGATTAGCTGTTTCATCATTGGTGCTTGCCAGAATGGATTATGAAGATTTAAGAGAAAATACTGACAAAGTTAAGCTATTTGGGGAAAAGTTTGCATCTGGTTATCCCATGATTAGTATCAACAATTTGGATAAGAGCAAAAGCTGAATTTCATTAATGTAATCCCCATCATTATCATTGACTTCCAATGATTCAAAAGCTTTTTAATATCATATTTTGGTTCGGAGGGAAATAATTTATAGGTTCGGGTCTTTCCCTGATGCCAGAGCATGCTTCTTGTCTCTGTTCTCTATGTTCCTTTTTGCATTTTTTGTTGTTTTTTTTCGATTTTTTTTTGTTTGTTTATATTTAGGAAGGTTGGTTTTCATGGATTTTTAAGTAACCTAGTACTAGGCTGAAATCTTTATTGCTGTGACTTGTGCCCTGGTGTCAATTGGCAGATATGTGTGATCTTACTTAATGAAGCCACCTGTGTCCTCAATGACAGCCTCTGGCAACTTCAAAACTGACCACAGACCTTCATCACTATCTCCCATTTTAGGTGCCTGAAAGCCCCGCTAATCCTACCTTCAGCTCATTCTTTTTGCTGCACCTGGATTTATTAGTCTCTTGTTACATTGCACCCCATACACAGAAATCAGGCGAGTTGGGAGGTCAAAGGTCAGGTTCCGCATGATTGAAGAAATTCTCTGACATCCAGACCTGGTTCTTCCAGCTGGTCTAGCAAGGTGTAGAGTCTTGCTGCCACATGCAAGGCCTCCCTACAGCTACCCGCTCGATTCAAGACCTCACCAGCTCACTTAAAACATGCCTTTAGCCATCAATATTCAGTTTGAACCACTCAGGAAAGAAGTGGGGAGGCATAAAATCACCTCCTCATTTGTGTTTGTGCATGAATCTGGACATGTCCTTAGGTGTTAAAAGCGACCCACCTGTTGTTCTGCAAGTTGATCTTGTGGTTTTAGCAGGAATTCTTGTCATTGGTGAATAACTGTCATGTCTGGCTCCAATGGGTGTTTCAACTTGTTGATCAGCTTCTCGGTGTGCTTGAGTCACTTTGCCCCCATCGCTATGGATAGAAATTGTCCCTTCCTCAACGTAGCAGATTTCCTTATGCACCACCAGCCTGATGAGCTTTTCATCAGGCTGGTGATCCAGATCATTGTTTATGATCTGGATTTCAGTAAAGTATTCCAGCGTTGTGGTGGCCATGCAGTTGAATCTTGAATCCTCTAGCTCCTTTTTGACCTTTTCCACCATCCTGCTGACATTGAGGAAGTTTAAAATCTCCTTGTTTCTCCTTCTGGTGCTGATTACAATGAGGACTACATGTCTCTTCCACAAATTGGTGAGGATTAAAAATTTTATTCAATTATTCTGGAAAAAAATATAAAGCAAAAATTTGGTTGTTTTTTTAAGAAGTAAAAGACCTATAAAAAAGGTTGCAAAAATATGCATAAAATAAGCAGTTGAAAATTGCAAACAAATACATTCTGCACCTTGTACATCACAGGAATCATATCAGCCCTTGGGCTGCCTGGCAAAGAAGATAAGAGACAGCCAAAGGGAACTTAAATTTTTGTGGCATGACTATTTCCTTGGATCTATCCCCTAATACCACAATGACTTAAGATCGTTTCTCTCATCTTTGCATTTGGAAGTGGACAGTGTGAAAAGTGACCAACCATTCTAGAAATAGTAGTCAGGCTCACAGTAATGATGTTGTCAGACATGAACTCAACACCCTCATCCCCTCACCTAAATTTGACTAGGACAGAGAATTCAGTAATTTTCTGAAATGTCGACCACTGTGCCTAATCAAAACTCCATGTCAGTTTCTCAGGCACCAGCAGCCCCAAATATGATAGTTGAATGGGAAAGTGATTTTTACCATGGAGGTCATCGCCCATGCCCACACCCAAAGTCGTCTGCATCCAGAAAGTGCAGGGACAGATTAAGACAGGAAAATAAACCAGTTCTCAGTCAGTGATGCAAAACTCATCCATATTTAAAACATCTCCAGATCATCAATCAGGTTGATAAGCAGTTGACTCCTGGGATTGTGTAGTTTCCCCAAAAGGGCTTCCTATCATTCAAATCATTGAGAAGGAAAAAGGGCCTTGGCAACTGTGCTATGATGCTCCGCAATGTCCCCTCATCAAAGTTGGTTGATGTGGAATGTTGTAGTGTTAGCAGTATATCAATCCCCGGTGTAGCTGCACTGCAACTGTCTGAAAGGAGGTATTTATAGCGAATAGAAGAACTTAGACGACATCATGACAGGTGTAAATCGTGCATCCTCTTGGCTGGCCCCAATTTTGTGGTGGTGGGGCTGCAAAATCCCTATACTAGGAACCATCTCCCACCCACACCTTCCTCACATACCCTTTCTTTCTCCTTCACTGCATATCCATTTTTACTCCATGCCTAAAGTGGAGCCGCCATGCCGATGGGTTGCCAGGTCACTATGCTGGAGGAGTAGCCCTAAATGCCGGCCCCCGTTTTGACCCCGAGTAGGGTAATAAGCGTTTGCGTCCCTTAAAAACTATAGGATCACCACCATGCCCGATGATGAGATAATTGAAAAAAAAAAAACTAGCCACTTCTCCAGTAACATCGTCGGAGCCGCCCACGGGCAGCTCCACCAAACAAATGGAGGTTCCCCCGCCCCTGTGTTTTGACAAGGAACCCTCCAAACGTCTCCAACCAGAGAGGAGGTTTACTCCTCTCCTATGCATATGGATGTAGGGGACTCCGCCTCACCCCCTTTTCTGGAGTGCGACTCATTTTTTCCAGCGGCAGTCCACACTTTGCTTTCCAAGGGGACTGCCAGAAAGCAGGCAGGCGGCCCATAATTGCAGGGAGTCGGCATTAGAAGGTAAAAAAAGAACCTCAAATGAGATTTGTGATGTCTTAGGGGGGGATGGCCATATGGAGGCCCCCATGAGGTGACCCAACCCCAGATGGTAGGACCTTCCATGGGGTCGAATTTGTGTCCGGTACTAAGCACTGAACCCGAGGCCGCTCCCGTGCAAGGTCCTCCTCAAACGGCTCGGGCCCCCGAGGCCTTACAAGGAGAGGAGTGATCTCCTCCACCTGCTGGTGCCCCTGTAACAGCCAAGGCGTTCTCCATTTCAGGGAAGGATCTTGCTGAGGCCGGTCCATCTGTCCTAGGGGCTCCTCCCGGCTGAGGGGATAAGCGGGTTCATTCCCCGCCCTCTTCCCAAAATAAAAAAATGCAAAAAAGACGGGGCTCCTCTCCTCTGCGGGAGCCGAGGGGACGGACGGGGCCGCTGCCGTTTCGGTATGCGACCAAGCCAAGATCGGCACGTCCGGCTCCTGTGCTCCTTCGGATGGGGAGTCCCAGACTAAGACCTAAAGTACGCAGATGGGAACCTTAATTACGTCGGAACTCCTCATTCAGAGGCTACCTCGCGTTTTTGAGCTTACTAGCTTAAAACGCTTTCTAGTTATTCTCTCCACTGATGGCAGCATGTTGGCTAAGGGAATCATCATCCATCAGAGGAGAGCTTTAGCTAGCGTGATTGGTAGAGAGCCGAAGGTAACCCGTTTCTCAGAGGGTAGCCTGTTAGCGAATGCACCGAATTCCTCTCAGTCGGCCATGATTAGTGCCCTTTGGACACTTGATGGCAGGTCGGAGAGTGTGACGCCGCACTCTACTATGAACTTCGTGAAAGGAGTAGTTTTTGCGAGGGAACTCGTAGACTACTCCATAGATGACATAACCTTAGAGCTGGTCAACCATGGAGTGGTCAATGTCGAACGTGTGATGAGAAAACAGGGAGGGGCCTCGAGACCCACCCCTACACTCTTCGTCACCTTCGACTGTGACAAGCTCCCTGACTCGATGCGTGTTGGTTGGTATCGCTACCGCGTGAAGGCATTCGTGCTACTACCGCGGAGGTGCTATTACTGTCACTGCTTCGACTATACTAATCGCTCCTGTAGACGTGCAAAGTCCTGTGTGTCAATTGCGGAGAGCCGCAACACGCTTTTTTCGAACTAATGTTGTGCGTATCTCCTTGAAAAGGAAATCCTGGCCGTTCAGGCCCAGGATTGTATCTTATTTCGCGAGGTTAAGAACTTGGTCCTGGCGCGCTCGGCGTTGGCTGCGACGTCCTATTCCTCGATGTTAAGAAAGGCACCTTCTGCTCCAGGCCTACGAGTACGGTCGGTTCCACGCCCATTTGGAACCCCTCTGCGACCTCTACCCACCCCGGGCGCTTCCCTAGTAAAGCTGGCGGCACAAAGAGTTCACACCAATTGCCGGCTAAAACCAGGATTCTCCTCCCTTCCCTCAGCGTGATCGTTTCCTGTAAGGCGAAACGGCCGCGCGCCTCCAACGAGACGTTAGATTCGCAGTAAGCATTATCCTTAAAGATGGTCGTGAGGTCATCTTCCGGGGTTTCTTAAGTGGCCCCCCGAAAAGAAGACAACACTAAAGGAGCTTCGGCTCATTCGCCCACACCCAGTGCTAGACCTGGTGGATCCTCCAAAAGAGGGACCCCGCCTCGGAAGTCGCCCTGCTCGCCTAAGGTTTCGAGGTGGAGAGCATTAAAAGTCTCGCATGGCGAGCCCAGCCTCCCCGATAAGTCCTGGAAGGCGAAAGCGCTACTAGCACATTTTTCGGCCTACAGCGTCCGGACTTCTGCCTCCGGGAGGAGTACGGGTATCCCCGTGAGGGTCTTCTCTTCGAAGAGGGCACCCGCATTACTTTCGAGGTATTCCCGGAGGGCATATTCCTTCAATGGAATTGCCACGCGCTCCAGTCCAACTGGGAGGCATTATGGAGGCTCGTCTCCTCCCGTTTTTCCTTAGTTATCTTTTTGCCGGAGACCATGCTGGGCAAAGAATTTTTGACCCCACCACGAGTCGATGGGGCCGAGCAGGATGATGTGCGATTTACACCCGACATGATATCTCAGTTCTTCTCTTCGCTTTAGACACCTCTCAGGCAGTACCTGTGCAGCTGCACCTGGATAGGAAGTATACTGTTATTTCTGTACATTCCACCGTCAGCCGACTTCGTGCGTGTGCAATTTGATGGAGAAATTGGTAAATGTTAGATTAGCCTTTTTTTTCTGGACAGTGGAGGCCATCTCTTCTGCACAGTGCGGCTTCCGTAAGTTCCACTACACGTCAGATGCTCTGCTCCGACCTGAAAATGCCGTCTACGAGGCCTTCCTTCGTAGCCAGCACTGCGACACGGTATTTTCATCTGGAGAAGGCCTAGATACCGCATGGCGATACGGTATCATGGAGACTCTTCACATGATGGGGGCGAGGGAACGCCTCCCAATCTTTAGGAATTTTTGCGAGATCGTCGTTTCCGCGTACGGGGAAGGGGGATCCTTCACCGGACCAATGGAGCAGGAAGAGGGTGTCCCGCAGGGAATTGTCCTCAGTGTCACACTCTGCCCTGAGCATCAACGGCATCACCTCGGTGCTGCCGGAAGATGTTCTCGCTACGCTCTGCGTGGTCAATCTTTCGATGTCTTTTGGTGTGGCCCAGATGGCAACTTTGGAGCGTCGACCCCAACAGGCATTGAACCGCGTCTCTCGCTTTTCCGAAGCGCACAGGCTTCAGTTTTCCTCGGCCAAGACCTTCTGCCGTCATCCACGGGTCCACCCTGAACCAGACTTCTATCTAAATATGGTGCGCCTAAAAGTGGTGGACTCGCACCGTTCCTTGGTCTTGTATTTGCCCTATGCCCCACCTCGGATACTCATATTAGCAGCCTTAGGGTCCTTCTTAACCGCGCCATGGATTTTCTTCGTTTCGTGACATTCAACGCCTGGGGCTCTGATAAGGCTACTGCCTTACTTTTTTTATCGATCCTTTGTTTGTTCGATGCTCGACTACGGATGCGAATTTTATACATCCGCAGTCAAGCGTGCATTGTGAAGGGTGGACTCGATCCATCACACCGCCCGTCCTCCAATTATAGCCTACTTATTGATACTAGGGAGATGCCACTCACTCTGCGCCGTGCACATTGCATTATTCGCTTGTACGCCCGAGCCTGGTGCCTCCCCCACTCACCAACAGCTCTCAATGCATCCGCAGCTGATATCGACTGTCCCTATTCCGCTGAGAGAAGCAGTCATACCCAAAGCCCTGTTGGTTTAGGTCTATGAAACTCCTTAGAAAGCTCGTTATCGCTCTCGAGCCGGTAGCGCCCATGGTTCTGCTCTGACGCCACCCTGGACAGACTATTTTTCGCCACGCCTCTGCTCCCAAAGCTTCTGCAGGTCCGGGAATATTGCATCTGGCCTTTTTATAGCGCACTCCGTGCAACGCTGGAACCGTGGCAGTGTATACGGATGACTCCAAGTCCCAAGAGATGTTCGGCTTCCACGCCGTTTTCCTTCTGTTTGAAGTCAGCGGGGCTCTGCATCTGTCTTCGCGGCCGAGCTGGTTGCAATACACGGCTTGGTAGGGTAGATATTGCGACGTGTTTTGTTTGGAGACCGGATTGTGATTTATAGCTACTCAAAAAGCGCCCTTAGTGCTCTTAGGGCATTGGAATCTCTGCATCCCTTGGTTCGCGATATCCGTGACGTCGGGTTTTGGCGAACGGGGCGGATGTTGAGGTTATCTTCTGCTGGTTTCTGGGCATTTATGAATTACAGGGAATGAGAGCGCCAGACACTCTGCGAGGACTATGCGACCAAACCAGCGTTTCGCTCTTCCCCACACTGATTACATGGCCGGAATACGGGCTGTTTGGCAAAGAAGAAGGTAGACGGTTGAGGGTAACTTAAAGTCGCGTGCCATATCTCCGCGACTGTTTCCATGGACCTACCACCCAATTACGTGGCAGCTTAAGATTTCTTTCTGTCGTCTCCGAATTTGACACACTCGCGGAGCGGACCCTCATTTGATGGAGCGCTCGCTTGCGCCTTATTGTGACGACCTCGTTGTTCACAGACTGTTACCTGTCCCGGCACTTGGACGAGCGCGGTTGCTACCCATTTTCCCTTTTAATTGGGACTGATTCGTGCACACAGACTTGCGCGGTTTATACGACTTTTTGAATGAGGCTAGCTCCTCCATTTTATTTTACTATCTGTTGTAGGCCGCATGTCACTGCGCCGGGGTGGAGGCGGGCCTATCCCCGACTCTGGAGCGCGTTTTCTTGTTACTTTTGTTTTTATTTGTTGTAGCTTGTTTCTTGCCCCTGTTACTTGCTTTTTTAATATAGCCTAGTATTAAGCTTTTCGTTAATTACGGCAACTTTTGCCCTAGTGGCCAACCACGAGATAGTCTCTTTGGAATTGAAAAAAAATCATGCCCTCAGTGGCAATGAAAAAAGATCCCATTCTCCTCTTACCGAATCCATACAGAAGGATCAAAGTCGAACCCCAATTTGGGCGCAGCAGCTATGTATCAGAGTCATCTCTGCAGCTAAACTTGACTAGGATATTCTCTATTTAACTGTTGAATTATCACCTATATATTCTCAAATCTCTGCCTTATTTTTACTTCTCACAATTTTATTATTTATACTGATTATATAATTTGGGGAATCACTAGGTTCTTTCGGCTCTTCTTATCCCCTTGTCCAAGAAATTTGTGGGTGTCTGATGTGGAATGCCTCAAGATATAAGATCACTTTTTATTGAGGTCATTGTCAGATGGAGTCCTAAAGAATGAATTTGGGATGGCTGGGGTCCCTACCCTTTCTTCTTATTGCAGGAATGCTCTCTTGTAAACCAGAAAGATTGTGACCCAGAGGTTGTAAAATAACTAAGTGTTTCTTTTTCAGGAGATGAAATTGCGTTCATCCAGTAACCTTAAGGTTATTCCACAAGTTAGTGGTATGATATCGCCACCTCGAGCCCTTGAGTTTGAACCAAATTGGAATACTGGTATATATTCAAGATCTGAAAGACCAGGAAAATGCACCGAAAACAACTCCAAACCCTCCCAGTCGACACACACAAATTCACATGCGCTCCATCATGCAAGGAAGAATAAGAAAATCTATAAATGCTGCTCCTGTCCTTATCAGACTGCACAGAAGGGAGCTTTAAGAATACATTTAAAAACCCACCCGGGCGAGAAACTATTCAAATGCAGTCTATGTCCTTATCAAACAACAAAGAAAGATCAACTTAAAAGCCATTCATATACTCACTCTGGCGAAAAGCCTTTCAAATGCGATCTTTGCCCTTATCAAGCTGCAAGGAAACGTGACATTAAGCTGCATATGCGTACTCACACTGGCGACAAGCCTTTCAAATGCAGCCTTTGCCCTTATCAGGCCGCAACTAAAGGTCGGCTTAAAAACCATTTATATACACACACTGGCGAGAAGCCTTTCAAATGCAGCCTTTGCCCTTATCAGGCTGCAAGAAAAGATGATATTAAGCTTCATATGCGCACTCACACTGGCGAAAGACCTTTCAAATGCAGTCTTTGCCCTTATCAGGCCGCAATGAAATATCAACTTAAAAACCATTCATATACGCACACTGGCGAGAAGCCTTTCAAATGCAGTCTTTGCCCTTATCAGGCTGCAAGAAAAGATGATATTAAGCTTCATATGCGTTCTCACACTGGCGAAAGACCTTTCAAATGCAGCCTTTGCTATTATCAGGCTGCAACGAAATATCAGCTTAAAAAACATTCATATACGCACACTGGTGAGAAGCCTTTCAAATGCGACCTTTGCCCTCATCAGGCTGCAGGAAAAAAGGAAATTAAGCTGCATATGCGTACTCACACTGGCGAAAAACCTTTCAAATGTAGTATCTGCCCTTATCAAGCTGCAAGGAAACCTGACATTAAGGTGCATATGCGTACTCACACTGGCGAAAAGCCTTTCAAATGCAGCCTTTGCCCTTATCAAGCTGCAACGAAAGGTCAGCTTAAAAACCATTCATATACGCACACTGGCGAGAAGCCTTTCAAATGCAGCCTTTGCCCTTTTCAGGCCGCAAGAAAAGATAATATTAAGCTGCATATTCGCACTCACACTGGTGAAAGGCCTTTCAAATGCAGCTTCTGCCCTTATCAGACCGCAACGAAATGTCATCTTAAAAACCATTCATATACACACACTGGCGAGAAGCCTTTCAAATGCGACCTTTGCCCTTATCAGGCTGCAACAAAATATGATATTAAGAAACATTCCACTTCTCACATAGGTGAGAAAACTTTCAAATGCAGCCTTTGCTCTTATCAAGCTTCAAGTAAAGGCCAGCCTAACAGCCATTCATGTAACGAGACAACCGAGTAGTCTTTCAAATGCAGAGTTTGCCCATATCTGGTGAATGAAATCCTAGCTATTCAGGGTGCGGATCGTCTCTCATTATGCGATGCTAAGCACTTGGTCCTGGCGCTCCGTGAGAATTGCCTCGGACCCCGGACCAACTTGGAATAGCTGCGGAGCCTCTTCTCGTCCCGTTAGCTATCTTTTTGCAGGATACCATGCCAGGTGCGTGACCCCTGCCCAACCTCACAGGGTACCGGGGTTTTGCAACCCGGCAAGATGTCTCCAATCTTCTATTTCCGATAAATACCTCCTTTGAGGTTGTGGCAGTGTAGTTAGACTACACCTGGATCAGAGGTATGATGTATTTTCTGCGTAGATTCAACCCGTCTGTCGACTTCAACGCGGAGGACTTCCACCGCGTCGTGGTATGGCTGCCGATGCCATATATTATTTGGGGGGCTTTGAATGGTAGCCACCATCTCTGGGAGGCTATTCGATTCCGATGGACCCATTCGGGTCTCGGCTTTCCTATCCTTAGGATCGCTACTGACCTCCCATAGGGATTTGTTTACCTTTGTCAATTTTATTTGCCCTTCTTTTGATCATCTCTTATTACTCTTTTTCCTCATTTCACTTCGTATTTTTACAAAATAAAAAATAATAAAATGATGGATAGAGAAAAAAGGACAGGTTTAATTACCCTTGGCACCTAAGGGACCTCTCGCCCCCAACATAGAGGAAGGAGATGAAGCGTTCTCTAAGATTCCTACGACCAACCACACCCATTAGGCGGACGATTATGTGGGTGTGTGTGTGTCTTGAAGTGTGCCGAAGACGTGTAGATAAAGGGGAGTAGGAAAAGGGGCAAAGAAAAAATAATGGCGTAGGCGAGTTGCGAACAGCTTCCCGCGTCGCTGGACCACTGTTAGCCAGCGGTGAATCCACTCGGCATCCGAGGCTCAAAAAAGACTCATTCAAACGAAGCTTTTAAGCCGCTCGCCTGCACTTCTCGCACGCTATAGACGGGAGGTTTCTTGAAGTTCATGAGTATTGGGGGCCTGGAGGGCACACTATTTAGTCTTCAGGGGTCGCCTAAGATCCTCTTGCGCAGCCAAGGGGGAGGGGCTTGATGTACCTGCGGAGGATTTTCTTAGACTATTCTTTTGTATGTGCAATTAAATACTTGCCATTTTCTTGGATCAGGTCGACTACATGCTTGCCTTTCTCTTGCTTTGAGTTGGTTACCAACGTGCCATTCTCTTCTATTGGTTTAATTACATACTTGCCATTATTTTGCATAAGTTTGATTACATGCTTGCCATCTTTAGTTGAAGAAGTACCATTTCAAAAGTCGCAAAACGCTTCATTTGTCTTTGAAAAACACCAAAATCAGTGACCCAGAAACAGTTAAAATCTACAGTCAATTTTTGCCTCTAATAACAACATACAAATAATACAGGGACAAAACCCTAACCAGCAGACTACCACAAACCCTCGACTGAAAATATTCACTGTTAGAGGCAGGACCAAGAAGTAACACGACCATCTTTAGAGTGTTATGGTAGCGAACCACTGAAGACGAGAGAGAGTTTGTACCGGGACTTCCGAGAACCATACTCCTACCACGACAAGAACCTAACATCTGCCACAGGAGATCTGTGGAGAAAGCGGTGAAGTTGAAGGAGGTGCAAATGTGGTATTCCGGCCGGGAGGGAAACTCCCCCCGTTGGGGCTGGAAGAGCACACAGCCCTCCCAGATGTCAGCTGCCGCTAGGGTGCCAAAGCTATAAATAGAGAAGGGATCTCAACACATGGGAAATGGGGGAATTGTGGAGGCGGGTTTAAAACTACCCCACTCACTCGGGGACAACAGGGTGGGAGTTGATAAATCAGGTCTCAGCCGCGACCAAGGTTGGGATGCGACTAGCCTACAAATTTAGTTACCGGCCAAGAAAATTAGGCGGAAAGGAGCTGAGGACAAAGGGGGAAGCTGTCTGGAAGTAATAAAGCCCAGGTAGTTTCAACACTTTTTTAGAACACTGGGATGAATGGGGTGGGAAGAGCGTAGCACTGCTCCAACTGCCAGGTATAATAGTCAATTTGGGGTAACCCCCCGCAGGAACAGAAAAAGAAAAAAATTTAGAAAGGGATGAAAAATGGATCTGAAATAATGGGAGATAATTGAGGCAGCGGCGCTCGGTCGAGGAGGCGCCGTTGTTGTCTTCAAATCCAGAGGAATTACGGTGAAAGAGAGAAGAAGAAGAAGACAAACATTAACATATATATATATATATATATATAAAATATAAGACACAGAAAGAGAGAGAGAAGGAGAACGATTGACAGCCAGACAGTGAACTAGATAGCGGATTTCGTTGGTCATTTCCGAGGTGATTGTACCAAACAAGGGCACCGACCAAATGGGGATTAGCTTAGTGGTCGTCGATTTAGATACAGGGGGATTAAGATAGAAGTCAAGACTCTACCTCATGTGGCAGCTCCGCTTAAGAGTTCAAAACACCCTCAAGGGAAAACGCCATAGCCAGGGAACTTTGGTTTCCGGAGAACCTCCCATCCAACGACCTACTAAAGAGAAGTCTCTCAGTAACCACACTAACAAACATTCACTTTTCCTTCAATAGTTCATATTTAGACGAGCCAAAATTGGCGACAAAACTAAATATCTTTTCAACCCTTTTCCCTTAAACCAATTTTCTTCTTAAAACTTTTCAAAATTATTTCATTTTCGAATGAACTGAGAAGAGGCCTTAGGAGATAGGCAAAAAGGCCGTGTCACTGTACTTTTCCTTTTATTATTGAATATTTGAGGTACTTTACTGTTGATCTTTGTCTCCCAACTGTGATACCGAGTTTATATAAGTAATCGCGCGGTTGTGTTTTCTCGGTTGTCGAGAAGCTTTATTCCGGTCGACCGCATCATTTTCCCGAGCTCCTGACCTCCTGAAAATTGATCTAACTTTGAGTTCAAGTTTTCATCGTCTCCTAATAAAAGATGGAAGGACGGATCGAAAGGATGTGGGAGGAAGATGACAAAGTAAGGGAGGAGTTCAGACGTCAGGTTTGGGAAGAAGGGATTTCTTTTTATCGAACAACGACTCGGGTTTCCAGAAGGCCTAAACTTAGCTCCATAAGAGAGGAGAAAAATAAGAGAATTTAGATAAAGAATAGAATTAGGAACATCTTCGAATCTTGGGTTTGTTGTTTACGGAAGAACGAGAGAAATGAATGAGGAAAGACAATGAAAATATAAGAAAATAATACTAGTTAAATGTGATAAACTCGTAGAATATAGGGAGTGAAAGTTTGCATGCATAAATAAATAAAGTAATAATGAGAGAATAATTTGTTTCTTTAAACTAAGATCATATTTATTTATCCATAACCCTACATTTTAAGAACGAGATTTTTTGAAGGTTTGAATAAGATTTTTTCATTTAGTTCGGTTGTCACCTAAGTAGATTCAATTTGTTATTAAAGTTATTTCTAATAATTCCTTTATAAGAAGAAGAAGAACAACAACAATAAGATGATGATGAAGAAGAAGATGATGATGATGATGATAATGAATATGATGAGGATCAAGATGAATAAAAGGGTGTTCAGGGTGTTAAAATAAAGAGTCTATAAGGGGGATTAAAAAAGGCGGTTAGGATTAGCAAATAAGACCGTAGGCCACACCCCTCAGGGTTGCCTGTGGAACCAAGCTCTTCCTGTTAAGGAAGAGAACAGCGGCTTGTTTATTCATAAAATAAATCTTTACAAAATGAATTCTTTTAATTATAGTAAATGAAAAGAGGTCTTTTAAACAGCCGCGATTTGTCAATAACAAAAAAAGATATTCGGGTGGTGTCATGAACCCCCAGCTACGACTAAAACCCCGACGGTTGGCACGTCCTCCCCACCCCAGTGCCCCGACAGTACCATGTGCGTTTCTCTCTCTGGTCGTGCTTTTCGCCTATTTTTAATCTCCCATTTTATTTGATGCGCCTATATAGACCCAATGAAGGGGGAAAGATGGTGTTAAACATTCACAAATAAAATGGTCTTGGCATCCATCCGTAAATATTGATTAGTTCAGGAAAAGGTAAAATGCCATGGCCTTTTGGCTATCAATAAAAGATAGGAGCTTTTTCAGTTCTCGAAAATGTTTATCTCAAAAGGTCTTTCATTCAGCTCATTTGAAAGTGACGAAATGTTTCTAAAATAAAATGGGTTTAAGAAAATGGGGTTGAAAACTATTTATTCTTCTGCCAATTTTGGCAGGATTGAAAATGGAATATTGAACGAGTGCTTTAGAAAGTGAAAAATGGGTAATTGAGGAACAAGACAAAAAAATAATAAGCAGGAAAGGAAAATTACAATAATCAACTTTATTTATTAATAAAACTGGAGTCCTTTAAAATATAGACTCCTAAATACCCTATTATTTTTCATTTCACTTCACCCTCTATCCTCCCCTTCCAATACTTCTATGCATTGAAGCATTGGAGAATGTGAACCAATGTTTCCTATCTACGCCTGCTTATGTTTTCAACCTCTGAGTGAACCTACATTTCCCCCCAATATTCATATATTCACTACATAGGGAAGAACCGGGAGGGTCTGTACGATTCTCAAAAAAATAATTGCAATAATACTATTAATAAAATTCTATGACCTATTTTTTAATTCGTATATTCTATCACACTTTCTCTAACTTGTGCAATAATGATGGAGTCTTATACCAATAAATAAGAGCATGATGATTTCCACAAAATTATTAAAATATTGTATGGATGCTCCCGAGGAGGCGGTGGTCCCGTACATTCAGATGGGAGGGTCCGTCCATATGTAACATTCTAATTTTAGAAGGTCTAATGTTTTACTTAGAAGGAAATAATAATTGGGAGTCAGGCAGAAATGTTTATTGCCATAAAAAATAAGAAAATATATATTTTTTCACATTCATATTAAGTAAAAAAAAAGGAAAATTTATATAAACCAGAAGATCTTTTAGTTTTCTGAATATGAGGAGTAGGAATCATCCCAAAATGTGTTGCTTATTTACCACAGACTCGTCCCGAATATCAGGATATCTGAATGTGTTTCCTGTGCCACAGTTTTGAGATAGTCGTAGATATGCTACATTGAAATCCTCTCTATCATCTTCATTACTTTGCAGTTCGCCTACATAACAAACCTTAACTTTCTTCTTTGTGTCCATCTCAATCAAGACAAAATCATCTTTCCAAGGTGATTTATCAACAAACTGGCTCACGACTGGAGAGCTTTCAAATTCATCAGAGAATTCTTCTTCATCTGAAAAAAAAAAACATATATTACATTTCGGAACACTTATTCATAAGTGCATAGGCTAGTATAAATATAGACACTCAATGCAATAGCATTTACTTTTATCTATATTTAATGCAAATATAACATTTTTTAATTTTATTAGTATCAGGAGGATCCGTACACAACTGGACGAATCCTCCCTCATCCACATTTTTAATGAAAATTATCAATAACTCATTGATAATTTCATATAAATTGATCAATTGATAATTGAAGAATCAGAAAAAAAATTCATTAGATATGATAAAAATGGAGGAGCTACACCATACACAAGATCCATCAAAAGTTACATCGTAAATGTTAAAAAAATGAAATTCTCACCTGCAGAAAATTTTGCCACAACAGGTTCGTCAAAGTCTGAGCATCGACTGATATAGTGATTTCCACTTTTCAAAAGCAAGAGTCAACGCTTGAGTCATATACATCATTGATGGAGTGGAGTTGTCCGAATCCTCCCCCCGTAGGAACCCTCCCGGTTCTCCCCTACTTATGAACATAGTGAAAGAGTAGCGTGTGTCCACGTGTAGTACCACAACTTTCGCCACTAGGTAGTTAGAAAAAACAAAGAATGAAACCAGATATTACATCAGGTATAAATTGCGCACCCAGCCACACAGGTACTGTGCGCGGGTGGAAGGAGTTGCGACACACTTATATCCTTGGAAAGTGTGTAGAGGTCTCCCCCTATCTACCAATATGATTTCTTGAAGGCCACTAACTAAGGTGAAAGGTGAGAAAACAAGCCATCGCCTCTCCCCAACACTTATTAGCCAGAAGATCTGGTGAAGCACGCGAGTCCACTCCTTCCATTGACTCGAAACGCCCGACTGACGAGTCACTCTTGTGGTTTACCCTAGCTCGTCATCTGCAAGAGGGCGTCCATTTTATACCTCCAAAGAAGCATTAGGCAGAAGCGAGGAAACTGGGGTTCTCTTACTGGTGCTCTCCTTTGGGGGTGGAGTTGTAATTGACCGGAGTTCACCTCTACCTTCCTGTACTTTTGTTTCCTTCAACTATAAGGACTCTTGGAAGGAGTGTTGCCGATTTGTATTCTTCAAAGCTTTCATGCGATGGAGATATGGACCTGTGGCATAGTTACAAGCAGGAATTGTGCCCTTTAATCTTAAAGCCAGAACAGGATGAGGCTCAGTGTAGTTAGAACCCACAGAATAGTTCAGACTGAAATGAAAGAGCCAGAAGAGGGTGTATTTTTAATTTTGGAGTCATATTTCCCTAGCTACCCGAGAAGAGACTACTTCTGTAGCCTAAACGGCCAGGACTTCCTTTTCAAACAAATATGTAGCCCAATACTTTGAAAAAACGAGGTAATTCACTGAAATTTATCTACTTGACACCCAGTACACTACTCAATGATCGAGTTTTCGCTCCTTCCAATATTTATGGACCTCCCATTGTATCAGTTTACTGGGTTGAATTTAAAGGCCGTGAATGCAGCCCGCCCCTCTTCTCACTCCAAGAGTATGGGAGAGGAGCAGGAATGCAAATGACGGGCGACTAAGCTTCCTCCATTACTTTCACAAATAACAAACAAACTAATGTGGACTCTCTTCCAAAATTTAACATAACCTTTTACGCATTCTGTGCTTTCAAGCAACGTCTATAAAAATAAATTTACCCTGGTCATTTGGGTTATAAATCCTTTTTTCTTTTCACAACATCATTATGTCCGAAATTCCCCAATGAAATGATATTCATATTTGTTCCTCGAAGGTTCTAAAACCATTTTACTTTCAAAATCTATGCAGTATCGATATTCAAACCACTGAAGGGACAGCGCCCAAGGTGAAAGTAGTTAATTCGACCGCCACCGATCATCTTATCTGAAATGAGCCATCACTCAGGAGGCTCTCCCCGTCTAAACCCATCCATTATTCATTTTGATTTTGCCAGCAACTCAACTAACAGCTCTATTGTGTTTGTGCGTGTGGGGGTAGGGGTCATATTATATTTTCAATAAATTATATTAATTTCTTTCCAGGCAAACAATAGGTTTGCCTGGATACAATAGGTGTATCTTAAGGAAGAGAGAAAAGGTTGCAAATAATCTACTCTGAATTCGATGTCCTATTGCTCCGTCTGAAGGAGGAATATGATAGATATACCTCTGCCATACAGAAAAAGATCTCGACTAAATACTCGGAGAAAAGTCATGCATGAAGCACGCCTAAATCGGACTGGTAGCAAGAGCTCCTAATGATGTAACCTCAAAGATAAAAAAAAACGGGTACTTCAATACGAAATCAGCAAACATGCACCTACAGACAATGATTCATAGGCTAGGGCCAGAATTCTCAGCTTTCATCAGAGACAATGTGGTATCAATACTGGATACCTGTCTGTCGAATTTAACCTTCAATTCAATTAGCACGTAAATTCCATGGGCGTCTCAGTTAGTGACGAGACAGCCTCCTTGCTAAAGATTAACAGGCTACCTATAAAAATGCCATCTAAAATTCGAAGGCCTACTACTTGGCTGATTTGGGGAGATATAAGGAGATCGTAAGGGAATATGTACCAAACTCATTGAATGAAGAGCGCTGGAAGAATGAGTTGAAGTGCTATACACAATTAAAGAAAGGTTGCTAAGCTCAGATTAAATGAAACAATCCCTGGAAGAACTTATAGAACTATCCAGAACATCAGATTGTCTCCTAAAGTATAATTTCAGATCGGATACGTAGAAATGGATCATCCAGAAAGTTATACAGCGAAATAAGAAGGAAAAAGAGAAATTACGGCAATGACGCCAAATCAACAAGACGAAAAAAGAAACGATGTAATGCTCGAAATTAAAAGAATGAATAATATGCCAGCCAAGGAAAAGATAAGCATCTTAAATGAAAGAGAAAATATATTGGAGGTTGAAGCCGAGTTTGAAAAAATATTCAGAGAACCGTGGTTAAATGTTGTTTTTTAATTAGCAAAGAAGAAAATGAAAAGTTCGACATATGTTTTTAAAATAGAATAATAGTAAAACATCGGAGAAATGATCGAACGAACACATTCCCAACTCTTTGTCCAAATAACCAGAAATGCTAACGAGGTGACCGACGCTATCCTCACGACAGAAGAGCTTATGAGAGTAATAAGCAGATTCAAACGATAAGCGCTAGGAACACGAGAGTCTATGATAAAATAATACTTAGAAGTGTCAAATAACATCGTGGAATGGCCAACAAATGTTTCCAATGCATGCCTGAAAACGGGCTACTTCCCCGACGAAAATGATCTACATTCTTAAACCTGAATAATCAGCAAGTCAGATAGCATATTACTGGTCCCTTTCCTCATAAGGTATATTGAAATCCCTTGAAACGCCGACTCACGTGACACTCAAGGAAAATAATCTTTACAAGTAGTGCCAATTTGATTTTCGTAAAGACAAACACGAAAAGGACATTTTGCCTGATATGGGAAAAATTGGCGAATGCAAAAGAGATAAAACGAGAGTAGACATCTCCTGTGGGGACGTGTCTAAAGCTTTGGACAATGTCTGGCAGATGGCTATTTAATTACAAGATACTTCAATCAACTGGGCCTAAACAATGACTTAGAAAATTTTCTACAAATACGCGATAGATAGATGTGAGTTTATGGGCATACCACACTATTTAGGAGAATGATTTAACCTTGAAGCAGGGCTCACCAAAGGTGGTTGCCCTAGCCCAATTCCCTACGCTGTCTACACCGCAGATATTCCACCTAGTGGCATTGGAAGCTGTTTGAACATCGAATACATAGATAACGTAGCACAATTAATTGTGACACCACATAGGAACGGACAAATGCATGCACGATTGATGGGAGAAGAAATACAAATAATCAACAAGTATGAACAAAAATGGAAGATAAGAATAAAAAGAGAAAAAATAAAACTGGTATCAATCTACAGGAAAAAGCTATCTGATAATTACGTAGAGGTGGAAAGGTACAGATATTGTACTGGGAATTACTATAAAAAGGTCTAGTTACAAGGAACAAGTAACCGAAAGAATCAATCAAGGAAAAATGGTCTAAAATTATTAAGAGGCTCAGAGGAGAACGAATAGATAAGAAAGAAAACAAGAATAAAATTACTTACAAGTAAAATGAAAATCGACAAAGAACGACGGGTGTAACTCATAACAGAGCACTAATACAACACAACAACACCACTTCTCGCGATTGACTAATATCCTGATACTCAACTATTTCCCCTACTCCCTATAACAGGGATTATGAGGTTGACCTCGAAGCAAAAGGCGATTCTCCGCCGCTCCTCAACTTGCTTCCTTTTCGCCTTATTCGTTTGCTGCTGTCGATCCCAAGTGAGGTTTACAAGGCACCGGGACAACCAATAACAGGAAAAGGAAAAAGAAGATAAAAGTACTACACACCGAGAGACTAGCATCACCCAACACTACATTTGCCAACTTTTTTACTCCCCCCCCCTTATTTTCCTATGCTTCCTATCTTTATCTCCCTCCCCTCCCCTAACCTCCTTCTCTGTTCCTCCATTTTGCACAGTCCCCGTGGTGATAAGTGAGCGTGAGGGGTATCAGAGCTCCATACCCAACCCTCCCTACTTCTCCCTCGCTCCTAGGAGAGAGGGAAGAGGGATCGGTAGGCTCCGAAAGCATATTCTTTTACTCTCTCCTAATTTTTCTTCAATCCAAGTCGTTTTTCCAAATGAATTTGCTATAGGCGATTGGGAGGTGCCAGGATTGAGTTGAGTTTAGAGTTCATCGAAGATAGTCGGAGATTATCAAATTTCGCTTTATTATTTGACTACCATCAGATTTCCTAGGGCGAGGGGGAGGGCATCAACCATAGAGGCCCAAATAATGAGAGCTTTATATCAGCCTAGCTATTTCTCCAATCAAAGCCAATTATCTTTGCCTTCCTTAATCAACTTGCCTCCCAACTTCCTTAACCATTCCTCTTAACCGGTGACTTTAACCCTCGACACTTGCATTACAATAATAACCGCAAAGGTCATGTTGTATTAGATGTCGCCTTACCAAAAGTTCCGCAAGTCCTCAACGATATAGACCCTACGCACTGCTATCTCAAGAAAAACTCCCACTCACAAATACCGAGATCTCTGCCTGTGTTGAATTGATTTCCTTCCCCACCATTTCATTACACTGCTTGATGACTTGTGCGTAGGTCATCACTACCCCCTCATCTTAGATCTACTTCCTAGTTCTTCTAGGTTTACAAGACAGTCTTGGGGCTTCCAGGAAGTTGAATGGAAAGCCTTTGTAACGTCGTTCTCTTCAATAACAGTATCTTATGTTATAACAAACGGTATTTCTCCATATAAGAGTTTGTGATATTCTTTTCAGCACCGACCCACAAACATGTTCCGCTCCGCACCTCTCCACTCAAATCCATAATTTTTTGATACGTTCAAGAAACCTTCCTTTACCTATATTAAAGAACTCATTCCTGCACTCTTTTCGTGTAAGAATTACGCCCATCAGATCATTTATTTTCTTCGCATTTATTCAACATACCTATATAGATACCCTGAACTGCCTTCTAATAATTTATAATGTTATTTTCCTATCCCCATTCTTTCCCTAAGAATGTCGTCATAGCATCATCCTTCCTTTTCTCAAACCTGCCAAAGACCCTTCCGGCGACACAAACTCGAAGTAAGCGCCAATTGCGCTTACTTCGAGCCTTCACAATTTTTAGGGCATCGTAAATGTGCGCCTGCCGCCTGATGTGGTACTTTCAACAACAGCAACTCCTCTCTCCTTCCCAATTTGTGTTTCACCCAAATCACTCCACACTGGAACCCTTTCGTTTCCTTGGTCATGATATTGCCCTTGCCTTCTCAAAAGAGATTTTTTACCACAATCTTCTTTGAATTGGAAAAGAACATATGATACCGTCGGGGAGCCTTGATTCTACAACAGCTGTACAACATGACTGTATTTATATGCAATTTCGTGAAAGACCCTTCATTCTCTATCAGCCTACGAGGCGCCAGCTCGTCGAACTATGTACAGCAAGAGAGTGTGCACCAAGGAAGCGTGCTTAGCACTACTCTCCATATAATAGCCATCAACTCTCTCTCACGACATGTCAAACCACCTATGCGCTGCATCCTTTATATAGACGACACTGCTCTCTGGTTGACGGGCTCGTCTGTGTCGCTGGACAACACCCTACTTCCGCAAACCATCGATTTAATAGTGGCCCATGCCTTATCTCCTGGATTCACACTCTAAAACCCACCTAAAACATGGGCCAAAACTTTTGTTTGCCATAAATCTACTCCTTGGATGCGTCTTAAATTTATCGCTTCTGCCAAGTTCCATGGTATTATATTTAAGCAACGCTTAACATGGCGATTTCATAATGAGGACCTTAGATTAAGATGAGTTCCAGTGCTTGCCAATATGGCTTCCTTATCGAAGCTACACGGGGGGACTACATTGTCTCCGATTCTACATCAGACTCCTCCCTATGCACTCTAAGCCCGCTCGAATTCTTTCCCCCGCCGTACCTCAGCCTAAAATTCGCTCGCACACCTTCTATCCTTACACCTTCCGTGTAGACCAACTCTTACAGACACTGGAACGTCATCCTTCTATGTACGTTGCGTTGGGAAGACCATCTATGCTACCCCTCTGGATTCGCAGAAATGCTCAATTTTACGAACCTTCCTTAGTTTGCCCCAAGGGTCAGATCCCAGCCGCATCTCTACGAAGACACTCACCGCAGTGGAACCCTGATTTAGTCTGACAAGTCAAAAACGTATGCCGGTACTAGAAGTGATGTCTTCTTTTACTCTCTTACCCTGCGGTTCACCATCACATCTACAGCATTACTTTTCACATCCGAACTTGTATCCATCAAGCTAGCCCATGGGTTAGCAACCTTCAAAACTCAAAGACCACTTGGACCCGTTTCCTACTGAAAAAAAAACACACTGGGGCCCAAAACCTCTGATATATTTGAAAAAACAATAGTCTGTTAAATTTATAAAATCAAAGAAATGCTACAGAAAAAACAAAATTTTATTCCTGTATACGAAAACATTGGAACTCCGAAAAAAAAGCTGGGTGGAAGTGAACACCCCTTACAAATAAAATGTTTAGAGTCTGTTTGAGTCGTCCACGTATTCACGAAGTAAAAAGACGCACGTAAATAATCCACCTGCAGCAAAGCTAAATTGATGTCTGCTTCTATATGCCGTCATCGTACAATCAGCTGTCAACCTGAATAAAAAAAGGGCTATTCCACTGAACAATGTAAAATTTATATGAAAAATAAAAGCCAATTAAAATATTTACTTTATCTGGTCAATGTGACTTTTGCTCCTGAACTTCAGCGCACATCATGGCTGTAAGGTGTAACCCTCACCTTCACGCAAGATTGCTACCTGTCGCCTGTGAGGCGTGAGCAATGTTTGTAATTTACATAGTTCATTGTGGAATAGACCTAGTCACATACATATGTAGATCCGAATATTGGCAGGACTCCAATTGCATATTTTTCATGTTGGTGTAAGTGTCGGGGATGCATTTCATGTTTCAAAAACAAGGTGTTCCTATTTGGGAAGGTTTTTGACCTCACTTCATTTGTGAGTGTAATTGTAAGCAAGCCTGGCCTTCTAACGAGCAACATCTTCAAGATCAGTTGTCAATTGCTGGAACTTTGACACCCACATATCTTTGTAGGCTATGTCGGCCAGTTCCATTTCCAGATCTGGTTAACTCACACTTGCAAATACAGTCATATTCAGTAGGGATGTATCGACGATCAGGGAAGTGACAGGGAAGAATAATGTGTTCTTTTCATCTCTGAACTCACAAAATCGTTTCCCAAACGATGTTTGCAGTGCAGTGATTTCAGACTGAAAATACTCTGAACTGATCCTTTTGTGAGCTTGTTTAGACTCTTTTAGAGAGGAAAAGTGAGACAGTGTACCTTGCTGTAGATTTCTGGTAAAGAATGTCAACTTGCGCTTAAATGTAAAAAGTCCTTCAGCTTGTGCAGAGCTGTGCACCCATTTCCATGTAGAGCTATGTTTAGACTGTTTTTGTGCACTTCCATATCTATCATGAAGTGTAGATTTTTCAGCCACTCAGGAAAGGTGAGGCCTATGCTTCCCAGGAAAGTATTCAACAATTTTAGACACGCGGTAAGCCGTCTCAACACCTCCTCTCTGGAAAGCCACCGGATTTTGTTATGCAGCAGGCGATCAGAATGCGTACCTTCCACCTCATCCAATAACAAACGAACTGACGGTGGTTTAAACCTGTTACCATTAATTTGTTTACAATCTGAATGACACATTCATTAGTTCTGTGCATTCCTGAGGATATTTTTAGGCACACAATTCCACTTGGTGCTGGATGCAGTGAAATGTCAGCAGCGTTGTACCCAGCCACTTCTGTAGTAAAGCCACAAAACCATTTTGCTCTCCTATCATACTCAGTGCCGCATTAATGGCCACTCACACTAAGTAGGTGGTGTTTATTTCTTTGGCCCTTAAACAATCCAGAGGACAGCCTTACAGATGCCCCCCTCCATCCCCCGGGTTTCGCCTTTTAGTGGTATCAACTCTTCATGCGGTCTATTAGAGTTCACATATCGGCAGAACAACGCTATTTGTTTAGTATCACCACTGTCTTTGGGCTCATCACAGTCTATTGATGTCTTTTATTTGCTGTCTGGTGACGTTTTCTGCCATTTTGATGCTACTGTCTTTGAACGTCTTCGAAAAGAGAGGCATAGCTCTGATTTTCTACACAATTTTGCTCTTGTTTTTAAAGTCCGTTTAATATATGTTCTGAAATCTTAATGAATGATTCTTTTATATATTCTCCATCTGTGAACAACTTCCCGTGCCTGACTATTTCCTAAGCAACCACAAAACTAGCATATGTAGTTGAATTTTCAGACTTCATCCACTTCTTGAATTTATTTTGGCTCAGTCTAACCTTCCACATCAGTTCCAAAATGTCTTTTATTCTCTCATCTTCATCCGGATATTTTTCTGCCATGGCTGTTTGCTTAT
The DNA here is from genome assembly GCA_963969495.1 of Ceratothoa steindachneri. NCBI lineage: Eukaryota > Metazoa > Arthropoda > Malacostraca > Isopoda > Cymothoidae > Ceratothoa > Ceratothoa steindachneri. The sequence continues at coordinate 33,332,287 of OZ018331.1, read as the reverse complement.
TTTGGAATTTTTTTGCGACATTTGACTTATTGTTGTTTGCCAATTTCTCACCATATATTAAGCATACTGGTAAACCATTCTCGGGAGTAGTGAAAGCAGGTGAATCCTTCCATGTAGCATTGGACGTTTCGCATCAGAAAATCTTCTCCTTCTATATTTTTTCATGATTCACCTAAATTGGGTTTAAAATTTCAATAAATAAATAAATTAAAATACTAACGAACTGAAATAAAATACATTTTAATTCAATACTCGATAGCAGAGTCATTTGCAAGAAGCGACATACTGTGTCAGCGTCGTTTTCCACCACAGGGATGAAAGAGCCGCGGGTTGCCGACTCCTGAGCTAGTCGTACACACCCTCGAACTTCTTTACCATGGTTTATATACAATCTCTACAGATTCTAGTAGCGCACTCGCTCCCCTTCTGCATTTTTCCAGTGATAGCCTTAGCCATATATTTTGTGATCGCAGCCTATCTAGTCCAACATATAAAAAAATTCTTCCCTGTAGTCATCGTCATAATCTACCACAAGGTGGCATGAAATTATGCTGTGCCGCCTGCGAATCGACCACTGCCGCTATAATAAGAGAGAGCCCCTTAAGGGGCACGGCAATTTGCCTTCCTGGCCGTCTTGCTGACGGGACTCAGCGACACATCTGGCGCCAGCTTAGCTTCTTCTCCTTCTTTCAGACAGCCGGCACTTCTACCCTACTTCCACATTTTTCCTACAACCTTTCCCACAACTCTCTCTGATCGGTCTCTAAGTTCACAGGGTTAACGCCGACCAGCTTTCCCTCACCAATCAGTCCCGGATTGGGGTTGACGGGAAGGGGACACTGACCCCTCACCCCTGATCTCCGGCTTCTGGTCGTGGGCTTTTAACAACCTGCTTCATCCCCATCCACACCTTGCTCACTTCCCTTTCTTTCTCCTATAGGTTTTTAGATGAATATTGCGTCAATACACTAGATAGCTCAGGTCACAATATACATAAAAACCTATATTTCGTTATTCAAGGGAATGAAGTTAACTGCTAAAGTGAAGTCTGAATTTTGCAGACGAATTTTCTTAGGCCTAAACCTGGGTGACGTTGGGGGAATACGTGATTCAAAAACATGGAACCTCCCCCTCCTCCCCGCTGAGATGGATATGGTCCCTGAGGCAACCCAGCTTCAAACGGTAGGACCTTCCACGGGGACGAACCTGGGCTCGCTGCCAAGCACTGAACCCTCTTCATCTCGGAGAAGGATCTTGTTGAGGGCGGCCCATCGTGATTACGGGCTTCTGCCGGCGGAGGGAAGAAGCGGGTTCTTTCCCCGCCCTCTTCTCCTAAAAAGAAAAAGAACAAGAAAAAGAAGAAGAAGACTCGGAGCTCCTCTTCTTCTAAGGGAGCCACGGGGACGGACGGATCCGTTGCTGTTTCGTTAAGCGTCCAACCTCGTGGCTTCCCGTTTGGGGAGTCCCAGACGAAGAGCAGAACTTTAGAGCGGAGCCTAGATTACGTCGGGGCCCATCATTCAAAGGCTACCTGGCGTTTTCGTGCCTGCTAGTTTTAAGCGTTTCATCGTTATTCGCTCCACTGGTGGCAGCATATTGGCTAAGTACAACATGATCCATTGAAGGAGAGCTCTAGCTAGTATGATTGGTGGAGAGCCGAAGATGACCCGTTTCTGGGACGGGAGCCTTTTGGTGAATGCATCGAATCTCTCCGAAGCGGCCATGATTAGTACCCTTCGGACACTTGATGGCACGCCTATAAGTGTGACGTTGCACTCTACCATGAACGTTGTGAAAGGAGTAGATTATACGAGGGAACTCGAAAACTACTCCACATACGACATCATCTTAAAGCTGGCTTCTTCTACCATGATTCAGCTCTCAAGCATATCCAATTAACCGCATTTTTGTACTCTTTCCGTTTGTACTAAATTTAACTTTGTGGCTTTGGTTTTACGCCCCTTTCCCCAAATAAGATTCTTTGTTGAGTATTCGAGGGCAGTACGATATTTCTTCGATTTTCAGGCGGCAAATACTGTATCCTTCAATAGTAGTAATGCATCTAGGTTGGTTTAAGTTGGGGGTACTGCATGTCTGTTTATGTAGCCCAAGTCTCTTTTACAGGGGCTTGGGTAATGCTAATGCGCTCACATGGTTCGGTCACGTTGTTAGTCCATATAAAACTGCTATTTTTTTCCAAAATGATGGGGGAGAGTAATTATTATTTGCATGTAAAGAAAAATACACAACAAAACCTAACTTCGAGGCGGAGGACAAAGAAATTAGGTATATGAAGCAAGAAAGAAAACTAAAATCGGATTTCTTATATTTCTGTATATACCAGGATTTTCCAAATCGAAGAAAAATTATATTTCGATGTAGGCCTAATATTTTAATTAATTCCAACCTAATTATTTTTCGGTGGGGCTTCTTCTACCAGGATTCAGCTCAAGCATATACACTTAAACGCATTCTTGCACTCTTTCCGATGGTCCTAAATTCAATTTTGTGGCTTTCGTTTTGAGCCCCCCCTCCCCTAAATAAGTTTATGTGTTGATTATTCGAAGGCATTGGGGTGTTTCTTTGATCTTTAGTCTGCAAATACTGTATCCTTCAATAGTAGTGATGTATTTAGGTGGGTTTAATTTGAGTTTGTGTAGCACAGGTCTCTTTTACCTGGGCTTGGATAATACTGATGCGCAGAAATTCGCTTACATGGCTCGACCACGCTGTTTGTCCATATTAAATTGCTATTTTTGCGATCCTGTTCAATTACCGAGTAGTTTTTCTCACGCGGTAATAGTTTTCTACTCGCGTATGCCACAGGGTGGCTTTCTCCGCTATCGGCGTACTGGAGGAGTACGCATCCGAGGCTTTCGTCGCTGGCATCCGTCCGGATGCCGAAGGGCTTACTGGGGTTTGTGAGCCTCAAAATGGGGACGAACGCCAGTTTGTCTTTTAGTTTCCAGAACCTTGATGTGGCCGTGGGGTCCCAGAATAGGGGATCCGGGCACCTTTTCTGCAACATTGCACACAAACGGTAGAACAACGCCGATCCCATAGATGACCGGAGCTGCTTCTTACTGCGGGGAGGGGCATTTCTACTATAGCCCGAACCTTTTTTACCTGTGGGCCCATTTGGTTCTTCCCGATATGGAAGCCAAAGTACTTGATGATATCGTGGATGAAGTGGCACTTTGTGGGGCTAAGGTTGAGTCCATGCTCACGGAGCCGGGTCAAAAGGGCTCGAAGGGAGATCAATTGCTGGTTCAATGTAGTGGTAGTGACGTATAGATTGTCAAAGTAAAATGACAGATGGGGCAAGTCGTCCGTAATTCTTAGGTTGTAATTGCTGCATGCAGTTACAAGCCCAAAGGAAAGGGAAGGGAATCTGGTTATAGGCCAGACAGAGAGCTAACTCTGAGATGTACTTGGCTCCTCGAAAAGATAAAGGTTCTCGTCGATCAGGGGGATGGGCGCTGCGTCAAAAACCGCCACAGAGTTTAACTTTCTGAAGTCTACGCACATTCAGGAAGAGTGGCCGGGTTTAGGAACCATGGCGATTGGGGAACAGAAATCCGAGTTCGAAGGCTCGATGATATCGAGTTCGAGCAAGTTATCGACCTCAGAATTAAAGGCCTGCCGCAGGTGGATGGGAAGAGGATACTGTTTCGTATGTACAGGTTCTTGCGTAGTAAAAATTATGCTATGTTCGAAGTGTTTGGCATATGCGGCCGCGGATCTCAGAAAGGACTTCATCGAAGTCGTTCAGCACCTGCTGCAGCTAACTATTTTTGTGAGGGGCTAACCCGGGGTATAGGTTTACACCGGGGAGGATGATAATGGGGCCTCAGGTAGAAATGGGAGTGGGTAGTCGCCATCTTGTTCGATGCAAACCACCTGGACAATGTTGAGGAGGTCAGAGGGGTACGACGCTTCCAGGGCGGACACTTAGTCAAGAGCCACAAAATTATTACAATTCGCACGACGTTAGTATTTCTTCAACATGTTTACGTAAATACCTTATTTTCAGAGGGGGTCGAAATAAGGTAATCCACGAGATCTTTGGCCTCAAGGAAGGGGCCAGGGGCCCTTCCACTGACTAAGAAGCTTGTTGCTCTCCGTGGGAAGTAGCAACAGCACCTCCTGATCAGGCTTAAATGTTCTTTCCTTTGATTTTAGGTCGAAATACGTTATATATTTCTCCAGGTTCACATCTGCCTTCTTGTAAGCGATGTCCGCGAAGGTCTCCATGCGTTTCCTAGGGTCCAGGAGGTAAGAGGAGTGAATTTCCTTCTCCAGTTTGGGGTTAGCAAAGAGTTCTTGGAAGATGCAGAGGGGTCCTCGCACATTACAGGCATACAATAATTCAAAGGGGACGGAACCGAGGGTCTTTTGAGGGATCTCCCTGTACGCAAAAAGTGCTACAGTCAAGTAATTGTGCCATTCTCAGGACAAAGCTTTTTTAGAATGGTCTTCAGGGTGCAATTAATTTTTTTACAAATACCATTTGCCACTGGGTGGAAAGAAGTGGTAATCAGGTGACTTACCACTAGGAGTTTTCCGACATACTCCATAAGAAAATTAGGCGGAAAGAAGCTGAGGAAAAAGAGGGAAGATTTCTGGAAGGAATAAAGCCCAGGTAGTTTCAACATTTTTGTTGAAAATGCCTGGAAGAATGGGGTGGGAAGGGCGTAGCACTGCTCAAAGTGCCAGGTATAATAATCAATTTGGAGTAGCCCCCAGGGGAACAGAAAAAGAATTTGGAGAGGGATGAAAAATGGATCTGAAATAATGGGAGATAATTGAGGCAGCGGTGCTCGGTCGAGGAGGCGCCGTTGTTGTCTTCAAATTTAGAGGAATTAAGGGGAAGAAGAAGAAGAAGAAGAAGAAGAAGAAGAAGAAGAAGAAGAAGAAGAAAAGAAGATTAGAATTTATTCTTAACGACAATCATATATATATATATATATATATATATATATATATATATATATACAGACAGACAGAGAATAAGGGATGAGATTTCTTTGTTCATTTCCTAGGTGATTGTACCAAAGAAGGGCACCGACCAAATGAGGATTAGCTTAGTGGTCGTGGATTTAGATACAGGGGGATTAACATAGAAGTCAAGGCTCTTCCTTATGTGGCAGCAGCTTCGCTCAAGAGGTCAAAACACTCTTAAGGGAAAACGGCCTGGCCAGGGTACTCTGGTTTCCGGAGAATCGCCCATCAAGCGACCTACTAAGGAGGAGTCTCTCAGTAACCACACTAACAAACATTCACTTTTCCTTCAATATATCATATTTTGGCGAGCCAAAATTGGCGACAAAACTAAATATTTTGTCAACCCTTTTCCCTTAAACCAATTTTCTTCTTAAAACTTTTCAAAATTATTTCATTTTCGAATGAACTGAGAAGAGGCCTTAGGAGATAGGCAAAAAGGCCGTGTCACTGTACTTTTCCTTTTATTATTGAATATTTGAGGTACTTTACTGTTGATCTTTGTCTCCCAACTGTGATACCGAGTTTATATAAGTAATCGCGCGGTTGTGTTTTCTCGGTTGTCGAGAAGCTTTATTCCGGTCGACCGCATCATTGTCACGAGCTCCTCACCTCCTGAAAATTCTTCCTAATTTCAACTGTATTTTTCAACGTCTCCTAATAAAAGATGGAAGGAACGAGAGAAAGGATGTGGGATGAGAACGAAGAAAATTATCGACTAATTGAGGAATTTAGACGTGAGGTTCTAGGGCAAAGCATTCCATTTTATAGATAGATGAGTCGTCGGGTTTCGAGAAGTCCAGCACTTACAACCATAGGAGAGGAATATTTTAAGGAAGAGAAAAAGAAGAGAATTAGGAACATCTGCGCATCATTGCTTTGTTGTTTAAGGAAGGAAAAGAGAAATGATTGAGAAAAAGGACGAGAATATGAAAGAATATTAAGACTATGAATGAATAGCTAAATAAAAGTAATAATGAGAGTATAATTTTGTTTCTTTAAACTTTTAAATTTAGATCATATTTATTTTTATATTAATATTTTCTTTTTTAAATCTTTACAAAATAAATTCTTTTAATTTGGATAAATGAAATTAGGTCCTTAAAACATCCTCCATTTGTTTATAACAAAACAAAATCTAAAAACATTTTCACTTTTCATTTTTCGACGGGTGAAAATGCCTTCACCCTTGTAGGATACCAACACTTGTTACAGTATTCACCCATTCAGTGATGGGTGGTGTTACGATGCCCCAGCTGCCAATGAAACCCCGAAGAGCGACAGGTTCTCCCGACCCAAGTGCCCCAAGAGAACCTGGTTCACCTGACTTTCTTGGGTCGTCTTTATCACCTCTTTTAAATCTCCAACTTTATTTGTCGCTTCTGAAAGGACCCAATAAAGGAGGAAAGATGGCGTTACACGCTCTGAAATAAAATGGGCTTTCCATCCATTCTCATTTCAATATTTGCTATCAATTTTAAGGAGATTGTCTGACATTAAAACGAAATGTGTTGAAATGCTTGATAGGACTGCCCCCCGGCCCCTCGCCCCCCGCCCCCCCGGCCCCACTAAAGGCCATAGCCGATTCCCTCCTTTTATTTTTTACTCAACTATTTTGTCGAATCATAGGAGGCAGCTTAAAGGTCTCAAAATAGTCGACTATTATGATAGGGAAGAGCCCGCAAGAGGCTAAAATAAATTATACCCATTACTCCCCCTCCCCCATCTCTAAAACCCCTTGTGCCGTCAATGGGTAGTGAAACGAAGGAGGAGACCAATCCTTTATTCCATTCATAATTTATCAATCTTTAGTCGCGTGTGACTCTACATCCGACTATGTGGGGCAGTCTGTCGGTACCCGTTTTGCTTTTTTTGTGTGTTGGTTATGACACTATTCGACAGCTAACGAAATTTGAAACCCTTATGTCCTTTTACATTCGCTTTCGAATCATTACATAGAAAACTTACACCACCACCACCTACACCACGTACACCCGTACCACCTACACCCCTACCTATACCCCTACAACCTACACCACCACCACCACCACTTACAAAATCATCTACTGCACCGCCATCACTACCTACACAACCACCAAGGCTTACACCACGAGAAACACCACCGCAACCTATACCAACACCACCTAAACAAACTACACCTAAAGCACTATCACCACCACCAACAACAACTACGAGTAGACCATCACTACATAAAACACAAACACCTACACCAACCCTAACTACAACATAACTACCCATCCCACCACCAAATGAACCACCTATACCAGCACATACACCACCTCCTATCACACCTTCAAAAACACCACCTACACCACAACAACCTACACCAGCACATAGACCAACCCCTATCCCACCTACACCAGGACCACAAAATACAGCAGCACCACCACCTAAAGCAACACAACCACCTGCATCATCACAACCTACACCACTACCACCACCTACGCCACATACCCCATCGCCAGCTACACCACCACTACCTACACCACAACCAGTTAAATACCACCACCTACACCACTACAACCTACCCTAAGATCACATCACCAACTGGGCCACATACAACACCACGCATGCATCACCTACACCACTAACACCTAAACAACAATCACCTAAACGACCTTCCCCTACACCACTATCACCGACAGCACCACCTAAATCACCTACACCACCCGTATCTGCACCACCCGTACCTACACCACCACAACCTAAAAAACCTATACCACCACCACCTACACCTACATCACCACCTAAATCACGTACACAACCACCAACTAGACCAGCGGTCGCTAACCTGTGGTCCACGGACCACTGGGAGTCCGTGAAAATATTTAGGTGGCCCACGGAAAAAATGTGTCATTATTTATATTTCATGAACATTCAAATAAACAAAATTACGATTAACAAAACTTATCACAGACGTAGATCAGTGGTTTTCAACCAGGGGTGAATTTCCCCCTGAGGGGGAATTTCAAAATTTTCAGGGGAAAATGAGGATCACTGAGTGAGGAAGCAATGGAAATTTTGATTCAATTTTCAACAACATATTCATGCGAAAAGACATTTTCATCAGTCACAGTAATTAAAACTCGGTACTGCTCTCGGCTTGAAATAGACGCAGCTCTCCGTCTTGCAGTTACGTCATTGGAGCCGAATCTCTACATACTAATGTCAAATAAACAGCAACAACCATCACACTAAAAATGGGTAATATTTAACTAAACTTCTGGGTTTGGGGGAATAATTACTATATAACTTTTTTACCTTTAATGTGTGTTTTTCGTAGTAAAAAAATAAAACTATTATGATTAATATTGTATAAATATATTTACAGTACCTTTTAATCTAAATTCATATTAGTGGTCCGCCAAATAAAAAATTATACATTTAGTGGTCCATTAAGTTGTAAAGGTTGGCGACCGCTGAACTAGACCACCTATGGCTGCATTACCTACAGCATCACCCCCTACATCGCACAGACCACCTCCACCTATTCTCCCAACACCTACACATCACCACCTACACCTCTCACACCTACTAGACAACCTCCTACACCACCACTACCTACAGCACCAACACCTACTATACCACTACCTATACGACCACCACCAGCTACACCACTATTACCTAATGCATCAACACTTACAACCCCTACACCTAGGCCTACAACACAGCCATCTACACCACCACAACCTGCAACACATACACTACCTATCACTACATCACCTACAGCACCACCACTTACAGCAACACCACCTAAATAATCGACACCTACACAACCTACACCACCTCCTACTATGCCCCCTACTCCTCCCCCACTTACACCACTAGAACCTACACGGCCGCCACCACCACCTACGCCACCACAATCTACAACACCCCTAATTACACCCCCACTTACACCGCCACCACCTACGCCACTATCACGTAAACCAACAAAACCTACACCACCATCACTTTCACCACCTCCAACAACACTACCCAAAACCCCACTACCTACAACCCTTCTACCTGCAACCCCACTACCTGCAACCCCACTACCTGCAACCCCACGACCTGCAACCCCACTACCTACAACTCGAACACCTACAACATACACATACAACACCAACATGTACACCACCACACCTGAACCTCCTACCTCACCTACGCCTAAATAATCGACATCACCTCAAACACATTCACTTTCAGCACTATCACCTACACCACCACTACCTTTACCACCAAGACCAACACAAACACTACCTACACCCCACCCACCTACACTACTACAACCTGCACCTCCCACGCCTACATGACATACACGACCACCACCACCCACACAATCGCCACCTAAACCACTTAATCCTTCAGCCCTATCAGCTACATCAATGGTTCCCAACTGATTTTGGCTTATGGACCCCTTAGGAACCTTATTTTTTCCTGTGGCCCATAATCATTATTTTCAGTAGGTAATATGCAGTTTAACTCTTCTTTAAAGGATAAAAGATATTAAAACAGCTATTTGTATTCAGGTACAACTGTATTTGTCACATATATAGGACTATAAACATAGCAAAAATTAAACAGTGGTTAACAAAAATGTAATACTCTTTCAAAATAAATAATTAGTCTTACAAAAAATAAAATCCTTTAGTAAAATGAAATAAATATATCATCAACCCTTTATTCATTCAATGCAATCCTTGTGCTTCATGCAGTTTCACAAGTTTTTCAATATCAGGGTCTATAGTGGTTAGAGACAGACGAAGATCACCTCTTCTTACTATTTCTAAGCGGCTGCGAGCTTTTGATAGGAGGTGTGACACTTTACTAAAACCCGACTCAACCAGATAAGAAGTAGGAAAAGCAATAAAATATAATTTTACTTCGTCCCAAAGCAAAGGGTATTTCATAGCAATTTCATGACTTGTCCATAAGTTCCTGACACCATGCTTAAATCTAGCCAGAGAAGTTCGATCACTCTGTAACTCAATGAGGCTTTCTTGTAATCTGATATCAACATCAGCTACATTAATTCCAAATGGGTCTACCACCCAACCAGGAATGTCCAGTTGTAGAAGATCTCTGAACCTAACTTCCATATCACTATGAAATTTCTCCAAATAATCAATGTATACTAAAATATCATCTTCTTTCAGCTCACTCTTAATAGTGCGGAGGGTTGGAAACTGTATCAACTCTTTTCGCCTCATATTTGTCTTGAACAGCCTAATTTTCCCCATAAATGCACAAATAGACTCTTTGCAAGTTAAAATATTTACATTTTTACCTTGTAGTTGTTTGTTCAAGATATTTAGCTTTTCAAATATATCTGTAAGGTAGAATATGTCACATTTGGCAGCAATGATTCTTAGTCCGAGCTGCTTACCATCCAGAAATAACACAACACTATCCCAAAGTGCAATGAAGCGATTCGGACAATTGCCCTTAGAAAGCCATCGCACCTCTGTATGCAAAAGTAGGCGCTCAAACTCCCATAGCACATAAACACTGTTGTCACATTTCTCCATTCATCCTTAGAAGGAATGGCTCCTCCTACTCTCAGGAAGGCAGACAAAAAAATATACTCCAATTACAAGAGGAACAACCGAATTAAACGAACCAGTTAATTTTAATGAACTGCAGACCCATATTTCCTCATCTACGCTATCAGTTGATGCCAAATACATTATGAACGTTCTCTTTAAGTTTTTTTAATCATCTTTTGCCAAACAAGAACAAAAAATCATCTCTCTCTAAAAATCTAACGAACAAATGAGATCAAAAATCGAAAAATTAGAAGAAAGGGTTGATTCTTCCGACGCTTATGAAAGACGAGATACGATTATATTCTCCGGCAATATACCTGAAGCTACCAATAATGAAAACTGCAGCAATATCATCCGCAAACTTATTAAAGATAACTGCCACATACAAATGCAAGAAGCTGACATCTCTGTTGCTCATCGTTTAGGTCCCAAGCCTAAAGTACAAGGTCCCGACAAAAGAAACATAATTGTGAAGTTGCGCAGAAGTGATCTGAAGCGTGATATCTTCTCAGCATGCAAAGAATTCAAACGTTCATTCTATGTAAACGAACAACTGACTCCAAATCGCAACAAAATCTTTTTCGTCCTCCGCCAAGATAAAATGAAATTCTCCACAAAGATCGCAGGCTGTACTACCAGAGATGGATTCATCAACGTTTTCCTGCCATCACCCTCCGGTCGACGTGATCTACGTATAGTTATCAATACCCGAGCTGCCCTCCAAAAATTTCTGTCGGAACACCTCAATTCAACGCTTGCAGACTTTAATGCTGAGAATCTCTGGAACGATCAGTAATAATACCTTCGGCGATATTACTGTTTTAGATGAAAAAAACAAAAACAAACAAACCATGTTTTGACCTAGCATTCACTTACTTTTATTTCAATTGTATTACATACTTTATTCCTTTTTCTCTTATTAAAGTTATCATAAAAATAGTATTTTAATTGTTTATAGATATTTTATACGTAATTTTAATTTGTAACCTTTAATTTTTAAATTCCAATAGAACTACCTTTATGTTTGAACGACTCGATCACTTCAATAATATCGATCCAGACATAAACCATTTTGATGAATTATATCCAAATTTTAAAGAAAATAACGTAAGAAACCAATACTACGATTGTGATAAATTTAACACTACATTTTCATTTGAAAAAAACAGACCTGTCCATTTTAAATCTTAACATTCGATCTTTGCACGCAAACTTTGATGAATTTTCAATATTTTTGTCAACACTTAATTATAAATTTTCCGTTTTGGCATTCACCGAGAGCTGGCTAACAAATAATAATAAACACCTTATCAATGTCCCAAACTATAGCTCTTTTCATTCACTACGCGACTTAAACAAGATAGGGGAAGGTATAAGCGTGTATATATCTGACAGACTCAATACTAAAAAAGTTGTCGAAATTAGTATTTCCTATAACTATATTGAAACTTTATTTATCGAAGTAAAATCAAATGGTAAAACAATAATCATTGAAACCGTATATAGATATCCTTCTGGTGACCCAAAGATGTTTATAGATAAGATTACTGAATTAATCAATTACTTCAATGTTACAAACTATGACGACATAATAATTACAGGAGATTTTAACTTTGATCTATTAAACTTTGAAAACCACGCATCAACTCAGTCCTTCCTCAATACTTTTTATTCTCATTCCTTACTTCCAATTATAACAAAACCGACAAGAATAACTCAAAATTCAGCAACACTAATTGACAATATTTTCAGAGTTCACCCCCAAAATTACTCTTCCGGTATTCTCCTTTGTGACATATCGGACCATCTTCCTATATTCATGATCCAAAAGTCTTTTTTCAACTCGAACAATATTCATCAAAACCGTACAATAACCTACCGCATAATTAACGAAAATACCTTATCAAACTTCTATAACTATGTTCTAAATCAGAATCTATATGAAATTTCCTATATAAATGACATCGATTCTGCTACTGAAGAGTTAATTTCAAGGCTAGACGATGCTTTTAAACTTAATTGTCCTCTAAAATCTAAAACCATATCATATAAACACAAAACAAAACCTTGGATAACAAACGCAAATTTAAATAACATCAAAAAGACTTTTCTCTTTATAAGCTTAGTCAAATTCCAGAACAAACATATAAAAATTTTCGGAATCAAGTTACTAACCAAATTAAAATAGCCAAGAAAAATTATTACCATGAACGATTTAATCAAACGAAAAACAATATAAAACAAACTTGGAAATTAATCAATTCTGAGATAAAACCTGAAATTACTAAAGGAACAAACCAAATTAAACAAATTATCATTGACGGTAAACCAGTTTATGACAATAAGGAAAAAGCGAATGAATTCAATAAATTTTTTGTCAACGTAGGTAAAAAAATCTCAGACTCCTGCAAAATAGTCGATAAATCTTTTCTTTCGTATCTTAATGAGATTAATGTACCAAATTCCTTGTTCTTGTCTCCTGTAAGCGTAGCCGATATAAAAAAAATCATTAGTTTACTAAAAAATAAAAAATCAGGTATTAATTCAATCTCCACTAAAATTTTAAAATACATTTCCGATATAGTTGCTCCAATTTTAGCATCAATAATTAATAAATCATTTACGCAGGGTATATTCCCAAGTGTATTAAAAGTTGCTCGGGTAACACCGTTACCAAAGACCGGAGACCTCACAAACGTCAGCAATTACCGCCCTATTTCATGTCTTACAATGTTCAGTAAAATATTTGAAAAGATAGCATTCAATAAACTTTATAAATTTCTGAAATCTAATTCACTGTTGTATAAACACCAATATGGTTTTAGACGTCAGAAATCAACGATTCACGCGATAATTAACCACCTTCAATATTTATATGATAACATTGAAAAGGGCCACATTGTATTCTAAATTTTTCTCGATTTTAAAAAAAGCTTTCGATTGTGTCAACCATAATATTCTACTGTCAAAATTAGCTATGTACGGAATTAGAGGCAATTGTCAAAATTGGTTCAAATCATATTTAACTGAAAGAAAGCAATTTGTATCCGTCAATGGTCATGACTCATCCCACCTTAATATTACAACTGGGGTCCCACAAGGCTCCGTGCTAGGGCCACTGTTATTTTTTATCTATATTAATGATATTGTTAAATCATCTTCTCTGTTTAAATTTATATTATTCGCGGATGATAGTGCCTTATCAACTCCCTTGCCATATGACAAACCGAGCAACATTGCATCTACAATAAATAAAGAACTCGAAAATGTCTTCAGGTGGCTTAATGTTAATAAACTATCAATAAATGTAGATACAACCAAATATATTCTTTTCTCTTACAAAAAATCTATTGAATTGCCTCATATTAAAATGGGCGACGGAATAATCTATGAAACTACTCATATCAAATTCCTAGGCATCTTTATTGACAAAAATCTGAGTTTTAAACAACATATTACGCATATCTCAACAAAACTATCAAAATCGATTGGAATATTATATAAATTAAATAAGTTTCTTCCTAAATCTATTCTCCACTCTTTATATATGACAATGGTGCAACCTTACTTGACATATGGCATAGAGAGTTGGTATGGAAAATACCAAAATTATCTCAATAAATTAGTCATATTACAGAAAAAAGCAATTCGAGCCATCCATCAACTTGACTACAATGAGCACACTAATCGTTATTTTAAGGAATCCAGAATTCTAAAATTAAATGATCTCTTTGTTTTTCAAACATCCTTATTCCTTTACAAAACAATAAAGTGTTCCTATAATAACTATATATTTAATATGTTACAAACAGCTGATAATACGCATAATCACCAAACCCGCAATAGAACAAAATTGATTTCACCCTTGTATTCAAAATCAAAATCACAATGTAGCTTTCTGTACAAATCTATCAAAATATGGAATGGTTTGGACGACAATACCAAATCCCACCCAATTTAGCTCAATTCAAAAAAGCTCTTAAAAACAATATAATTTCGGCTTACTAAATTTCTATTTAGCTTTTGTTATTGTGTATTTATTTGTTACCGTACACTATTATACTGTGTACTACTACTTTGATTTATACATTATAAATATGATATTATTTATATAAGAATGTTGACTATGTTAACTACATATCTCTTGAAATAATCGCTCGAAATAAAATAGTTTTTTTAATTTATCTCTAAATTTAAATAATATAATTATTCGTTATTTGCAATCTTTACAATGGTTAGGTTCTCAAATGTATATTAAGTTGTTTATATTTGTATAAACATGAAGGGATTTTTATTCTTGATAATTTTATGCTTAGTCTTAAGTTTCTGCCCTAAAAGTCACTGACTTATTTTGGGCCCATAACTAATCTTTGTATGTATAAGTACTTATTGTAACTTGTCATTAAGATTAAAAATGTAATATGTTTATACTGTACATTGGATTAGTATGGAATAAATAAATAAATAAATAAATAAATAAAATTGATAGCACAGAATTGTCGGAAAAGACGCCCTTGAAGTGGATTTGACTTGATAAGGTTGACTGTCTTGATTACACTATCAAGTGAATCTTTCAGACGTCTTTTTTGTCCTGTGCTTATTCTCCAAATGTACTTTAAGCTTACTTGGTCGCATACTATCATTAGAAAGTGTAGCCATACATAAAAGACACAATGGCTGTGTTATATTGTCTGGTGAATGTATAAAACCATAAGCTAAATACTCACTGGAGTATTGTCGACATGTTTTCTCCGTCGCCGTAGCCATGGGTAATCTGTGCAGAAGAAATTTAATATATTAATGATATATATATATATATATATATATATATATATATATATATATATATATATATATATATATATATATATATATATATATATATATATATCCATATGGAGCTCGGCCGTGAAGCCTGCATTTAATATTGAGGATAAATCCCAGAGCCACGAGAAACGGATGTAGCATCTTTTAATTTTTCACTACGTTTCGAAAACTACAAGTTTTCATCTTCAGGCTAGAATAAGTTTACAAAGTTAATATGCATAAAGAAAACTTGAAAAGGCCAACAAGACATTATTTTACAGGTGACCAATTACAGAATATCAGTAGAAAGTACTACAAGTTAAATTAAATATGACTTGGCAACAGTTAAATATGCTTTAAGACCGACTCAAAAATTAGTTATGATGTTGAATCTTTATTTACTAACATTCCCCTAAACTATACAATCAGTTTAATATTAAATAAGGTATTCCATTCCCAAAATACTTTTCATGGATTTTCACGAAGCCAATTAAAAAAAGCGCTGGAATTAAGTCTTTCTGAATCTTGGTTCACGTTTAATAATAAAGTTTACTGCCAGATCGATGGTGTTGCAATGGGTTTTCCAATGGGACCACTTGCAGCTGACTTTTTTATGACACATCTCGAAGATCAAATGTTTTCCACTAATTTAGATTACAAACCCTCCTTCTACCGCCGTTTTGTTGATGATTCCTTGGCAGTTTTTAATAATCCTGCACATAGCCAACTTTTCTTTAATTTTTTGAACACTTTACACCCTAACATCAAATTCACCATGGAAGTCGAGTCAAATGATAAGATGCCCTTTCTTGACCTTTTAATCAACCGAGATAATGACCAACGAAAGATTCAAACAACCATTTACAGAAAAAAAACATTCACAGGACTAGGTTTGAACTACTTTAGTTTTTGTGATTTCAGTTATAAAATATCCACAGTAAAAACTTTAATACATAGAAGTTTCTCGCTATCATCCACTTACCAATCAATCCATAATGAATTTATTTTTCTTAGGAAGTATTTTATAAATAATTTATTTCCTTCTGACCTATATGATAGAGTTTTAAAAAAGCTATTTGATAATCTCATTGACCCCCCTCAACCCTGCATAAAAGTTCCTAAAATGCCCATATATTTACTAATTTCAGAGATGGGTTTTTTGAACGATACTTTTAAAAGAAAAATCTTATTTATTTATAAAAGATATTTTCCCCAAATCAACCCCAAAATAGTTTTTATAAACAAACTATCGATAGGAAGTTTCTTTAACAGTAAAGATCCTATCTCTTTGGAGTTCCGCAGTGATAATGTCTATTTATTTAAATGTCCCAGTTGTACTGGAGCCTCTTACATTGGTAGCACTGTTAGGTCTCTTGGAGCTAGGTTCTCTGCTCATATGGGGATTAGTTGGCGTACAAGCAAAATATTAAATAGAAAGGAAAAGTCATCTATTAGGGAACACACCATAAGCTGTAAAACTAACATTTCTATTGAGAATTTTAAAGTATTAGCCTTTAACAACAACAAACATTGCCTAAGAACCCTCGAATCTCTATATATAAAACACTACAAACCTACACTCAATGAAGATTTAAGTGCAATATCATTATTAATTAACTAATTTTAACTACAGTTTGTTAGTTGGTTTGCCTTTTAATAAACCAACCGTCAATGTAACCTATATATATACTAGCCCCTTTGTTAAACCTACCATTCACTCTCTAGGATGGATCCGCTTTAGTAAGTACCCAAATTTTCCGTTTTTATATTAAATGTTTTTAACTGTTAGTCTTTACAAAATTTAATAATAATAAAAAAAAAAAGTTTAAATTTATTATCTTTAAATAATGCCAGGTCAATTTCTCTTAGTTTGTAATTAATTTCTGCAATAATCTTTAAATTTATGAACTAATTTTTGAGTCGGTCTTAAAGCAAATTTAACTGTTGCCAAGTCATATTTAATTTAACTTGTAGTACTTTCTACTGATATTCTGTAATTGGTCACCTGTAAAATAATGTCTTGTTGGCCTTTTCAAGTTTTCTTTATGCATATTAACTTTGTAAACTTATTCTAGCCTGAAGATGAAAACTTGTAGTTTTCGAAACGTAGTGAAAAATTAAAAGATGCTACATCCGTTTCTCGTGGCTCTGGGATTTATCCTCAATATTATATATATATATATATATATATATATATATATATATATATATCATTAATATATTAAATTTCTTCTGCACAGATTACCCATGGCTACGGCGACGGAGAAAACATGTCGACAATACTCCAGTGAGTATTTAGCTTATGGTTTTATACATTCACCAGACAATATAACACAGCCATTGTGTCTTTTATGTATGGCTACACTTTCTAATGATAGTATGCGACCAAGTAAGCTTAAAATACATTTGGAGAATAAGCACAGGACAAAAAAGACGTCTGAAAGACCCAGAAACAACATCCATTCCCTGTGCAGAGCACCGAGTCTGTGCCCAACACCAACTCCTATTAGAGTCGGCCACGAAAATTTCAGACATGTCCAATAAATAGAAACGCTCATAAAAATAGCTGCATTGAAAATTTTGTTTTCCTTTTTTGTGCTAAATACTTGCCCTTGATGGTAAATATTTGACACCAAAAAAGAACCGCAAAACAATGCAACTATTTTATGAGCGTTTCTATTAATTGGACATGTCCGAAATTTTCGTTGTTGATTGTTCATCCTAGTAGTCTGTACCTGTACCTAAATGCAAAACAGCAGAAATGTACTCCCTCAGGGGGTAGATCTGCATTAATTTTAGTAATATATACATGTATATATTACTCAAATAAATGCAGATACAAAACGATGAGTGCAATCATCAGAATCTAAGATTAAAAGCTAATCTCGTAAATAAGCCCTAAGTGAAACCGAAGTGAAAAATATGATTTGGTGTAGGCCTAACAATGGTACACTTTACTTACAAACAAAAATGCTCAGTTATTTACTTATAAAAGTCTTATATTATTGTGCTTGTGGCAATCTATTATAATTTTAAAAACTAGTAAAATTACTACAACTTCGCAGTATTAGGGTAAACAAATAAAAGCTACTTACATACTATAACGCCGAACCACCTGATAAACAGACTGTAAGGATTTAAAGTTTCACCTGAAGTATTTTCATCAAGCCAACAACGGGGCCAGGCGCATATCGATCAAGCGCACAATGGAGTGCGCCGCAGAATGAGCTTGTAAGATGCAAAATATTTGTTTACAGATTAATGTAAATCCTATTATGCTAATAAAATATTTTAAAAAAGGGAAAATATATGTATTAATATTTTAAAATGTAATTCAACTGCATAAATTAAAATTAGGTACTGCCCTAACTATAATTCAGGTTTCAATAGGTTGAGTCCTGTGGCCCCCTTCATGGATCTGTGGCCCCTCTAAAGCTTAAAATTTTCCTGTGGCCCCCTTCAGATGTGCCATGGCCCCCGGTTGGGAAACCCTGAGCTACATCACCAAAACATAAACCACCACCACGTACTCCACCACCAACTAAACTACTTACATCTTCAGCATATCACCTACAGCACCACCACCTACACCTCTACGCCTGTATCATCTACACCACCAAACCTACACCGACTACAACACAACCCCCTACGTGGAGTAGGGGGTTGTGTTGTGTTGTGTACCTACACCACCACTACCTACACCACCACTACGTACAACACAACACCTACACCACCAACACCGCCTACTACACCACTACCTACTACACCACCACCTATTAACCACCACCTGCACCACTAACACTTACACCACCAGCTACACAACCACCAGCTAAACCATCTACATACACCTAGATCATTATCCCTATACCACCACCTAATTCACCTACACCACCACCACCTACAATACCATTACCTAAACAACCACCCTTACTCCACCATAACCTACATCATCACCACCTACACCACTACTACCTACACCACTACCATCTATCCCACCACCACCTACCGCACCACCATCTACAACAAGATCACCTACACCACCACTACCTAAACTACCACCACCTACACAACACTCACCTTCACCACCACCACATACACTACCACCACATACACCACCACCTACACTATCTGCACCACCATTACCTACAACCCCACTAACTACAACACCTACAACAAAAACACTTAAAAATACTACCACCTACCCCAATTGCACTCACCCTTCCACGACATACCCCACCACCTACCCCAGAACTCCTACACCACCCCCACCCTACACTACCTACCACACCACCATCTACAACAACATCACCTACAGCACCACTACCTAAACTACCACCACCTACACAACACTCACCTTCACCACCACCACATATACCACCACCACTTACACTAACACCACCTACACCAACACCACCTACACCAACACCACCACATACACTATCTGCACCACCATTACCTACAATCCCACTAACTACAACACCTACAACAAAAACACTTAAAAATACTACCACCTACCCCAACTGCACTCACCCTTCCACCACATACCCCACCACCTACCCCAGAACACTTACACCACCCCCACCCCCTACACCACCACGCCTACTCTACCACCACCTGCACCACTACCACCTACACCACCCAAAATTCTCCCGGGAATTATTTGTTTTGGCAATAACATCATAACGTTGTAATACCATTGGTAATGACATTCTAACTATTCAGCCGATTCTAACGCTATTTGAAACCCATATGTTCTCTTATATTATCTTTTGAATAATAAATTGCTATGGTCCTCCGAAGGTTAGTCCGTGAATTATTGAAAGTTTTGAATGTCTTAAGGTCATAAATCAGTATAAGTGAAAGCACGCGACTTTTTGGCCAGCAGACATTGTTGTTCTTTATTCTTTGCTCTTGAGATTTTTCGCACCTCACAATAGCACTCAATCCTTATTTACCCTATTTTTACCATACACATGGTAGCTGAATAGGCACCACGTATATCCCACACCCAATAGCGAAAGCACCTCTTAGATTTAAACATTTTGAAGGGGGGGGGGGGGTAAGGGATTCAGAGTCTGAGTAAATTTTAGTCTTTGTCAAAGAGGCCCGAGCGGTCCTCCGTGCGAGACTCTGAGTTCAGACTTGAGAAAGTAGATGAAAATGGATAGATTTCAGAGGCTAAATTTGAACCTTCCCCATCAGGAGGTCGACATGGGTAAAACATCGGAAGGCCAGAGGTCCTCCCGACCCCATTAGTGCTTCATGAGCAATTTAGTGCTGTCTTTCTTATCAAAAGGATTCAGGGTGAGTTCTTGCCGTGTCCAACCTCCCGTTCTCTCAGCTCTGAACCCGCGTCCTAGCCAGTCTTTCGTGGTCGCTTTCTCCCCATTCTCTAGCCGGGATGCTGCTTCGCCAGACTTGATTTCACGCTGTAATGCCGCTTAAGGCCGCCGAATGGACTTGACATTCAGTGACGGAGAACCATCCGACGAAATGTTAAAGTTAGTGAGTTCCGTTCTGCTTTCGCTTCATGTAAGGACACCCCCCTGGGCCCGACGCTATCCTGCATGACATGCTTCACAAACTAGGTGAGCGAGGTCTCGCTTTTTTTATATATTTCATCAACAGGTTGAGTACAGAGGATAACCACCAGACTACTCACGAATGGTTAAGTGGCTCGCTTTTCAAAATCGGGGAGAGATCACTTTACCTCGGATGGTATTCGCCATAATTCTCTCGTTTTCTGCGTGCGCAGGTCAGTAGAGAATTTAGTAAATGATAGAGTAGCCTTTTTCTTAGAGAGTGGAGGCCACCTGTTTCTGCACAGTGGGGATTCCGCAAATTCTACTCCATGTTGTATAGTCTATTCCGGGTAGGAAGTGCCTTCTGTGAGGTTTTGTTTCGCAGAGAGCATTACACTACACTATTTTCTTCTCGGAGAAGGCCTATGATGATGCTACGGTATCAGAGACCATCCACACTATATGGGCAAAGGGTTGCCTTCCAATTTTCATATTTGAATTTCTCCAAGATCTTTGATTCAGCGTAGGTGTAGGAGAAGTCCTCTCCTGCCCCAGACAGCAAAGAGAGGAAATGTCATCAATACAACAATCTTTGCTCTGAGCATCAAAGGTATCACCTGGGTGCTGCTAGAAGATCTCGCTACGTACTCCGTATACAACATTTCGATTTATTTTACTGGGACCAAGATTCCAACACTAGAATGTTAACTCCTCCATCATGGATTTAATCGTATTTGGTTCTGCTCAGGACACCATCATTGATGCTACCACCATTAACTATTTTTCAACAAACCTCTGCTCCAAAAGCTTCCATAGCGAAAGGAGTACTGCAAATAACGTTTACGGAGCACACTTCGTGTTATGTTGGATCATTCTCAATGTATGTTGACTAGGGGTCGGCTTTCACGCCCTAGTCCTTTTGACTAAGGTCAGAGAATTTCTACCAGGCGCTGTATCAATTTTCACGGAGAGCTGTTTGCATTACACGGCCCCCACATCTCCTGCGGGTTAGGCCTGGAAGGCATTTTCCTTCAATGGAATTGCAGCGGACTCTGGGCCAACTGGGAGGAGCTACAGAGGCTCGTATCCTCTCATTCCCCATTAGCTATTTTACAGGAGGCCATGTTAGGCGTGTACCCCATGCCCACTCTCCCGGGGTATAAGGGCTCTGCGACCCCACCACCAAGAGACAGGGGCCGGATAGAAGGATGCGCTATTTACAGCTGATATGATGGCTCCGTTCTTCTCTTTGCTTTAGATACCTCCTTTCAGGCAGTAGCTGTGCAGCTCCACCTGGATAGGTAGCATACGGCTATTTCTGCGTACATTCCACCGTCAGACGACTTCGACGTGAGGGACTTCCGCCGCGTCGTGGCACGGTTGCCGCGGCCCTTTCTCTTGCTCGGAGATCTGAACGGTAGACACTCGATCTGGGGAGACTGGACAATTAATCTCAGGGTTCAAGTCCTTCCTGACCTGATCGAGGAGCTAGGGATAGGTGTCCTAAATGTGCATGGGTTTACGCATCACTACCGGAGAAGCGCTTCATTTTACTGCCTTAATGTATCTTTGTGCTCTCCGGATGCACAGCATGATTTTGATTTGGGTAGTGGTCGATGATCTCCATGGTAGTGATTCAAATATTTTCTGGGCCGTAGCTGGCCGAAAGCCCGCCCGATGGTACTTGGCGCGGGCGCTGGGGTCTGCATTTCAGGAAATGAGTGAATTCTCTATCTCAGTCGAAGAGTTTAGGTCGGTAGATGAGGCCGTTGAGTTCTCCTCCCGCAACCTCATCGCCGCGAGCCTAACTACTATTGTTAGAAGGTCTGGCCGTTTTGCACGCCGACCACTCCCGTGGTGGTCAGCCGAGTGTGAGACGGCCCTCAAACAGAAGCGCTATGCTAACATGTGCTATGAGCGCCGCTCAACGATTTCACTGTCAGGGAATTACGTCGGGATAGGGCTAGGTTCCGGTATATTTCGAAGCACGCACGCCGCTCTTGGCAGGCATACGTGTCTTCATTTAACGGGAAGACCCTTCTAGCAGTGGTGTGTAAACGAGTCAAAAGGAATAGGGGCAAGTTCTCGCTGGACCCCCATCCCGTTCTACGGGACCATGGGACCGCAACCTCAGACCCTGCGTCCGTGGCGGAGTCCTTAGCGACTCCTTTCTCTGCATTCTCAAGCCAGGATGATGGTCTGCCAGCATTTGATGCACGTTTTCATGTCGCAGAAAGCAGCGGATTGGATTTTAGCTCAAGAGGTGGAGAACCCGTCAACGACAGGTTTACTCTGTGCGAGTTGTGCTCCGCTCTTGCTTCGTGCGCGGACACCGCCCCTGGTACGAACGATGTTTCGTACGCCATGCTTCGACACCTATATGAGCGAGGCATGGCCTTCCTGTTAGATTTGTTCTACAGGATCTGGGTAGAGGGTAATCGCCAAGATTCCTGGCGAATCGCTACTGTGCTAGCTTTTCGCAAACCAAGTAGAGATCATGCTACCCCGGCCAGTATCAGCCCAATCTCTCTGAACTCTTGCGTGTGAAGATTGATGGAAAAAAGGCAAATGTAAGATTAGCCTTTTCTCTGTACAGCGGAGGCCACCTGTCTTCTGCACAGAGCGGCTTCTGCAACTTCCACTCTACGTTAGATGCTCTGCTCCGACTAGAAAATGCTATCTGCTAGGCCTTCCTTCGGAGAAGTCACTTCGCCACGGTGTTTTTTGATCTGGATAAGGCCTATAATACCGCATTGCGATATGGTATCATGAAGACTCTCCACACGATAGGAGAAGGGGACGCCTCCCATTTTTTATACCTGAATTTTTGCGAGATCATCGATTCCAGGTACGGGTGGAGGGGAGCCCTCTCCAGCCCAATGGAGCAGGAAGCGTGTGTCCCAAAGAAAGTGTCTCTAGTGTCACTCTCTTTGCCTTGAGCATCAACGGCATCACCTCGGTGCTGCAGGAAGATATTCTCGCTACGCTCTACGTGGAAGACCTTTCGATCTCTTTTGGCGCGGCCCAGATGACAACTCTGCAGCGACGAATCCAAAAGGCATTGAACAGCGTCTCTCGCCATGCCGAAGAGCACAGGTTTCGGTTTTCCTTGGCCACGACTAAGGTTTAAACTTCTGCCGCCATCCACGGCTCCACCCTGACCCAGATTTGTTTCTCAATGTGGTACGCCTGGAAGTTATTGAATCGCACTGTTTCCTTGGTCTTGTATTTGACCGACGCCTCACTCAGGAGGCTCATATTCGCAGCCTTAGGGTCTATTGTACCCGCGCCATGGATATTCTTTGTTCCGTGCCTTCAGCACTTGGGGCGCTGATAAGGCTCTTGAGTGTTCTTGGAATATTGAAATCTCCGCACCCTCTGGTTTGCGATATCCGCGACGCGACAGTCTTGGCGAGCTGGGCGGATGTCGAGATTATATTTTGCTGGTTTCCTGGACATTTAGGAATTTCGAGGAATGAACACGTCAGTGAGGGTGGGAATACGACTACATGGCAGGAATACGAACAGCTCTCCTGGCTTATTAGCAAAGAAGATGGGAGACGGTCGATGGGAACTTAAAGTTGCGTGCCATTACGCCGCGACTGTTTCCATGGACATATCCCACAATCCCGCGACGACTTCAGGTTGCTTTCTGTCGTCTCTTTGTGGATACACTCGTGGGACGCACCGCCATTTGATGGAGCGCTCAACTGCGCCCTACTGTGAAGACTGCGTTGTCCCCAAGACTGTTGGCACATTCTTGTTAAATGTCCCAGTCTGGGCAATCTTCGCGCATGTTAACTGTCGCGGTACCGGGATGAGCGGAGTCGCTACCGTCGGGACGAGTTCGTTCACTTTGACTTGTGGACTTTATGACTCTTTGAAGGAGTCCTTCCTTCTCCCTTTTTATTTAACTAGGTTTTTTGGTTGTTTTCTTTGTAGGTCGCACGTTCCTGCACCAGGGAGAGGCGTACCTGCCCCTGACGCCGGTGCTTGCCTCCGGCTTTTTGCATTTTTCATTTTTTGATTGTTATTGTTTTCTTTTGTTTCTCACGTTGTTATTTTAAATTAGCCTAGTACTAGACAATCGTGAGTACGGTGACTTATGCCCAAGTAGGAAGTCGCCAGAAGGGCTTCTAAAATTAAATTAAAATGTACTGCATGTCTGTTTGTTTAGAACTGGATGCTTTTACCGGGGATTGGGTAATACCAATGCGCAGGAATGCGCTTACATGGCCCGGCCACCTTATTTGTCCATATTAAATTGCTCTTTGTTTCAAAATGATGGAGAACATTAATTATTATATTATCTTTTGCAACGAAAAATATACAACGAAACCCTACTTCGAGGCTAAGAACGAGGAAAGTAGATAGATCAAGTAAAAAAAAAAATCAGATTTCTTATATTGTTCTTATATACCCTGATTTTCAAAATCAAAGAAAAACTATATTTAGCTGTAGGCCCATTTTTTCAATTAATTCCAACCTAATTATTTTTTGGTAAGGCTTCTTCTACCAGGATTCATCACTGAAGCATATCCTCTTAATTGCATTTTTGCACTCTTTCCGATGGTACTAAATTCAATTTTGTGGCTTTCGTTTTGAGGCCTCCCCACAAAATAAGATTCTGTGTTGATTTTTCGAAGGCAGCCGGTTTTTTTTTATTTTCAGTCTACATATACTGTTTCCTTCAATAGTAGTGATTTATCTAGGTTGGTTTAAGTTAGTTGTACTGCAGTGCTGTTTATCTAGCACCGGTCTCTTTTACCTGGGCGTGGATAATACTCATGCGCAGAAATTCGCTTACATGGCTCGCCCACGTTGTTTGTCCATATTAAATTGCTATTTTTGCGATCCCGTTCTATTACCGAGTAGTTTTTCTCACGCGGTAATAGTTTTCTACTCGCGTATGCCACAGGGTGGCTTTCTCCGCTATCGGCGTACTGGAGGAGTACCTATCCGAGGCCTTCGTCGCTGGCATCTGTCCGGATGCCGAAGGGCTTACTGGGGTTTGTGAACCTCAAAATGGGGACGAACGCCAGTTTGTCTTTTAGTTGCTGGAACCTTGATGTGGCCTTGGGGTCCCAGACTAGGGAATCCGGGGCCCTTTTCTGCAACATTGCACGCAATGGGTTGGAGGCAGAAATGGATGCAAAATTGGGGACGAGAACGGTAGAACAACGCCGACTCCATAGATGACCGGAGCTGTTTCTTACTGCGGGGAAGGGGAGTAGGAAAAAGGGAAAATAAAAAATACTAGCGTAGGGGAGTTGCGAACAGCCTCCCGCGTCGCTGGACTACTGTCAGCCATAGGCGAATCCAATCGGCCATCCTGAGTCTCAAAAAAGATTCATTCAAACGAAGTTTTTAAGCCGCTCGCCTGCACTTCTCGTACGCTATAGTAGTGACGTATAGATTGCCAAAGTAAAATGAACGATGGGGCAAGTCGTCCGTAATTCTTAGCATCATCCGGTTGTAATTGCCGCATGCAGTTACAAGCCCAAAGACGGGGCGCTTGAACTGCATGAGTCATTTGTAGGCGGGGAATGCCGTGTATTTTCATACACTTTCACGGAAGAGAATCTGGTTATAGGCCAGGCAGAGAGCTAACTCTGAGATGTACTTGGCCTCCTAGAATAGATGAAGGTTCTCGTCGATCAGGGGGATGGGCGCTGCGTCGAAAACCGTCACTGAGTTTAACTTTCTGAAGTCTACGTACATTCGGAAAGAGTGGCTGGGTTTTCGAACCATGACAATAGGCGAACAGAAATCCGATTTCGAGGGCTCGATGATATCGAGTTTAAGCAAGTTATTTCCCTCAGAATTGAAGGCTTGCCTCAGGTGGATGGGAAGAGGATACGGCTTTGAACGGTTAGGTTCTTGCGTAGTAAAAACGATGTCATCATCTCAGAAAGGACGTTACCGAAGTCGTTCAGCAGCTGCTGCACCTGACTATTCTGGTAAGGGGCTAACCCGAGGTAGAGGTTTAGCGCCGGGGAGTATGATTCTGGAGCCTCAGGTAGAGATGGGAGAGGGCAGTCGCCATATTGTTCGATTCAAACCACCTAAGCAACGTTGAGGTGGTCAGAGGGATACGACGCTTCCAGGGGGAGGGGACTCTTCGTCAAGAGCCACAAAATTATTACTATTCGCACGGCGTTGGTATTTCTTCAACATGTTTACGTGAATACCTTATCTCCAGAAGGAGTCCGAATAAGGTAATCTATGAGACCTTTGGCCTCAAGGAAGGGGCAAGGGGCCCTTCTACTGACTAAGAAGCTTGTTGCTCTCCATGGGAAGTAGCAACAGCACCTCCTGATCAGGCTTAAATATTCTTTCCTTTGATTTTAGGTCGAAATACGTAATATATTTCTCCAGGTTCACATCTGCCTTCTTGTAAGCGATGTCCGCAAAGGTCTCCAGGCGTTTCCTAGGGTCCAGGAGGTAGGAGTAAGAGGAGTGAATTTCCTTCTCCAGTTTGGAGTTAGCAAAGAATTCTTTGAAGATGCAGAGGTGGCCTCGCATATACGGCCATATAATAATTCAAAGAGGGCGAAACCGTGGGTCCTGTGGGGGATCTTCATGTACGCAAAAAGTGTCGCTGGGTGGAAAGGAGTGGTAAACAGAGGCTTTACCATTAGGAGTTGTCCGACATACTCCATAAGCTGGAAGGTAAACTGTCTGCCTCTGTCGCACAACATCTCGTTAGGGCTTAAAGTGCCTTTTGGCAGATGTCTTTTGATAGACATCGCACAATTTGCAGTAATCTGCCATATCCTTGGCCACACCTGGCCAAAAGAAATACTTAAAAACCCTCTGGGAGGTTTTGTTATTACTCAAGTGCCCAGAAAAAAGGCTATCATGCACGAGCCTAAGAACTTGGAGAACGTACGAACGGGAGACACATAAGGACTGGGATACGGGGTCAGTTCCTTCAGAACAGGAGCGATACAGATCATCCCTTATGACGTTGGATACCTTCTTATCTCCACAGGTGGAACCTTGGACCTTATTCCGTGCCTTCTCCCAAAGAGGTTAGAGAGTTGCGTACCCCTTCTTGGTGCGGGCAAAATCTTCACTCTGGAGAACGTCAAACTCTGGATCGAAGGGGTTTCGATGGAAAGGGAGCCTGGGGTTCTTTTGTGGGCTGAGCCCGCATGATAATAATGGGCTGTACCATGGGATCTCGGGTGACTTGGGGGCTCTGACCAATGAGCACCAAGCATAACTTGATTGGATCTGCTACCACTTTGACCCAACTAGACATATATGAACACTCGATGTGGCATTTAACAATGGGGAAGCTAATTGCTCGGCCCAGATAATCGTGGACCAGTGTAAATTTTTGGTTCGGGACCAACCGGGAAGAGGAAATCCTGGATACGACCATTTCAGGTGGAACCGGTGTCTCGAACAAGGGTAGACACGCGACATCCATTGACGGTTCCATTCTCGAAGTTTAAACCACCGGGGGAGCTCTTATTGAAAATAAAATTTACGTGGTATCCGGGGGTGCTGGTGGAGGAGAGAGGAGCGGGGGCTTCCAGGAGTGGCGATGGAGGAACAGGAGTGGCACTAATTTGGTGCACCTGGTGAGAGGGTGCACTTCTGAATTGTGAATTCTGGGGAAAGTTTGCACGCCCATGCCCTTCAATTCCACAGGAGAAACAGATCATTTGCCTTCGGGGTTTACGATGACGAAGGGGGCGTCGTAATCAGAGGTTTGATATTCCTGGGTTCTGATGGAGGGAGATCTGGGCTTCGAGCGGTCAATAATCTTTAAGAATTTGGGGTTATTCCGTGGAGGGAGTCTGGAATTACCGATCTTGGACTTAGAGGTACGACGTGGGAGGTTTCTTGTTGAACTTAGAGTATAGGTTTAAGCTATAGGCGTACACGTCTGCTTCTTCCAAGCACAAATGAATGGCAGACAAAGCTTGTCCTTCACAAATGAGCGTATTTCGGGGGCCAAGGAAGCCAAACATTGTTTTTTTTTTAATACAAAGTCCAGAAGGGACTCGTATTCTAGGGAGACTTTACATGACTCAAGCCAAAATTGGAGGTTCCTTTGAAGGATAAACCAAACTGTGGGAATGTTTGTCCAGGTCCAATTCTCACTTGACGGAAACGACCACGGTAAAAGTCCGGTGCCCTATTTACGGCGGGCAGGAGTTCGGAATTGAGGGTGGAATAATCAACGGTGAATTCAGACGGGATGGAAATAAAGATATCGCGCAGCGAGGTACTAAGAAGGGATAGTAATCTGGCGACACCATCTGACTCGATATCCCAATTATTAATTTCGAAGATCTTTTCGAAATGCGTGAAGTAGGACCCGAAGTTCTCTCCTTCCTTGGAAACTGGGAGTTTAACTTATGGAGACAGCGTAAGCAGTCTGGGAGCTAACAGACATTGTCTCCAATCGATTTCGGCTTAATTCGAGGTCGTTTTGTCTTATCCTCTTGCGTTCTGCTATCCTTCTTCAGACCTTCCTATCTTCTATATATGCTCTGCTCTTTTCCATTCCTCGTTGTTCTTTATCTAATCCTCTTCTTTCCTCTCTCTTTCATTTATCTCCTCTTCCTGTATATAAGATAGGAGGTTATTTCTAGTGAGGCCTAACGACTCACCTTGGCTTTATAAATTGTTCAAACGAAGACATCGTCTATGCTGGGAAAATGTGGCACGCGAGCGAGTTGGTCTGTGTGAGCCCGAAAAAAAGTTCTGGGTAATCTTATTAGAGGCTGGCTTGTACTCCAAAAAAAATAATTACTAGAATGACTAAATTGAGGCTCAATGTGTAATAAGCAGTCATTCGTGACTGAGATGGTTTGAAAACCCTTAATCCGTACGGGTGATTAGCTTTGGTTTCAGCAGGGTTGATTCCGAGAAATTCTGCAAACAAGTTAATCAGAGTCACACGCATAAAATAAATAAATCTTCGATTTAAGCTGAACGCACTTTCGGCCAGAATAAAGAACACTCACAGCTGCCCAATGGAACACTCGCCTCGAATTCGAATTCGGGTCCTGTGTAGTCCTCGATCGAAAATTAGGCTCCCCTTTCCACGATATAGTCACAGAGGAGCCTTTCCAGGATTGTGTTTAGCCGAAGGTTCAAGATCTTGAATTGTAGACCCCTGAGCCAAACCTTATCGAAGGCCTTTTGTACATGTCGCAGTACCATGTGTACGTATTTCTGCTCAGCTTTACTGCTGGCGAGTTTTTTCGTTTGGAGGGCGAGGGCGGTTTCCGTTCCCCCCTCTACTACAAAACCCATGCTGTTGCGGGTTGGGAGCTCCTTGTTCGGCTTAATGTTCTTGAAGCCGGTCAGCCAGGAGCTTCTCGTAGATCTTCGCCACAAACTCAAGCAGTGAGATTGGCCTGTAATTGACCATTTGATCAGGTGGTTTACCTTTCTTAGGTATAAAGATTATTTTAGCAATCTTTAAGCCGTCTGGGAAGTAATCCGTATTCAGGGAAGTATTGAAGATGTTTGTAATTCCCTGAATGATCGGCTGTGGGGTATTTACTAAGTTGCATTTAGTAATGCCCGTCCAGCCTGGCGCCCTTTGTTCAAAAGACTTTACAGTGGCATTGACCTACTGAGGTGTTATAAGGCGGCCTTGGTGATGTGGGTGCGTTTGATGTTTGATCTGATTCAAGTCTTTTATCAATTGACCTTCGAATTCCTGGTCGAACTCTTCATTGACTTCTGGAGTGATACTGGCGACATTTTTCCAGTACGTTTGAAATCTTCTTCCAGAACCACCGTTTCCTCTTTATAATCCCCGTTTTCTTTACTTCGAGATTTCGCTTTGCCTGTTTGACCTTTTAATTTTCTGATTTGCGGCCAGAATTTAGCCGGGCTCAACTCGCTATCGACTGTCGATTAAGTTGTTCCATATTTCCTCCTTGGAGGTTGATAGCGTCTTTAAGCTCAGCGCTTAGGTGCCGTAGTATAGAGCTTCTCTCACGGTTTGGACCTGCCCGTCTTATCTCATCATACACCTTCCTGAGAACACGAGTGATCAGCCTCATTTTCTCTGTCCATCTGAGTTGAAGATGGGTTTTGTGCCCTGTCTAAGTACACACGCGGTCTGCTTCTAGAATATACAGAATTACCCTCTCCAGCTCTTTGTCTATCTCATCAAAGGTTACATCGCTCAGGTCAGTTGGAGCATATTGACTGAGTTGTTTCTTGTAACGTTCCCAGTTGGCCGAGGCGTAGTTTTTTCGGGGAGTGACTGGTAGCTGAATCGGCGCTAGCGAGATTGTGGTGAGGATCGCTATGTGATCACTGGGGACTATTGGGCCCGGCTCGCAATAGTAGTTGAAGGGGAAGCCTTCACTTGTTAAGAATATGTCTGGTTTAATGGCTGATATGGAAGTGATATAGATCGGAAAATCCGGCCCTATTCTTTGGATGTTTCTTCTTCCCAAAATCAATGCCAAGTTTCGGCCTCTTTCGTTGGTTCTACCATAGTCCACCGCACGACATCTGGCATTGAGGTTGCCCCTTAGGAATGCCATTCTGCGATGCCCAAACACCGTGTAGAAGTTTTTCTTATTGACAGCTATCGCAGCACCATCAAACCTCCCCTGTGAAGGACTCTTCATAACCACTCTGTAGCCAGGTATTTCGAATTTGACCAGATGAAGTGTCAATACCATGCTCATTTATTAATATGATGTCGGGATCAAGCACACGAAATATGTTTCCATATGCCGTTGCTTTCCCCTCCCATCCGTTCACGTTGACTCTCAGAATCCTCATTATGTTGCTTTCTCTCCATATTGTCCTTTTTGTGTTTCTTGGTTGTTTTTTTTTCTTCTTCCCGTTCCTCTTCTTGAATTCGGCATTAAAAACCTACTCACACGTCTCACCATGTAGAACGACGCTTTGGCGAAGCAATGTGTTTTTTACTGCTTCCGTGTCGACGTCAGCATCGAATTCCCACTTAAAGATTTTTGACTAAATGCCTGGGAAGATTTTTCTGGGATCCATATCGTCGGAGAAGCGAAACTGATCACACGCGTAGATAGAGATGTTGATTCTACCTGCATCCAGCCTTTTGTTTTTACCTTTCTTTCCCTTGGCTTTCTTAGTTTGAAGGGCGGCTTCTGAGTCCGATGTAGTCGTCTCTGCTCTTTCATTTTTTTCGTTGTTTCTTTTTTGTTTCAGGACAGTAGTTTTCACTTCTACTGCTTTTTTTATCTTCTCTTTCTTAGTTTTGTTTCCTGTTTAGGGGTTGGCTATATCCTCTGACTATTGGTTTGGTACCATCTGCAATTGCAGGACATCTCCGAAAGGTGGTTGTCCGGAAACCACATCTGGTCCATTCCGTTTTTCGCGAGCATTTGGTTTAGCTCTTTTGCGAATGTACCTGGTCGCGTTATATTCATGACATGCGCGTAGAGTATGCAGGCCAGAATCTGTTGAGTTCTTGTTTTGGATCTTGAGGTAGGTTTTCTTTGCGTCTACTTCTGTGAGTGCCGGCTTCGCTGCTTGGGCATAGGTAGTATTACACCCCCGCGTCTCCTCTTATCTCTTTTCTTGACGTTTCTTTTTAATCACTGCTTCCTTGACTGGACAAGGCATGACCATCGATCTATCTCCCTGTCCACAGTTGGTGCATTTTAGGTATGCGATTCTACATTGTTTCGAATGATGGCCCTTTTCGCTACATTTGGAGTAAGTGTTCAAGGACTCTTTGCAGCCATTCTCTCTTCGAGAGAATGGCCCTATGGGGCAGTTGTCTTCTTATTCTCTCTATTCACTGGTCTGAGAGGTTTTGGTTCTGAGGTAAGAGTTCGAGCTCCTTCTCTTCGAACGATGTTCCATTTATACTTGGGTTCAGTGGGACTCCTTCGTCGTCGCAACTATGAACGTAAACCCGGGCAGGATGGGGGGGGGGTCTCTCAAGGTGTGATTGTATGGCAGACTTCTTGTTGGTTAGAGCGGAATCAACCATCGCTCTCCGCGGGTGCCGCCCATGGAGGGTTTGGGTGTCAAAACTGCATTGGCGTTAACAAAATGGTCAATCAGCTTTAAGAGAAATTTTACGTTTTAAACATAGGCGCTACAAAAATTGGCCAATCATCGGTAAGAAAGGTTTTAAGTGAAAGTTTACGTTCAAACATTTACAAACATAAGCGTCACAGAAATTCATTTGTTATTGAATCACCTTCCACGGAGAAACATTTGTGGAATTGTCCCCAGCAGAGTATAAGAAGAAAATGAACGGGAAACGCAAATCAACAACTCGAAAACACTAAGACATCCACCTAAGAACAACAGGTTAAGGATCTTGACCCTCAACGTGAATGGATGGTAGGGAAAAGCCGTGGCATACGGAAACATATTCCGCGTGCTATATCCCGACATCATACTAATCACGGATCATGGTATCGATACAATCACCAGGTAATTAAAGATACCAGGTTACAGAGTGGTCTCTAAAAATCCATTCTCATGAGAGGTACGACGGTGCTACCGTTGCCGTCAGAAAGAACCTTTCGTTTAGACACCTTCCGGAACTGGACGAGTCATTTGTGGTGGTAGAGCTGCACACTCTAGTGGGCAAGCTCATAATCGCGGCGGCATACCAACCACTTCGAAGAAGGTACCTTCCTCTCACAAGCTTCTATACCCTGTTTCGTCACAGCAGAATGGTGTTCCTTGGGGGCGAACTCAATGCCAGATGCCGAACGACTGGCTATGGTAACACGAATGAAAGAGGCCATAACTTTCAAATGATTGTGCGAAGAAAAAAATCCAAAGGATAGGTCCGGATTTTCGGACCTATATCACCGCTCGGGAAGCAAAAAAGGCCGACATAATCATAACAAGCGATGGCTTTCCCATCAACTACCATAGTGAGCCAGGGCCGACAATTCCCAGCGAAGACATAGCGATCTTGACGACCATTTCACTCGCACCAATCCATCTTCCAATCCCTCTTCGCAAAAGCTACGCTTCGGCCAACTGGGAACGCTACAAGGAAATCCTTGCTAGATATGAACCAGCGGACCTAAACGGATCAAGGCTAAAGAAGATCGACGAGGAGCTGGGAAAGATAACTGCCCACAACATCGAGGCGGATCGCAAGAGTGTACCGATGAAGAGGTACAAGACTCTCCCACAACCCAGATGGACCGAGGAAATGAGAGATATCGCTAGAGTGCACAGGGAGGTGTAGGAAGAAATCGGGAGAGAAGGTACAAATCGGATAAGAAGCTGGCTGCTACGACCCCTCAGCGAAGGACTAAAGCAGGCTATTATCTAGCAACAGGCTGAGATCTGAGACAGTCTGATTAAACAAGTAGACAGCGAGGTGAGACCCGATGAGTTCTGGCGACTTGTAAACAAGTTAAAAGGTCTTCGATATAGAGAAAATACCCACATTGAGGAGGGCGATGACTACTTGGAAGAGAGATTCCGCACATTCTGGAAAGATGTCTTCACGATTACATCAGAAGACAATGCAGAATTCGACCAGGAATTCGAAGGCCAACTGATTGAAGCTTTTAATCAGATTGTGCATCGCACGCACCCACATGCCTATGTCGATGAAGGGAGGGTTTTGGCAGACCATGGCGGACCTATTACACCTGAAGAGGTCATGGCAGTCATAAAAACCTTTAGACAAAAGGCACAGGCTTGATGGGCATCACTAAAAACAACTTGGTGCAGATCATTCAGGGAATCACAAACATCTACAATGCTTCCCTGAATATGGGCTACTTCCCGAACGGTTTCAAGATGGCAAAAATCACCTTTATACCTAAAGGGAGGAAGCCCGATCAACTAGTGGTTTACAGGCTAATATCCTTCCTGGAGATTATAAGCAAAGTCTACGAAAAGCTTCTAGCAAACAGGTTACAAGACCAGCAACACGGGTTCCGCAAGAGAAGGGGGAGTGACACAGCCCTTGCCCTTCTCACCGAATAGCTCGCCCGCTGTAAAGCTGATAGGAAAGACGTACACGTGGTGATGCGATCTGTTTAAAAGGCCTTCGATAAGGTTTGGCTAAGAGGTCTACAATACAAGATCTTAAGCCTCCAGCTAAATCCAATCCTGGAAAGGGTCCTCTGTGACTACATCATGCATAGAAAAGCCCAAATTTCGATCGAGGGCTACAGATGACCGGAGTTCGAACTTGAGGCGGGTGTTCCACAAGGTGGCTGTCTGAGTCCACTGTTGTACCTTGTGTACACACTGGACTTACCTCATCTTTTTTACTTTATATACTTACCACAGATTTTCATTCTTATTGCATCAAATCAAATCAAATTTTCATTGAAAAATAAAAACCACTGTTTTCAACCATAAAAACAAACAAATATATCTAAAAAGAATTCTTATCTCTACCATATTCGCCCTTGCTCAAATGACAACTCTATTGTACATATTTCCCAACTTGACCACCTTCAAATATCCCTCGACTATCAAAAAGTCCTTCCGTTACCCTAAGCCAGAATCGCAAAATAAGGATGCAGGCGTCTATTTAATCCTGTGTAAGGCCCCAAATTGCCCTTCCTTCTATGTGGGAGAGACCAGAAGCTCATTTAATAAACGTATATATGAATATAGGGGGGATATTCGGAGAGCAAGTTATGCTCCTAGTATTTTTAACCATGTGAAAAACGTCAATCATACAATAAATTTCCTTAGTTCCCAAATAATTTACCATTGTAACGATTTTATTAATAAAAGAAAAATGATTGAATGTGCATTAATAGAAGAAATTCCGAATTTCAATCTGTCACTTGTCCCTATGTATCAAATTTCATTTTAAAGGATATTGCAAATTACCTAAAGCTAACGCCTCCAAATTAATGCCAGTTGCCTGTTATTATATATTCCAGTATTTCAGTTTTCCCTTAGTTAACGGTTGAAGATATGAGAAACTACATATCGAAACTAGTCCGGGTTTAATACACTTTATGCTCCAAAAGAGTGGTTTTTATTGTACATTTAATTTACTCGTTATTGAGTGAAACAGTGGTGTCGTGGTATTGTTGTTGTTGCTTTATTATTTTTTTTTGTCAGATAATTTATATGTTCAATGACTTTAGCGCCCCAGTCTGACCCTATTACCTATAAAACACAGCGATACTTCTATATTGGCTGAGTAGACTTTTTAATTACCTTATTATTGAGAGAGTGTCACAGTGTTTAATACGTTTTAAGGAGAGAGCACGTTAAACACGTACAGGATCCATTGAAACACCAGAAATATCCAAAAATAAATATATATTTTAAATTTATCAATTAATTACAAAAATAAAATATTTACAATCACCTAATAAGTTTAACGGAGATAACCATACTTGAAACCGGGCCTATTTCAGAAGCTATTCATGTTCAAATCGAAATAAGCTCCAAGTAAACAAGCCAATTGCCGATTAGTTATTTTATAGTGACCCTTTTAGATTAGCATTGAACTCCAATTTAAGTTTCACTCTTCTAACTGTAAATATGACCGGGTTCAATAACAAATGTCTCTACTTCAGTTAATTTGAGTACCGTAATAAACTCATAATAAAGCAATACAAATATAAATGGTCATTCTGACTTACATGAAAGAAAGGATCAGGGTTGCCGGATGTCACTAGATGGCTTTTATTCCGTTTCGTTGGGTGCAGCAGCCGATTGTAGACTTTCCACGAGATGGGAGGGAGGGAAGGGGATCCGATGTCTAATTCTTCGGTTCTATGTAAAAACGTGGGGGAAAGGAGTTGTACTCTCTGGCTCAAGGAGTGCTATTCTGGATGCTCTTGAAGCCTTTTGTATCCTAGTCTTCTTCGAGGGGTTGCCCATTGGATTTTTGTGTATACGAGGAGATTTTGAATGTTCTTGAAAAATTGGATCTTCCTCGGGTATTGATACTTCTTCTCTCTCCGGTATTAAGATCGTAACTTGAGAGTCACTCGAGGATGACTAGTTCTTCTATTCTCTTACTTGCGAAATTCCTGTTTGGCACTAGGAATGTTGGTCCAGCCAGGCTTCTTACTAAGCCTGTGAAGGATACTTCGCTATGGCACCGATACAAAACGTGACGTTTCTAAGTTATTTCAAAATTGGGTGAAGGACCGATCTTCTCGAACTGGTCCTCAATCGTCTCTCACCGAATAATCGTTTCTTTTTCCTTATGGGGCTTATTTATAGCCTGGCGACCACCCTATCTAAGAGGGAAGGGGCGAAGCTGCAGAGGGAAGAGCGAGGGGTGAGGCCGCAGAGGGAAGAGCGAGGGATGAGGGAAGGGTGGCACCGCGGTGCCCAAGTCGGCTTCTTAATTAGAGGCACCGCCAACCGTCAACTTCCTTGGTGTTCTTTTTGACTGGCACCGCTTTTTGTGGCGATTTAACTACGGGCCTCCGGATCTCGTAGGTAATTTGATCCTTTGAGCGCTGCGTAATGGCCTTTGGTGGTCACCTTGGCACAGCAGCTCGCTCCCGACTACCTATCAAAAAAAGTAGGCCGTTTAACTGTTATTCCGCCGGCTAACGTTCCCACGACTCCCTTCATGTGGCTTGATTCTCTCGCTTTCTGCGC
Source organism: Ceratothoa steindachneri (assembly GCA_963969495.1). Classification (NCBI taxonomy): domain Eukaryota; kingdom Metazoa; phylum Arthropoda; class Malacostraca; order Isopoda; family Cymothoidae; genus Ceratothoa; species Ceratothoa steindachneri. Next base: position 33,294,849 of record OZ018331.1, on the reverse strand, counting down.
AGGGGGACTTTAACATATATGTCCGCCTAGCCCTCCGTGTGGCTTTATGTTGTAATTCCTCTACAAGTGGTTTAGTTTTTTCATTATTTATTATTTGACTGCTCGGAACTCTTGGGTGAAATATATTTGTTATTTACATCCCTCTACCCGGTAAAGGAGGTAACGGTTTCGGTGTGTTCGAAAAACGCCTTCGCTTAGAAAAGGACTGTGAACACTGCCGATCACAGATAACAGCCTAACGGTTAATTTTCATTCACACTCAAGAAAGATAATAAATTTTTTATGGGGGAAAAAATAATTAAATGAGTGATTAAACGTTACAAAAATGATTAATGTGATTCAAGGATTATACAATTTCATAGGACTGAAAATGCTCATCTAAGAGGTAATTTTGAGTCAAATGAGATTCCATAACGTGGTTCCAACACTACAAGGAACCCCCCAAAGCGCATTCTAAATAAATTTGTAAATCTGTCGTTGCTGCAAGGTAAGGTTCTGCTCATTCTTCAGTTCAAAATGGGTGGTATTTGTGATGGTTGTGATACAACGGTGTTTGCGTTTTAGCAGGACTATTATGACTGCCTCGATGCTAAAATTGTTTTTTGCCCCAAACACGAACTACTCCGAAAAGAATAGTTGTGTAAACGGTGCGGTAGCGATGCTGTCTTAGATTGACGCAAACGAGATGGAGACGTCAGTAATATTTGTCGATCCGAAAGCAAATTGAGGGATTGGTTGGAACTAAGTTCCAATGGCGCGTTTCTAGCTCGCTAAAGAGTGCTTTCGGCAGCCATTAATAGAAAAGTGGCAATACAGAAATGGCTAAATAATCGATTCGTCGATCTGTGAAACTAACGTTTTACTTAGACTTCAATCAATTATTGTTAATTATGATTCACCTATGTTATCCCTCCGAGACTTTACTTTAACTTATATTTTAAGAATTTTATTGTTTATTTTATTTTCTAATTTAAATTACCTCCTGCCAGGAAAAATGATACACTTATATTTTGTCGAATGTTTTTATCGTCCTTCTTAAATTCCAGATCAAGCTATGAACTCGTCGTTTTGAGTGCTACCCTCGTCATGCCCAGGCCTACCCCTCACACTTATGACATGCCCTGATCTCGTATCTATATTAAGCTATAAATGTATACTTGCCACATTTAGTCACGTCACAGTTTTGGCTGAATTTCGTTCAGAGAGTAACAATTAAATATATAATTAGTTGAGGAGAGATGTATCTTTTGGGGTATAATTAATTATAACTAATAGCAATTAATTAAATTTGGTGAAATATTTACGACATTGGCGTATTTCAACCTTTAATGTTGAAACATTTTAAAATGGTTTTATTTCAAAAAAGGCGGACCAAATTTCCTAAATATGGCCTTTTCCTTGCCCTTTTAGCTTCGCCGTTAGAATAGGCGATGCAAGGAAGGCCTGGCTGGGGGACGCTCCTCATCCCGTGTACTGCAACGGAAAAAGTGAAGGTTTAGAATACCCAATTGATACCGGGTTCTTTTTAGGACTGTGGGATTGATCCATTGGATACAGTCACTTGATTGGCGGTGGGAGAAGAGCGTCCCACAGCTGGTACCAGATACAGTATAAATGTGGCTACTCGTTGCTATGGTAACCGCATACTTGGCAACTCAGCAGAGCAAAGCCTAGCGACAGCACGCAAGCCTATTCGGTGACTCATAAAACACAAAGAATTATATCGTAATTAACTTACTTTTGTCCGAAACATTTTTAAAAATGTGACTAATTCGGAACACTGGACATTAAATCTAAATGTGGCTAAAAATATTCATTGAAAGCATTTACTTTATATGAACGCAAAAATACTGCTAAAAAACCCTTCGATGCACACTTGATATAAAGAATGAAAAAACAACAAAAAGCAGAGCACAAAACTGTGGTGTTTTAATGAACTGGAGACTATTCTTCAATCCTTAAGTTTATTTGGAAATGCCAAGCAAAAGAGTTTTTGCTTCTTTTTTTTAAGTCTCTACGATCTCTCTTCAAAATGGGATTCTATAATTAAAATAGACGAATCCTGTTTCTCACACAGGTACAAATAGGAGAGAGGCCGTGGATCTTTTGGAACAAATTTGATTGTTTGGCTTAACATAACAAAACACAACATAATTGAACGAAACAAAAGCCGCAAGGGCCTATCAAAGGTCATCTGCATCTGTTAGCGAGCTCTCTATTCAGTGACGTTTTTTGTTTTGTTTTTCGGTGTTATATATTTAAGTTCAGGAAGATAGGGAAAGTTGAGTGTCGCACAAAATATTCAGGGAGTTTTTAATTATATTTTCAATTAAATGGTGAAGTGGCTTCCGTTAGTTTCTGTGTCAGAGCCGCCTAATTTTCTCCCCCCTTTTATTTACACTTTTTCTGATTCCTTGATTGGAGGGTTTCAAAAGGTTTTCTCAGTATGGCTGTTGCTTTGGATGAAGTGAGTATCCACTTTGATGTAAGTAGTATGTATATAGTTTGTGGTTTTTGTGGTGTTGAAAGAAAAGCAAATGTACCTGAATGCCTCTTGTGTAGTGTGACTCGGGAAAATGTGGCTTTTGTAGAGGAGGTGAGTCGGTTGCGTGATGAGTGCAAGAAATTAAGTGAGTTAGTGAATGAAGTGAGAAGGGATGCAACTGTATGCATGAAGAATGTGGCTGGGACAAGGAGGGTGGAAGATAGGCCTAGACTAAGGACTGGAGAGAAAGAAGTGACTGATGTAAGTGAAGATGAATAGTGGGTGAATATGGATAGAACGGATAGGTTAGGAAAGGTTAGGTGTGTGAGTAAGAAGGACATGGAACCTGCTGAGTTCCCTAGGAGAGGAAGAGGTTGAAAGTGATTTGTCTGATGTTGTGGCAGAAAGTGGACGAACTGGTAGTTTGAATAAGAACAGGAGGGAGGGTGAAGCTAGGGCTAAGGGAACTAGGAGGATGACTGAGGTGATTGTGAGGGGTGACTCTCAGAGTAGATATTTAGATAGGAAGTCGAGTGCGAGCAAATGGAAGGTGGTGAGAGTTTGTTTGCTGAGTGCTGGTGCAAATGATGTGTTTGAGAGGTATGATTGTCTGGTCTCTGGGTGTGAGAGGGATGCAGTCGTGATTACGCATGTGGAAGTAAATGATGTAAAGAAGGTGGGTTCATGTGAGTTATGACAGAGGTACAAAATGTTAATAGAAAGGATGAGTGAAAAGCGTTGATTCATGTGTGCTTCCGAGATTGGATGTGGGGATGGAATGGTTGTCTCGTGAAAATGGACTGAATGAGTATGTGAAAGGCCTGTGTGTTGAGTCAGGATTAGTGATTGTAGATGTTTAGAATGGGTTTTATGGAAATAAAGCATTATATGCATTGGATGGACTCCATCTAAGCCGGGTGGGGTTGACGTGTTTTGGCAGGAAACTCGTTACTGATAGTGGTCAGGAAAATATAAGAGTCCGGGGTGGGGCAAGGAAAGGAAAGAGATGCAGAGGAGATAAAGCGGAAGGTATACATTCTAAAAGGGGTGCATCATGGATAGGAGGGCTGAGTTGTCTTTATACCAATACTCGTACTCTTAGAAATAAGAAAAATTAGTTATTTAGTTATATTATTGATGAAGATATAGATATAGTATGTGTAATAGAATCATGGGTTAATGAAAATAAATTTAATAACAACGTGAGTGAATTTGAACTAAAAGGTTATGATATGTACATTAGTCAAGGGAGAGATAGGTCTGGTGGTGGGTTTATTAATTATTTATATCAGAAATAGCATCTTTTCAAATATATATATAACTCTATAAAGCAAGGAGAAGTTGAGTCACTGTGGATAGATATTAGGATCAGTAAAAACAGGATAATACACTTGGGTGCCTTTTACAGAAGTCTCAGACAGACTGACTGTATTGATGAGCTAATGATCAGTGAAATAAGGAAAGGATGTGAAGTAGATACAGTTATTCTTGGTGACTTTAATTTAAATTGTGTGCACTGGGAAGATATGATAGGAAGGGATAGAGCAAGTTGTAAGTTTATAGAATGCTTTGAGGATAATATTTTGACTCAAGTTGTTAATAAGCCAACAAGGGGTGCCAATATCTTAGATCTGGTTCTTTCAAATGATGATCACTTGGTTCAGGAATTGATGTCGGGAAAGCATTGGGAAATAGTGATCATCAGATGGTTCGGTTTAACTTGGGAATAGTGAAAGGTAGAACATCAACAAACTCCACAAATAAATTACGATAAATTACGAACCTTGCTAAATCAGATTAGGTGGGATATAGAATTCAGGAAGAAGAATACTTATGAGGTTTAGGACACTTTTAAGACGAAAACAAAACATAGTCCAGGAGCAGTGTATTCCAATTAAAGCTATTAGGAATAAATGCAGGAAGTCATTGTGGTGGAATCACGAGATAGCTAGGAACATTTATGAGAAGAAAAAAGCATAACAGAGATTACAGAGAGAAAGTACTTTTGACAATTTAAATCATTATAGGTGGACCAGAAATCAGATAAATAAGATTATTAAGAAGAGCAAAAGAGTGAAATAAATTAATTTAGCTCAAAATAATAATAAAGATCAAAAGACTTCTTTAGATATTAGAAAATTAATAACAAATCTAATAGTGATAAAATAGGGCCTATTAGATATGAAAGGGTTTTGAAAGAATCTGATGAAGAAATAGTAGAGGTTCTTAATGATCATTTTTCTTCAGTATTTACAGAAGAGAATCCAGTTATATTAAGTGATGATAATTCGAGGTCAAGGGGCGTAGTGTTGATTACCATTAATGTGAACGGGGAAATAATTAAAGGACTTGTATTGGAGTTAAATACTAGTAAGTCATCAGGCCCAGACCTCATTCATTCTAGGTTACTCAAAGAAGGTGTAGATAGTATTGCAGCAGCTCTTGAGAACATATATACTAGATCACTAGAGTTTGGAGAAATACCCAATGATTGTAAATTATCGAATGTAGTGCTATTTTTTAAAAAAGGGAAGTAAAGAGGATTCGGATAACATTAGGCTGTTAAGCTTAACTTCTATAGCTTGTAAAATTCTTGAGAAGATAGTTAAGAAGATGATTTCTGACCATCTAGAGTATGATAGGTTAATAATATGTGATGCTCAGAATGGGGTTAGAAGGGGTTAATCGTGCCTAACAAATTTACTGGATTTTATGGATAATGTTACTAAACAATTAGATAAGGGAGAGAATGCTAATGTAATTTACTTAGATTTTAGCCAAGCTTTTGATAAGGTTCCACATTGGAGACTAGTTCACAAATTAAAAATGCATGGGATATGTGGTAAAGATTTTAATTGAATAACTGAATGGCCTAAAGACAGGAAACAGAGTTGTGCTGAATGAGGTGAGGTGACAGGGAAGGGACGTTATCAGCGGCGAAACTCAGGGTTCCGTTCTAGGCCCTTTATTATTCATAGTTTATATAAATGATCTTGGGGAGGCTGTAAATGGCAGAGTGTCAATTTTTGCTGATGACACTAAATTGGCAGCTGTAGTCAAAGAATTTGAGGGTAGCTTTAAAGTGCAGAGTGACTCAAATAAGTTATTAGCCGTACTCCGCTTTTTCAAACCAATGTGGTGCGTGTTTCATTGCTAAAAGAAATCCTGGCCTTTTCAAGCCCAGGATCGTCTCTCATTTTGCGAGGTTAAGGAATTGGTCCTGGCGTAACCAGCGCTCCCTGGGACATCCTATGCCTCAATTTTAATGAAGACACCCTCTGTTCCTGGCTCCTCTAAGACTACGAGCACGGTCGTTTCTGCGCCCATTCGGAACCTTCTGCCAATTCTACCCAGCGAGGGCGCTCCCGTGGTGAAGCTGGCTGCGCAAAAGGGTTCACACCTAGTCCCGGCTAAAACCAAGGTTTCCCTCCCTACCCCCAGAATGACCGTTTCCCGTTATTCGAAACGGCTGCGCGCCTCCACCGAGTCGTTAGCCATCAGGAGGCAGCACCCCTGAAAATAGTCGTGAGGCCATCTTCTGGGGTTCCTACACCTGCCTCTCGAAAGGAAGACAACACTAAAGGAACTTCGGTTCCGCCTACACCCAGTGGTAAGCTTACTGACTTGGAGACGCTGTTCCTCCAAAAGAGGGACCCCGCCTCCGAAGCTACCCCGCTCGCCTAAAGTTTCGAAGCGGAGAGAGGAAAAGACTTTCATAGTGAGCCTAACCTCCCCCGATAAGTCCTCGAAGGCGACGGCTCCTTCAGCGCATTTTACGGCTAAAAGCACCCGGAGTTCTGACTCCGGGACGCGTGCTGCCATTCTCCTGAGGGGCTTCTCTTCGAAGAGGGCTCCCGCATCTCCTCCGCGCTAGTCCTGGAGGGCATATTCCTTCAATGGAATTGCCGCGGTCTCCGGGCCAACTGGGAAGAGCTGCGGAGGCTCGTCTCATCCCGTTCCCCTCTAGCTATCTTTACGAGGCGGTTGTGAAGGAAGAAGGATCGGAACAGGAAGTAAATCTTCATTCTTAATTTCTCAGGCTTTTTCCAATCTCCAAGATTTGAGAAGTTGCACTTTACAACCATGAAACATTCAAAACCCTAAAGAAGCTTCACTGTGTGGGCTCCATAAAAGCTTTGTGGGGGCGGGAGGCTGAAAATCCCCGTTATTAATTGAGTCGAAACTTTAATATTTCTCTTACCAGAATATTCACCATTAAAAATAACTATAATTTCCTTCTTCACTCAGTAGATAATTTGTTTAATGTAGATTGAATGCTGTCCGTTCAGACGCTCCTCATAGGAATCAATGCGACAAAAATGACGCATAAATATCAGATGGTATTGAATGAATCTATATCATTTTATTCATATAGATTTTATATAATTTATAATTTGTAGAACCACATTTAATATATTGGGTCATTTATAATATGTGAAATAAAAGAGGTGAAACTTTTTTCGTAAGGAAAGCAATTATAATCCAGATAAATAAAATGTAGTGGTCTATGTATTTGCTTGAAGCTAAGCAGTTAAATATGGATATCAAACAACGAGGAGTTTTGGATGATAAAATGATGTCCGGTTCAAGCGTGATAGAGTGTGGTCTAGAAAGTTTGACAGCAACAATCACGGTGCTCTAGAAGCTTTGGAAGAAGAGGTGTGGTGACAAGTAGTTAGAGGTGGCACCCTCCAGGGTGGCGGCCTGGAGGGAAGTACATAGAGGGACCATCGGCACGAGAGATACACCGATCTCTCGAAGGAGTTTCCTTTCCCTAAACTCTTTGGGTTTTGTGTAAGATTGGGGTCTACGGTGGTATAGGGACCGTCGATATTGCCCGTGGATGTATTGAGAGTCCGCGGAATCCAAGCGCATAATGTCCTGTACACGGCGCAGATCAAGCGCCATCGTCTATGCATTGGTAGTCAAGCGTCGAACAAACAAAGCCGTAGACCATCAGCACCCAAATTGCTGAACCTCACGCCAAGAAAAATGCCCAATGAAACGCATCCTAGCAAAAGAATTAAAACTTCATCCAATAAACTTCAAATAACTCAACAATTAATTATTCCAGACTATCAAAGAATAAGAAATTGCACGTGCAATTATCGAAGGTAGAAATGATAGAAGATTACTTCGCCCCTAATTATGTCAGATGAAGCCAATTTTCACATTACTGAATACGTTAATAAACATAATTACTGATTCCGGTATGTTGAAAAACCCATGATAATTCACAAGCAACCTCTTCATGCACATAATGTTACGGTCTGGTGCGGCAAAAGTAGTTCGAGATCATTGGTCCCTACTTCTTCGAGGATGCTGAGGCAAAAAGAGCGACCGAAACATGGGACACGTGCAGAGAAATGATTATTTATTGCCAGAAATGGAAGATTTTAATATGTATGATTTGTGGTTACAACAAGATGGGGCGACAACACACACAGGGGTTTACCGGGGAAAGAGCCAATCAATAACAGAAAATAGAAAAAAATATATAAAAGTACTACACACTTTTTAAAAAGTGTGTATAACTTTTTACTCTCCACCTATTTCTCTACTCTTCCCATCTCAATCTTCCCTCTCCCTCTAAACCTCATTCTCTGTCCCACTATTTGACACAATCCACCGGGGCGGGGGTTGGGGCAGGATATTTCTGCGCACACCTTGTTTAAGATTTTAAAGTCAACAAATCAACTTTTTTTTTTTTTAAATCTTGAAAAAAAGGTCAGTTTTAAAAATCTCTGAAAAGGAATTCGGAGATTATTTGATCGACGGTTTTCGTTCGTGTTAAAATTTAATCCAAAAGTAGTGGATCGATTTCTACAAAATTATTGGAACACTAGAGCCTTAGCCAGAAGGAAATGATTAGCTTTTGACCAAGATCTGATTAGTATATCCGGATGTATCCGATTAAGTTATATTGGGGAAGTTCCAAACTTTATTTAATTTTGAATTTCTAAATGGATTAGAAACTCATTAACCACTTTAAAATTTTAAATCTAGAAATTTAAAGATAAAATTAAAATTAATATCTGCGGACAGACTTAATATTGGCATACATAAATGATGCATATTGAATGAATACATTAGTATCAATAATATTAACAATAATACATACAATCATACATAAATGAAGCATATTAGGATATTGCTATATGCATATTGTTATCTAAACCTTATGAAAGTGTAGAATTTTATTTGGAACTAAATGTTGGAAATAAATGTTGGAAATTTACTAAGCATTTCTTGGCGGAGATGTGCCCTCTATGAGTCTTATAGTTTTGCAAAACTAAATTCTTTGGGAATGTCTGAAAAATGAGTTGAAATCAATAAATCCTTCAACCTGGAAGAATTAGTAGTCTCTTAGCCTTTCGGGCATAATAATTAATACGAAAGCAATATATCATTTGATTGTGAAAGGACAACTGAAAATCTTTGAGGACACTATTTTGTGTTTAGGATAATTATTGACAGTTAAATATTAATTTGGCATTTGGAAGGATCGCAAACAATGGTCATTTACTAATATGGTGATTTAAACTCCTGGAATATCATGTTCTTAATAAATATTTACCAAATATAAGGAAAAGAATTATAAATAGAGTAATGAATTTTGACTAACAACCCTGTTAGAAATATTTATACGATATACGGATTATTTTAAAATTTTTAAATTAAGTCAATTTTTGATGAAACTCAAAGAGAAACAACCTGTGTCTATTGTACCCTTAAAAAACTCATTGGCTTGGTTTTAAACAAAGTTTGCTACACATCTTTCTAAATATTTATTGGGAAGAGATTTAAGTAGATTCGACTAATTGCTCTTCTTCCAGCATCAACATATATACTCTTGGAACGATCAAAGAATGTGAGATTATATTTGTTCCGCAGTGAAGTGTATAAATAGAAAACTGTTGTAAATTCAGTTGAGTCTTACACATCATTCGAATTGATGAACTGGCTCGCCCACAATCAAACTTTGTGAACACTTTCTATATCCAGAACTTATATGCAATTTACTTTTATGAGTTTCACTCATAATTTATTTAACTCTCTAAAAAGTTCAAATATTTCCTTGATTAAACTTTTCTTTGACCCTAAATATGGTAGCGAATATAATATCAAAACGTGGAAAGCCAAAACTTGAAAATGATGGTTTTATCTAAGTTTTTGATAGATATAATGTGGATAAGGGGGGCGAAAATATAGGTGTGAAAGAGAAGATTCCTATAAAGCAAGAATTCCTGTTTAAAAGGAAGAAGTCGTGAAATATATTAATGACCATTTACACGATCCTTTTTCCCGCCAAATTTGAGAGAGACCGCCTTCTAACTGAAATGAAGACGCGTGTAAGCAACGAGGTAGAAGGAATTGCTAGAGCTATCAACGAATGCTTACAGAGTTTATCTCAAAAAGAGCTATGCTAAATAATAGATGTTGGGTCCGTCAATAAAGAAACAATGTAAGATCATCCCCGATGAGCCCAATCGAATTCGCTAGTCTCGTCATTCCAGAAGAATTCAAAACTTATGCATTTGGTCGAGAACAAACGGAAGAATTTTGCTTGCGGAAAGTGGATGTTCTGAAACTTCAGGTAGATTTTTAATATTTGGACGTAAAAATAACCTGAAATTATGAAATAAGTGTGAAAAGATTTTTGTGGATTGTAATTTTAAAATCGCACCACCTCTTTTTCCCAGGTGTTTGTAATTTCAAGTGAGAAAGACGGGGGCGTACATCTCTTGCTATACACTCTGCTCCCTAATATGGTTCGTGGAACTAATGCCCAATTATTCTACATGATTTTAAAAATTAAACCTAGATTTTCTCCAGAAATTATCAACTGTGACTATAAATTGGAAAATTTCAAGAGCTTAAAAGTGTATTTTCTCCAGCAGATTTCAGAGGAAGTTTTGTTCATTTGTGTCAAAATATTGAAAAGCATGTTTGTGATTAGGAACATTCTTTTGAATACAGAAATGATCCACAGTTTAACTTAAAATGCAAAATGGTCTGTGTTTTAATTTTTATGTCAATTTAACACATAAATGAAGCACTCTTGCAGTTAAGTCACGAATTACCTGATGATCTAAAACAACTTCTTGATTGGTTTGAAGACATTTATGTAGGAAGAATAGACAGAAGAACGAGCAACAGGAGAGAGACTCGTTTTCCTCATGCAATGTGGAATCTATATCAGCGAGTACTGAACGAAGAAGACAGAACAAACAATCATGCAAACAGAAGGTTTCAATCGGAACACCAAATGTAGCATCCAAGTATGTGGAAATTGATTGACTGTGTAAAATACAGAGAGGAAGATCTTTATTATGAAAAACTATTTGCCGGCCAAAATCCTCCCTTAACATTGAAGAAGTTCAGGGATGGAAATGAACGTATTCGTCCACTGGTGGGAAACTTTGAGAATATTTCCTACATTAAATATTTAAGAGGAATTTCTCGCAATTATGAAGAGTGTGCATGTTCAAACTATGCGTTCAATTAGCCTCATATACATATGTATGCCAATATTAAGTCTGTGTAGAGTTATTAATTATTATTTTTCCTTTGCATATTATTAGTTTTAAACTTTCGAGATTCTTATTCAATTTTCAACATTTAGTTGTTTATATAATTTCCTGTATTAAGAAGGCTTAGATTTGCAATGTATGTATATATAACAAGTGGTGGGCGCGTTAACGAAAAAATGTATCACGATAACCGATAAATCGATAACGATAACCTTATCGGAGATAACCGATAATCGATAATTGGCGATAAATTTATCGCCCGATAAGGTGATAACCGATAAATCGATCAATCCAAAATTAGAATACAATGATGATTATTGACTATATATGACGTTATTTTATAATACAATAGTAAGAATATTTGAATACTGCTTCTTAGTTTATTACCTGGTGAGGCTCTCCTTCATCTCCTCATAGGTTTTGAGGATCCTCCTTCCCAGCTCGGACCTACCTATTTCTGCCTCCAAGGCACGCGCGGCTCGCCCGTGTGCTAAACTGGAACCAAAAACTGAAATTATCGATTATCGCTAGTTTGGAGCCCAAAGTATCGGCGACACCGATGAATCGATAAGGCGGGGAAAAATATCGGATAACCAATAACCCAATATCGTTATCGCGATAATTTATCGCGATAACGCTCACCTATGTATATAATAATAGCAATATTCTAATGTGCGTTCAATATGCTTCATTTATATATTAGGTAATTAGTTTTTGTGCAATTTTGTAAAAAAATAAAACAAAGCAAAATTTCCCTTTATTGAGGGGGGTTGGGGGATGCACCCATAATGGCCCAAATAATGAGACCTTTTAGTCTGCTTAGCTCCTTCCCATTTTTGAGGGGAGAATGGAGCGAGAAGAATGGACCAAGAGAATACAGAAGATCAGCAAACAACCAAGAATGATGAAATAACCCAAATAGAAGAAAAAACAAGCAGCGTAATCTCATAACCCTCCATAACTAACGGATGATGGACAGGATAAATAGCGCCATCTACAAATGCAAACATTCTTCGACGCGCTCGAAACTGAATGAGACGAAGACATAAAAATACCCCACACCCGAAGCAGCATTTTAAGTCCAGCAAAACTTATAAACCTTCACAATGGAAAAAATACCGGAAGTAATATGTAAGAACAAAAAGAAATAATAACAGAACAAACTAAAATATTTAAGTCATTAAATATAAACATAGAGAAGAGAAAGAAGAAAATATAAGTAGATGGATTAATCACCCGATGCAACCCCCAACAGACCTTTTTTTAAATAAGGTATAACGCCCTCTGTCACCCGTCATTGGTTCTATACATGCGAGAAAACGATATCGAGAGATTTAAAATATTAGAAAAACCAGGCAATGCGTTTCGCTACTAAGATTAAAATTTAAATCTAAAAAAAAGCAGCCATGGTTAAATTTTTATACATTTTCTGAACTTCGCCAATTATAATAATTTTAAAAGGAACTCTAAACTAAATTTTCTGAACTTCGCCAATTATAATAATTTTAAAAGGAACTCTAAACTAAATTTTCTGAACTTCGCCAATTATAATAATTTTAAAAGGAACTCTAAACTAAATTTTCTGAACTTCGCCAATTATAATAATTTTAAAAGGAACTCTAAACTAAATTTTCTGAACTTCGCCAATTATAATAATTTTAAAAGGAACTCTAAACTAAATTTTCTGAACTTCGCCAATTATAATAATTTTAAAAGGAACTCTAAACTAAATTTTCTGAACTTCGCCAATTATAATAATTTTAAAAGGAACTCTAAACTAAATTTTCTGAACTTCGCCAATTATAATAATTTTAAAAGGAACTCTAAACTAAATTTTCTGAACTTCGCCAATTATAATAATTTTAAAAGGAACTCTAAACTAAATTTTCTGAACTTCGCCAATTATAATAATTTTAAAAGGAACTCTAAACTAAATTTTCTGAACTTCGCCAATTATAATAATTTTAAAAGGAACTCTAAACTAAATTTTCTGAACTTCGCCAATTATAATAATTTTAAAAGGAACTCTAAACTAAATTTTCTGAACTTCGCCAATTATAATAATTTTAAAAGGAACTCTAAACTAAATTTTCTGAACTTCGCCAATTATAATAATTTTAAAAGGAACTCTAAACTAAATTTTCTGAACTTCGCCAATTATAATAATTTTAAAAGGAACTCTAAACTAAATTTTCTGAACTTCGCCAATTATAATAATTTTAAAAGGAACTCTAAACTAAATTTTCTGAACTTCGCCAATTATAATAATTTTAAAAAGGGACTCTAAACTAAATTTCCCCCCTTTCAAAATATCACGTTGCTAAAATATAGTTATAGAAGAAGATATATATAAATAAATTTTCTGAACTTCACCACTTGTAATTCTTGGGGTTTTAAATAAATTCACAAAATTTCGATACTAATTTATTTCTGAACTTCACCATTTTGATTTTTGATATTATAAAAGAATTATTAGAAATAACTTTGATAAAAAAACATAAGTCATAACCAAACTAAGATGAAATTATTATTCAAATACAAAAACAAATCCCCTTCTTAAATTATAGAGTTAATGAGGATGATGAAGTGAAGACCGTATTTTCTTTTGCTCACTGGGCGAGATGTGATATTGTGCCGCTCCTCCAAATTTGAGTTATAGCAAGGGAATTCAGCCCCCCCCCCCTCTTTTACACCACCTCCCCCATGCGGATATAAAAATCCTCTTTACTTTTTGAAATTTTCAAAATTTATTCACTTTCGAATGAGCTGAAAGAAAGACCTTATGAGAAAAACATTTAAGAAAATTGAAAAAAGCTCACTTTTTTATAGATAGGCAAAAAGGCCGTGTCACTTTACTTTTCCTTTTATTATTCAATATTTGATTTACTTTACTTTTGATCTTTGTCTCCCAACTGTGATACCGAGTTTATATAAGTAATCGCGCGGTTGTGTTTTCTCGGTTGTCGAGAAGCTTTATTCCGGTCGACCGCATCATTGTCACGAGCTCCTGACCTCCTGAAAATTGATCTAACTTTGAGTTCAAGTTTTCATCGTCTCCTAATAAAAGATGGAAGGACGGATCGAAAGGATGTGGGAGGAAGATGACAAAGTAAGGGAGGAGTTCAGACGTCAGGTTTGGGAAGAAGGGATTTCTTTTTATCGAACAACGACTCGGGTTTCCAGAAGGCCTAAACTTAGCTCCATAAGAGAGGAGAAAATAAGAGAATTAAGATAAAGAACAGAATTAGGAACATCTTCGAATCTTGGGTTTGTTGTTTACGGAAGAACGAGAGAAATGAATGAGGAAAAAGAATGAAAATATAATAAAATAATAATAATAATATATATATATATATATATATATATATATATATATATATATATATATATATATATATATATATATATATATATATATATATATATATATATATATATATATATATGAATGCAATGTCCCACAGGAAAAAAATGAAAAGGTGTTTCTAAGTACTTTCGAACTTTAGTAAGTTTCTTATCAAGGAACTTAATAAAGTTCGAAAGTACTTGGAAACACCTTTTCATTTTTTCCTGCGGGACATTGCATTCATTTGCCACCCTCACGTGATACTTTGTGAGTTTTTCATTTCATATATATATATATATATATATATATATATATATATATATATATATATATATATATATATATATATATATATATATATATATATATGATAAACTCGTAGAATATAGGGAGTGAAAGTTTGGATGCATAAATAAATAAAGTAATAATGAAAGTATAATTTGTTTATTTAAACCTTAAACTGAGATCATATTTATTTATTTATTCATAAAATAATCCGAGAGTTTCTTCCTTTATAAATCTCTCTGGTCGTCCTTTTCACCTATTTTTTATCTCCCATTTATTTGACGCGCCTATATAGACCCAATGAAGGGGCAAAGATGGTGTTAAGCATTAAAAAATAAAATGGTCTTGGCATCCATGCATAAATATTGATTAGTTCAGGAAAAGGTAAAATGCCATGGCCTTTTTGGCTATCAATAAAAGATAGGAGCTTTTTCAGTTCTAGAAAATGTTTATCTCCTAAGGTCTTTCTTTCATTCAGCTCATTTGATATGTTTCTAAAATTAAATGGGTTTAAAACATATTTATTCTTTTGCCAATTTTGGCCGGATTGAAAATGGAATATTGAAAAAGTGCTTTAGAAAGGGAAAAATGGGTAATTGAGGAACAAGACCAAAGATATTAATCAGGAAAGGAAAATTACAATAATCAATTTTATTTATTAATATTTTAATACAACTATATTTACATATGGAGGAGGAGAGGGTGGAACTGGGGCAATGCCTTTGCTACACCTCAAACCTGGAGGAGCGGCATAATAACATCACATCAAATCCAAGGGAAATAAGAAAAAATGGCAATTCTCGCATCGTCTATTTAAAATCTCTCAATAACTTTACCGCATTTTTCTAGACCCATTAAAGGATGACAGAAGGTATTACATGTTATTTATACAAAAAGGGTCTATTTATTGGTCATTGGGTGTTTAATACCATTTACTTTTATCTTTCTCCTCTGTATGTTTTTCTTTAGTAGATTAAATCTTCGAATTTGTTCTGTTATATTGTTTTTTTGTCTTTGTTCTCTTTTTCTTAGTTGTATTCAAGTTAGTATTTTCTTTTCCCGTGGTGGAGTTTTATACATTTTTTGTACTTAAAATGCGGTTTCAGCTGTGGGGTATTTTTGTGCTTTCTTTGTCTAATGCCGATTCGAACATGTCGAAGTCATGTTCTGAGTAAGATTTCTATTTGTAGATGGGCGCCATCTATCCCGTCCATCATCGGTTAGTTATGGAGGGTCTTGGGTTTCTTCTGCTTCAGTTGTTTCTTCTATTGTTATTTCCTCTTTCTCGGGTGTTTTCTCGTCTTCTGTATTTGCTGCATTAATTCTTCTCTCTCCTTTATCCCCGTAGAGAGGGAAAATAGCTAGGCTGGCATAAAGCTCTCTATGGTTGATCCTTCCCCCTTCGCCCTGGGATATCTGATAGTAGTCAGATAATAAAGCGAAATTTGGATAATATCCGATTATCTTCGATGAGCTCCAAACTCCACCCAATCCTGGCGCCTCCCAATCGCCTATCGCAAATCCACGCGGCAAAAACGACTTAGATGGAAGAAAAACTTAGGAGACAGTAAAAGAATAGGCTTTCGGAGCCTACCGATCCCTCCTCCCTCTCTCCTAGCAGCGAGGGAGGAGAAGAGAGGGCGGGGTATGGAGCTCCGATACCCCTCACCCCATGGATGAAATAGCCCAGCTCAGCGCAGACCCGTTTCGGTGCAAGACCCGATTCGGCGCCGACCTTGTTCAATTTTCAAAATCAACCGGAGCTACTTTTTAAAAAAATGGAAAAAAAAGTATTTGGTTATAAATCTCTGACAAGGAAGTGGGAAATTATGTCCTCAAACAATGTTGAAACTACCTGGGCGCTATTCTTCCTAGACATATTCCCTCTTTTTTCATCAGCTTCTTTCCGCCTAATTTCCTTGGCCGGTCACTAAATATGTAGGCTAGTCGCATCCCAACCGTGGTCGGGAAAGGGAGCGGATGGATCAATCCCCACCTTCCTATCTCCGGTTGAGGGGTAGTGATTTTTAACCCGCCTCCACCATTACCCACATTTCCCCCGTGTTGAGGTCCTTTCTCTAACTCCTAAACCGATCTCACCTATAGCTTGGGCCTCCTTGCTGCAGCTGACATCTGGGGGGCTGTGTGCTCTTCCAGTCACAAAGGGGGGAGTTTTCCCTCCCTGCCCGAGTACTACCGAGAGGTGAATCTTCGGCCATCTATCTTCCGCATATTTTCCTTCCTCGAACTTCACCGCTTTCTCTACTGATCTTCCGTGGGAGATGTTAGGTTCCTGTAGTGGTAGGAGTGTGGTTCAAGGAAGTCTCGCTACAGCGGTTCTATAGTCTCTGAGAGGTGTCTCGTGTTGACTGGATCCAAGGCTTTTTCAAACCTCAAGAACGCCATGCCGAAGAGACCCGTCTCTCGGTTTCAGTGGTTCGCTACCATAACACACTAAATATGGTCGTGTTACTTCTTGGTCTTGCCTCTTCAGTGACTATTTTCAGTCGAGGGTGTGTGGTAGTCTGCTGGTTATGGTTTGCGCTCTGTTTTTTTTTTTGTATGTTGCTCTTAGAGGCAAAGATTTTCTGTAGGTTTCTGTGCCACTAAATTCTTAATTCTTTGAACAAGACTAAGGTAGCTCACTTCTACAGCCATCATTGGTTCCAACTTGTCCCGGTGTTGTTCCTAAAATGGTTTCGCTTCTTTGGTTTCGTTTTGTACTGGTGCCTCTCCTGGGATGCCCAGATCCGTATCCTTAGTGTCCCGTGTACCGGGGACATGAACCTTCTTCTTAGCGTGAGGTTCAGCACTTGAGGTGCTGATTGGTCTACTCCTTTGTTTGTTCGAAGCTTGACTACCGATGCCTAAACGATGACGCTTGATCTGCGCAGTGTACACTACATTATGCGCTTGGATTCCACGGGCCTGGTGTTTCCCTCACTTGTCAACGATTTTCATTACGTCCCTTCCAATTCTGTCCCTGGAGGATTTATAGGTGTCAAATGGGGTTTTCCCCCTTCCGTCCTATGGGGAGGGCTCTAGGGCCAGACGGATCGCAGGTGAGAATAAACTCGGCCTTAATATCACGAGCGGTGGTGGAACGTTCCTAAGTCGGCGAGGCGAACTTGGTCCGACTTCAAATGAGACCTTCTGTGCTCTCACACTTGTCGCAGCTTTCTGTGATGGCCTCATTTCAGGCCATCGGGGTGTCTCACAATGTCGCACCTCCATTAGGGCAGACAAAAAGTATCGCCCAGATGTCTGTTGTTTCTCTCTCTATAGAAGGGCGAGGCGGCGCGCCTATATATATATATATATATATATATATATATATATATATATATATATATATATATATATATATATATATATATATATATATATATATATATATATATAATTTCAAGAAGGGTTGATAACCCTGACATAAATCGTGAGATTGTTACTCCCGCTCTCCCAAGTGTCTTAAAATTAAACATGAGGTTCATTCGTTGTCCTCGCATTGGTGAATCAGGTCTGTAATATTTGAATTGTAATTTTTTAGCTAAATATGTCCCAAAAGAATCTCGAATTAATACCTGATTCTTTTCTCATTTATAGACTCCCCTCCCCCCCAAACCCCAACTCAGTTATAATCTATTTAACAATCTATTTAAAAATCTATTTAATAAACTATTTAACAATCTATTGAACAATCTATTTAACAATTACTACTTACAAATTACTTATAATACAATCTATTTAACCACTATTTTACCAATTTAATTGCACTCAACCAATTACTATCTATTTATTATATATTAGCCAATTACTATTTAACATTTATTTATCATACAATATAATCTTTTTTTCGCATTTAACGATTTAGAAACATTTACCAATTTATAATCTATTTAATATTTATCAATTGTAAATACATTCTCGTTAACTCATTTAAATTTAATTCACACGCGTAATTCAATCCAATCATGACTGTTACTGTATAATTTCACCTTTCAATCATAACTGTTTATTTCATAACATATATATTTTTCTTAACTCTTTGTTTTTAATACGTTTTCTTCAACGACGCCCAGATTTAGGCCTAACGAAGTTCGTCTGAGAAAATTAGATTTCGCGTTATCATTTAACTTCATTCCATTGAATAACAAAATATAGGTTTTGGTGTTTATTGTGATCAGAGCTATCTAGAATATTGACGCAATGCTCATCTAAAACCCTATAAATGGTGCCCAGAATATAAATTCATTAATTCGTAAAATTAATTTTCACCGTCACGTGTGTTATATTTTCTGACGACGCATTCCGCCTCACTCAGTCCCATTTTTTTCTCGCATGGACTTTCATTTTTCACGAGTGACTTTTCGACACGTGCTCGTTTTCTATCCTTAGTGATCTTAATATCCTTAGGTGATTACTTAGCAATTTCGTAAAATTAATTATAATATGCAGTAATAAATTCAAAGAGTGAACAGTTTTCAATATTTTGTTCTCAAATTTTTACGCTCGAGCACGTGAATTGAATTTGTGCATACACACACACTTTTATTTTTCTATAAATGGATTATAACGGAGCCCCAAGCTATGCCCCAACTTCGGGCACAGTAACAAGAATCCAAGCATCCTCCCCCGCAACAACAACGACGTATTCATCCACCTTCGCCCCCCACGCAAGCATTCTTCATCCCACTCAACGCCCTTTCCCCACCCCCTCTTCGATTCAGCTTCCGGCATTCGACCTACAAAATCTCATCGGCTGGTGATAAATGGTGGAGCTCATGCTCCTGAACCAGGCAGTTCCTGAGGACCATAGAAGAATCGTCATAGCCCAGAAATTACTTCTAAGTATTTTTTTTCATTTTTAAAAGTATTCTGCTTGGTGGGATAATTTCTGGTTCTTAGGGAAGGTTCAAGAGGGCGTTCAGGGAGGAAGTTGGGACGTCACAAATTGAGGACCTGCGGATTCTTCTCGATACGCAGGTTATGAGGGACAGATGCCCCCCGCATTTTCTGGCACATGCTAAGGAAGCACAGCTCGACCAACTCGAGCCACTCATAACTGAGATATCCATGCGTGGGATTCCGGACCAAATTAAGCCCCTCATACTAATGTCCTCCCCATCGAACGTGGAGAAGATGGCAGAGGCCGCTGAAGCCCTGTATAATAATCCATTTGTTAGCTGGGGAAATGCGGGTACCAGGTCATTTAGCGATGAAAATAGGGGGCGTAGCACATCATACAACTCTAATGTTAAACACCACTCACATGTAACCATTTAACAGGTTAGGTCACCGGGCGAGACTCCTTACAACCGGCCATGACTCCCTCAGGATGAATCCTCCCAGGCTTCGGGTCTTTTATCCTTTCTGGAGAGGATAGAGATGGATATTCGTGCCCTAAATATGTGAACGGGTCTTCACCGATAGCAACATCGTGAGCAGGACGGAGGCGTCAGACGTCGTTCCTCCTCCCCAAAAAGGCAACACCAACGAGTGAACTCCAGCACAAGAAGTGAGGCACAGAAGTTTAATTTCAAACTTAGGCCTAATTCCCCCTATCCTAACAACTCTCAGGGTAGCTACTGCTACCACTCTAATTATGGGGGCAACGCTGTCCGCTGTGTTTAGCCTTGCAATTTTTACCGGGCATCATCTCATGCTCACAAATTTAACCCTCATTCTGCTCGTGCTGCTCATACTGCTATATTTCAGCCTTCAGGCTTTTGCTGGTACCACCTCAAATTTGGTGAAAGAGCAGAAAAATGCTCAAGCCCATACTCGTACCATTAAAATGCTCAATCTTCATATCAAACTGATCCTAGACTAACTTCACCACCTTCAAACCTAGAAAATTCTACAGGTTCTCTTACCCAACTTTCACCTTCAGCACTTTAAACTGAATTCGCAAGTGATACGTGGGTCTGTCACCTCTGCAACCTTATCCCTTCATCAGGTCGATATTCCATTTAGTATTCATGACCCACTCTCTGGTGTCTCCTTCCTGGTTGACACTGGCGTTCAATGCAGTGTCATTCCAGCTTCTTCATTCGAGAAAGCTTGCACTTCTTCTGACCTTGTCCTTAAAGCTGCCAATTCATCGGACATAAGGATTTTTGGGAGGCGTATCTTCGAGCTCTCTCTTGGGTTACGTTGTTTTCCCATGGACATTGATCACAGCCGAAGTCGACACTCCAATTTTGGGCCTCGACTTTCTTTCCGCTCATGACCTCTTGTTAGATTCTCGTCACCGCAAGCTCGTCGAGAAACCATGACACTAACTATTGATGGTTCATTCTTTCCTTCCACCAGCTCTGTTCGTCTCTCTGCAACTGCCTCCCACTTCCAGCAAATTTTGCGGGAGTTCCCAAGTCTCTGTCTTCCTTATAAGGACAGACCTATTGAGCACAATGTGGTGCACAGAATAGAGACGACAGGAGGACCAGTTTTCTCACGTCGCCGTCGACTGGCCCCGGATAGACTTGCCCTAATGAAACAGGAATTTAAATACATGATGGAGGCTGGGATCGCTTCCCCATCCACCTTCTCTTGTGCTTCACCGCTTCATGTAGTAACTAAGTATACTCTGGGCAATTCAGAGCTGTAGGTGATTACAGGGGACCCAATGCATGTACAGTTTCGGATAGGAATCCCCTGCCTTTCTTATCGGATTTCAACTCCGCTCTATTCGGTTGTTCCATTTTTTCTCGGTTCGATTTGGATCGCGCTTTCAACCAAATCCCGATTCACCCTGATGATATCCCTAAGACGGCTATCACCACTCCATTCGGTTCCTTCGTCATGAACCGAATGCCGTACGGGTTTCGTAACAGTGGCTAAACCTTCCAACGTTTCATGGATCAGGTACTAAGATGTCTTCCCTTCGTTTTGTTATATAGACGACCTCCCATTTTTCTCCTCTTCGCCAGGTTTTTGCACGTTTGGATGAGTATGGTATCGTACTCAACGCTTCTAAGTGTATCTTTGGTTTCACACAGCTCTCCTTTTTGGGACACCACATTTCCCCTGAGGGAATTCATCCTCTCGAGGACAAAGTTAAAGTTATCCGGGCTTTTGACATAACATAACATAATTTCACGGATGACAAAAGCAACTTTGTAGATTCTGTGGGATGGTAAACTTTTACCACAGTTTCATTTCCAACATCTCCGACATTATGCAACCTCTCTAAGAATTGCTTTCCAAGTCTAAGAAGAACCTTCCTCTTTCCTGGTCCCCCGAAGTTTGCGAGGCTTTCTCTCGCACAAAAGAGAATATGGCTTCCGCTGTCGCCCTGGCCCATCCTTGCCCAGGAGCTTCCATAAGCATTGCTTTGGACGCGTCTGCTATTCATGTCGGTGCGACACTACAACAGAAGGTTGCTGACTATTGCCAACCACACGCTTTCTTCTCCAAAGCTGTTCTTCCTTCCCAACAGAGGTACAGTGCTCGCCTCTAGGAGCACCTCTTATGTGCACTCTGCAGTTGATACTCGTCACCTTGACTTCATTCTGCAGAATGCAAACGATATTCGTTACGTTCCTGGTTCTTCAAACTTCGTACCAGATGCACTCTCTCGTCCTTCATCGATTTCAACCACGCAACCCTCCAGGCGTATCATGGTTGACTATTCATTGTCTGACTGTCCTCGTCCACTCATACCTCTCGCTTACCGTCGGCACATTTTTGACCAGACTCACGGTCTCTGTGATCCTGGCATTCGAGCAACTCGCAAGCTCATCACACAACGTTATGTATGGCCAGGTATGAACGCCGACATGGCCAAATGGACCCACGCATGTCTCCCTTGTCAACGTGCAAAGGTTCAATGCCAGACAAAGTCACCTCTGGCTGCTTTTCAACTTCAATCGGCACGTTTTGACGCCGTTCACATCGATCTGGTTGATCCTCTGCCCTTTTCGCGTGGTTGCACTTACCTTCTCACCATGATCGATCGTTTCACGTCTTGGCCAGAGGCAGTTCCTATCCCCTACATCAGAGCTTCCACTGTAACTCGAGCCTTCGTCTCAGCATGGATTGCTCGTTTTGGTGTCTCATCAACGATCATGACTGATCGAAGTAGCCAATTTGAATCCCACCAATGGGATGCACTGATGTTAGTACTTGGCTCCTTTCGTTTCCGTACCACTAGCTACTATCCCCAGAGTAACTCTAGGTAGAACGTTTACACAGGACTCTCAAGGGAAGTTTACGCCCCATTAACTCCAACATCACTAGGGTGGAAAAGCTACCCTTCATTCTCCTGGGAATTCGTGCCTCCTTGAAAGAGATTTTATATTGCTCTGTTGCGGAACTCGTCTATGGTATGCAACTTCGTCTATAAGGTCAATTCTTTTCTTCCGCTTACTGTCCTCTTACTTGCGACATACATCCTGCTGCATACGTACACAATTTAGTACGGGCGATGTCTGAGGTATTGCCGACCGCCACAAGAGTGCCTGCTAATCAGAAGCCTTTCGTGCCAAAGGTAATGGCAACATGCTTTTATGCGTTTGTCCGTCGCGGTTCCACACGCACATCCTTGCAAATTGTCTATGACGGACCCTTTCTCGTCGTCTCCAGGAAGCCGAAATTTTTTGTACTACAGCTGGGCACCAAGCAGGATACGGTTTCCATCGATCGGCTTAAACACGCTTTCATAGAGGCCTTTCATCTGGAACAGCCACTACCTTTCTCTTCCACTAATAGAGGTCCAGTGGTGATCCCAGTCTACATTCCGCACCCAACTATTCCTTCAACACTTCCCAACCAACTAACGCTACTTCCGAACCCTTCTTCGGCTCTTTCAAATCAAGCTGCAACTCTTCCTCCCACCTCTTTACTCGCAAACACTCCACCAACCATCTCTACACCTCCAAATTCTTCTTCCCAACTGCTGCCGCATCCCTTTATGTTGCAGGACCACTCCTCAGCAGCTGGAGTACATCAAGCGACCAACCTGCAGCTCCCGACAGTCGCCTTTTCGGGGGGCCTAGAACAATC
This sequence comes from Ceratothoa steindachneri, assembly GCA_963969495.1. Taxonomy (NCBI): domain Eukaryota; kingdom Metazoa; phylum Arthropoda; class Malacostraca; order Isopoda; family Cymothoidae; genus Ceratothoa; species Ceratothoa steindachneri. Next base: position 33,271,196 of record OZ018331.1, on the reverse strand, counting down.
GTCACCCGACGCTCCGGTCCTCGCTCGCGACAATATCCCGCCTCAATCGAGTGGCACTACTAATCGCCACCTTACCCGCAATCCGAGTCAGCCAATTGGCACCATAACCCGTTCTGGACGCGTTGTAAGGAGGCCTCACCGCTATATAAACTAAAAATTTATGCAAATACCTTGTGTTGTGCGAGCTTTTCCCTCAGTGGAGCAGTATTATAGGGGTCTATACCCTAACAAGTGGAAATATTTATTTCTAACTGCTTATATATATATATATATATATATATATATATATATATATATATATATATATATATATATATATATATATATATATATATATATAAATTTCAAGAAGGGTTGGTAACCCTGACATAAATCGTGAGATTGTTACTCCCGCTCTCCCAAGCGTCTTAAAATTAAACATGAGGTTCATTCGTTGTCCTCGCATCGGTGAATCGGGTCTGTAATATTTGAATTGTAATTTTTTAGCTAAATATGTCCTAAAAGAATCTCGAATTAATGCCTGATTCTTTTCTCACTTACAGACTACCCCCCCCCCCCTCAACTAAATTATAATCTATTTAACAATTACTACTTACAAATTACTTATAATGCAATCTATTTAATATTTATTAATTTTAAATCCATTCTCGTTAACTCATGCAAATTTAATTCACACGCGTAATTCAATCCAATCATAACTGTTACTGTATAATTTCACTTTTAAATAGTAACTGTTTATTCCATAATATATATTTTTTCTTAACTCTTTGTTTTTAATACGTTTTCCTCAACGACGCCCAGATTTAGGCCTAACGAAGTTTGTCTGCAAAAATTTAGATTTCGCGTTATCATTAACTTTATTCCCTTGAATAAAACCTATACTATATATCTATATCCATCTATCTATATATATATAAATATATATATATATATATATATATATATATATATATATATATATATATATATATATATATACAGTGGCGGCAACAAAAAAAGTGACATGTGACAATTCGGGGAAAATGAAACAGAAAAATGTAACTTACATATTTTATTATGAATATTTCATGAAAGTTAATACTTGGTCATGTTGCCCTTGCACTTGATGACCATTCTGAGTCGATTGGGCATTGATTCAGCGAGGTTTGCGAAGTAGGTGGGGTCGATCGTAACCCAGATCTTCTTCAGTGATTCTATCAGGTCCTTGATGCTGCCGGATGCTGTCTCTTGAACTTTGGATTTCATCAGATTCCAAGCATTCTCAATAGGATTTAGGTCCGGGGAATTACCAGGCCACTCCAAAACACTAATATTATTATCATTGAAGAACCTTTTTACTAACTGGGACCTGTGAGCAGGGGCACCATCATGCATGAAAAATTCACACCGATGAATTTCCCAAAATGGCAGCATGTGCTGCTTCAAAACTTCGAGATAGTTAGTCCCCCTCATGGTTACATTCTTGGGAAGGAAGTACAGACCTCCTCTGCCCTTGTTTCCACTAAAGGCACCCCACACCATCACACTATCAGGGTGCTTCACAGTTTTCACGGTATATTTTGGGTTATACCGAGACACATTGCTGGGACGACGCACGATCTTTGACTCTCCTCTGACCAGCCTAAAGGTGCTCTCATCACTGAACATCACCTTCTTCCAATGGGCAGCTGTCCAATGTTTATAGGTCTTGCAAAAATTGAGCCTTTTCATCTTCATAGCCTTGGTAAGAAGTGGCTTCTTGGCAGCGCGGCGAGCCGGTAGGCCTAAGTCCTTCTGTAAGCGATGACGGATGGTCCTGAGGGCGACGTTCTGGAGAAGGTCTGGGTGTTTTTTCTTGATTGAAGCGGAGGTTACAGAAGGGTCTGAAATCACTTCACGCCTTAGGATATTATCAGTCCTTGGAGATGTCTTCCTAGCTGCACCAGTGCCCTCCTTCCTCTTTGGTATGGTACCTGGTGGCAATAACTCAGCTGCCCGTTTTAGGCGATAAATCGTATTTCTTGAGGTTCCTAAATCTGCTGCTACATCAATAAAAGACTTTCCCTGCTCTAATAGGGTCAAGGCACGGCTTTTCTCTGTCATAGAAAGCTTTTTCCGCCCCATTGTATCCACTTGCACAGAAGTTATAGCACGTCAAATGTAGGCACGAATGCAGGAAATCAGCACGCTGGAGCGTTGTACACCAAAACCTCACTGTACGAGCTCAAATGAGACAGTGAGTTCCAATAAAGCGCAGTTCTGTTGTCTTAGCTCAGGAGAGTCATCCACTCGTGGCATAAGCCCCGCCCCTTTTCATTGGCTTGTTGGCAAGTAAAATCGTGAAAGCGATTTTATGTATCGATTTCTATTGCCAATATTCAATGTCACTTTTTTTGTTGCCGCCACTGTATATATATATATATATATATATATATATATATATATATATATATATATATATATATATATATATATATATATATATATATATATATAATGAATTAAACCACATTCTCCAAAGACAATTTAATCCAGAACACTCCACCAACCATCTCTACTATATGCTAACTATGTTAAGAGAAGAATCGTAGAATCGAGCTTGATATCGTCAGTTCCTAATTTAAATCTATCTGAGGGTCAATTTTCTTTTAATCCTGTTATACGAAAGCAAATAAACTAAATAGTGAAATGTCAGCCCTTCAATATGTTTAGGCCTACCCCCCCCCCCCTCCCTGATTAGCCACAAGTAGGGGATTGGGGAAAAAAGAGGGGATCTTTCACGACCTGACCCCGTGTTATGTATGTACGCACTTTTCCAATATTTTCTATCCAGTGTCAGTTGAAAAAGGGTGTGATATACACCGAAACTGTTCGGAATTAAATTGTGTTCGGAGAATGTGGTTTAATTCCTCATCTTTTTTTGCGATATTGCATTAAGTTTCATCATATATATATATATATATATATATATATATATATATATATATATATATATATATATATATATATATATATATATATATATATATATATATATATATATATACATATATATATATGAGGGGCGGTCAATAAGTTTTGCGAATCGGTAGGGCAAAACAGAAGAAGTGGGATGGCTGTTTGTTGGGGTTTTAGGACAAGTTATGACAAGTCAGAACCTGCAGCTGCACGCTCCTGCCTCGTCTATTTAAGATGCATTAGCTAATCCCAGATCGTTAGTTATAAATTTTTCAACAATGGAGAAGGTTGAGCACCACGCACTGATCAATTTTTTTGACCAAGGAAGGCAAGAATACAAAAGAGATCCATGAACGCATGGTTGCGGTTTACACCGACACCGCCCCTTCCTAGGCAACCATTGTTCGCTGGAATAGCGAGTTCCGCCATGGTCATGAGTTCCTTGAAGATGACCCCCGTCCAGGACGCCCCTCAGACGTGACCAACGAGAACAACGTGGCACGTGTGGAGAGGAGGATCCTCAAAAAATCGACGGGTGAAGGTCGAAGAAATCGCCGAAGATCTTGGATTATCACATGGAAGTGTTTTAAACATCATCCACAACAATTTGGCCATGACCAAGGTCATGGGTCCCTAGAAACCTCACGCCCCATGATCGACTTCAACGACGTCAAAGTATATAAGGTTAGAGTTGCACACGCTTCCCTGCGCGAGTGCGGATTCGAGGAGCTCAACCATCCCCCCTATAGTCCAGATCTGTCCCCTAGCGACTAATTTTTATTCCGCCAGTTCAATGCTGCACTGCGTGGACGCCGGTTTGGAAACGATGAAGATGTCCAGCTCGCCGTCCAGGAGTAAATTAAACAGCAGTCGGGAGATTTCTGGTTGTTGGGAATTCGAAGACTCAGGGACAAGTGGCACAAGTGCATTGAAGTCGAGGGTAGTTATATTGAAAAATAATAAAACACTTTTCCTCATATCTCGTTTCCTTATATCCGAATTGCAAAACTTATTTACCGCCCCTAGTATATATATATATATATATATATATATATATATATATATATATATATATATATATATATATATATATATATATATATATATATATATATCCCCGCGGTTCGGAGTACGAGGCAACCCTTAGGCGTCAGGCGCTCGACTCATTAGGCACTCGGGAGGTACCGCCCCAGCCTCGCAATAGCACAGCTAACTAGAGTATTTTGAGGCCGCGAAGAGACCTAGAGCCTCATTTAGATTTGCCACAAGCCGGCCTTCAGCCCACGTTAGGGGTACTCCAGTTTGTCCCTGACTGGGATCTTATGGTTAAACATCTTAGGGCCAGGATAACTTCCCCCAATTTCCCATTTAGAACTAGGGACGTAGAAGAGATTGAGCTTCTGGTTATCCTCCACAGGCTTCGTACTAGGCTTCGAGATTTAGAGGAGGCTCGTCTTAATACCAGGCTAAGGTTGTATTATTTGCTCTCATTGGTGAATTGGGCCTATGCCCTGGAGGATTCTATACTCCTGGCCACCCAAGGGGTAGGGATAGACATAGATTCCGTACTCTACAATTGGTCGGTGTTAACCGCTAACTACAATAGCTATGCCCCCGGCAACAACAGCGTCCGCCCTAGCAACAGGGCTGACAGCGGCAGCAGCAGCGCCGACCAAGCAACCGATCGCGCGGTATGGGAAGGAGTGATGGATCTAGATCCCGTAAACCTTACGAGTGGAAGGAGGAGAATTAGGCAATACTAGAGGTCTCATTTGCCCCTACTCCTCCCCCCTTCCCTATCCGGTTCTCTCTCGCGAGCCCTGAGGGGTAACCCCCCCTCGCGGTTGAGGTCGGCGTGAACAACCCTTCGGGTATCTCAGTGGTTTTGGGGGGGTTTTTTTTTGTGCACAAGCGCCTCTGTATTTATACACAAATTTTGATGACTGTGAACTTATTAGACATAAAACGAAGTCATCTTAAAGTTAATTATACAATGTAAACAAATTTAACAGGAGCACGGCGAGAAAACGAGTCCCGGCTGGCAGTCCGAGCGCCCCTTGTATACGGAGGCTTTGGCTACGTCATGGATGGTGACCATGCTTGTATACAGTACAAAAGAGGGCAACAAAAATAATACCTTCATTGAAGCACCTTGAAATGAAGATAGTCTGAGGGTACTAAATATGTTCTCATTTGAGAGAAGATGTGCGAGAGGATATATGATTGAGCTTTTTTAAATCTGTTTTGGGATGGATAAGTTGGATTTTAGCATGTTATTTGTGTTGGAAGGTAGTAATAGGACTAGGGATCACCACTTAAAAATTAAAAAAACAGAGGTGCAGGTTGGATGTTAGAAAATATTTTTTCAACAATAGAGTGGTTGGTAGATTACTGGAATAGTTTGCCATCTGAGACAGTAGACAGTCCAAACTTGAATGTATTCAAATGCAGATTAGATGATTATATGAGGAAGGAAAGTTAACTTTGGGGGTATTCTGGACTTATTCCTGTGGATGCAGTTTTTTATTATTGTATATTATGATTGATTTGGATTTTGAGGAGTCTTGATGATGATGTTTTTTTTGTTTTTGACATATTCCTGTGTATGGTTCGAATTGTATATTGTAGATGCATGATCGGACACAATCCTATGGATTGTTTAAATTGTATATTGTAGGTGCATGATCTGACACAATCCTATGGATGCATTTTGTAGGTGGGTTTTGACAGATGCGGATGACCTTAACCACTGTGAATGACTATAACCAAATCAAGGAATCTTTACTGGAAACTAATTGGGATTCTGATTTTTTAGATCTTAATCTGCAAGAAAAATATACTAAATTTCTAGATATTTTGACCTATCTTGTGACTGTTATGTTACAAAGTATTCTGTTCCAAGTAATAAAATAATTGAAGGTTCACTTAATGTATTGACCAGGAGGAGAACTTCTGCTTGGAATGAATTCAAAAATCTTCGTTATACTCTGGGTAGATAATCTGCTCATACTATGAATGCTCTGAAGCATTTCAATCATCTTAAATATCAAAATTTTCATTTCTTTTATCATAAATCTCCTGATCAGAACTGAACTGATCTCTTCTTAACCTATCCCAAGGCTTTTTATTCTTATATTAGCAGGAAAAAAATTGGTAGGTAAACTGTGGGCCCTCTTAAAACATCAAATGGAACTATAGTGTATGGAAAACATCAAATGGCAGAACTGTTCGCAGAGTCTTTCTCTTCTGTTTATAGGGTGGATGTGTTGAATGCTCCTGTTCCTCACCAATTGTTTGATGGCTCCTTAAATGATATTGAATTTACTATTTCTGAAGTGTGTAAATTTCTGGAGGAACTGGATGGTTCCTCTAGTATGGGTGTTGATGGTATCCATCCTAAAGTCTTTAATGAATGTAGAAATTATGTTGCATATCCTTTATATCTAATTTTCAAGGACTCTTTCTTGACAAGCCAATTACTCTGTGAATGGTTAGTTTCTAATATCATTCCTATCTTCAAGAGGGGCATTCGCTCTTGTAAAACAATGGAACGAATTATTACTGCCAGGTTAGTTTAGTATTTAGAAACAAAGAGCATTCTACTCCAGGAACAGTTTGGCTTTCATAGGAATAGATTAGTCTAGGACCAGCTTCTTTTGACATATGGTGATGTTTCAAATTGCGTCGATCATGGTGTCATCGTTGATGTTATACATTTTGATTCTTCTGAGGCTTTTGATGTGGGCAATATTGAAATTTGCTTCAAAAAATAGGTAGGTTAGGCATAGAGGGACATTTCCTCAATTGGATTTATTCATTCCTGAACGAGAGAAGTATGTATGTGGTTATTGAAGGGGAGTCTAGGAGATCTAGAAGGGTAAGAAGTGGTGTATCGCAGGGTTCGATGTTGGGCTCAATCCTGTTTTTAGTTTATATTAATTGTATTGCTAGGGGCTTACCTTGTAAATATTAAATCTTCGCTAACGACCTTAAAATCTATCATATAACCGGATACTCTAGTCTGTTTGATACTCTTATGGATCTTTATCTTTCCCAGGAGGATATATCACTGAGAAATGATACAGGGATGTCTTAGGGTCTATCTATGAATGCTAGCAAGAGTGTTGTAATAGGGTTTCAAAAGGGAAACTATCTTGAAGATTGTTAAGAAGGGGATTTCTGGCCATCTAGAGAGTGGTAGGTTAATAAATGATGCTCAGCATGAGTTTAGAAGAGGTAGATCATGTTTAAAAAATATACTGGATTTTATGGATTATGTTACTAAACAATTAGATAAGGGAGAGAATGCTGATGTAATTTACTTAGATTTTGGCAAAACTTTTGATAAGGTTCCACATAGGAGGCTAGTTCACAAATTAAAAATGCATGTGATATATGGTAAAGTTTTGAATTGGATAACTGAATGACTGAAAGACAGGAAACAGAAAGTTGTGCTGAATGGGGTGAGGTCACAGTGGAGGGACATTATCAGTAGCGTACCTCAGGGATCCGTTCTAGGCCCCTTTATTATTCATAGTTTATATAAATGATCTTAGGGAAGCTGTAAATTGCAAAGTGTTAATTTTTGCTGATGACACTAAATTGGCAGTTGTAGTCAAAGAATTTGAGGGTAACTTTAAAGTGCACAGTGACCTAAATAAGTTATTGGTTTGGACTCAGATGTGACAGATTACTTTTAACCTTAAACAAATGCTAGTTTTAACATGGGAAGGTATAATAGGAAATTTAACTATGAAATGGATGGGCATTGGCTGAATTCAGTTGAAGATTAGAAGGACATAGGCCTAGTAGTAGATAGGTCACTGAAGTTTTCAAAGCAGTGCATTGGACCAAAAAATAGACCAAATAGGCTGTTAGGATACATTAAGAGGAATGTTAGCTACAAGTGTGAAGAGGTTTTCCTTAAATTTTACAACTCGTATGTTAGGCCACATTTAGAGCACTGTATATAAGCATGGTGACCACATTTTAAACATGACATCAACCTGCTAGAGTCAGTACAAATAAGGGTAACAAAAATAATACCTTTCCTGAAGCACCTTGAATAAGAAGATAGACTGAAGGTATTAAATATGTTCTCATTTGAAAGAAGATGTGTGAGGGGAGATATGATTGAGCTTTTTAAAATCTGTTCAGGGATGGATAAGTTGGATTTTAGCAAATTATTTGAGTTGGAAGGTAGTATAGTATTTGGTTATTAATGGATTTATTTTTGGTTAATACATCAGCCTAAATAGCATTTCGAAAATCATTACCATAAATTTGTTTGATGAAAGTAGTCTACTAATGTTTAGGCCTACGACTAAAGCGAAATAAATTTTGAACTTCTGAACTAGGTTTTAAGAAAAACAATTAAACAAATATAAATATATTAATAGAATCAACGAAAGCACAATGAAATAAATTGGATTAGGTATACAATGTAAGATATGGTAAAATATGATTTAAAGTAACAAGATGTGAAGTGAAATGAAGAGTGAAATAAATATGAAATAAAAGATGACTACGATGGACTGTGAATTAGGGGCAGCAATACAAGAAGTAAATAGAATTAGGACCTACTCTCGTATGGCCGTTTGCAGAGAATTGTGAGAAGATGTGGAATTAAACTAAGTATGATTTGTTTGGCGGTAAATGTGTAATTGTAGAAGGAATGATTACCGACCTTTATGCGAAGCATGGCGAGAGTCGAATGGGCTATAGTCGTGTTGAATTTGGTTGAGCTGAAAGCGGGTGTTTGTTTATGTGTGCGTGAAATTTGAAGAGATGTTGTTTGAACCAGTAGTACGTTAAATGAATTCAGTTTTTCGTTACAAGATATTTGAATTATTGAAGGTTACATAAAATAATTGAATTATAAAAAGTTATGGATAAATTAATTGCATTGACAAGTTAAGTAAAATAAATGAATGAATTAATTATTAAGTTTTACATAATTTGCATAAATGATTTAATTTACAAAAGTTAAGTAAAATAATTGCATGATATGAATTTTATACATAATAAATGATGATATATGTATATATCATACTACCTTTGTGTTGTTAGATGAAAAAATTTGAGCAGGCTTGAACATTTGCCAATTAGTGCCCATTTGTTGGCATCAAATACTGGCAAATTTGGGACTTCTGCGCAGTAGTTAGCAATTGCAATTTTTTGTTCGAATATTCGTTCAAGTATGAGGTTATGTACTATTCCAACGAGTGGTTACATCTTGAATCAACTTATGTTTGGGCAAATTATGCTGCGTTTGAAGCTTTTCAAGCTTAGTGTATGCTAACAACGAGTGATTAAAATGCTCTGTTATTTGGCGGCAATTTGCAATTATGTCCTTGATCATTCGTTGTTCGAATATTGCATCATGTATGACCAATTGGTTGGTGTGAAGAAAACAGCTAAGACTGTTAAAGCCAGTACTTGAAATTCCCTTCACCATATTTGCTGCGTTGTCATGAACGATCATGTGGACTTTGTAAGGGGGGATTTTGTAATCATCGACTACATATTGAACAGTGTCACATATGTTAGTTGCAGTATGTGAATCTGGGAATGGATTCAGTCGTAAGACAACTAATGACTGGTTGAAATTTTTATCGATGCAATTGGCCAGTAAGCTGGAAAGAATGAAATAGAAATACCGTCAAAGATTTTTACTTTTTAGTTTAGTCTAAACTATCTAACATTAATAGCATGAAATAAGTTAAAAACCTAATTTGTTGAACTTGAAATAACTCATGATTTAACATTACTTAACATAGTTATTAAATAACAACTCTGTACATTATTTGAGTAAGCAATCTTGATGGCCATTAAAATTTGGAACTTAGAAGCTTGTTGATTATTACCTGATAAATGACGAATCAGCATTGTTCGTCCAGATGTCTGTGATGAAGCTCATGTTGCTTGCTTCATTAATCCTGCTTTGGATCTTGGTCATTACTTTGGTGTGCAAACTGGGAATAATATTGGTAGTAAAATATTTTCTGGAGGGCAGTGGATAATTGGATTTCAGCAGTTCCCTAAGTCTTGTAACTCCAATATCTTCAACAACTGAAAATGTCTGTGAGTCTAGTGCTATCATCTCACCAATAGCAGTATGAATTGTTTTGGATTGATCACTGTTTATGGCCCAAATTTTCTTGAGCTCAAGGGTTTCATCTAATGTTATTTGCAATTCTGAATGCGAACTGCTTGCTGTTGATGGCCTGCAATCACCTTTGGTCTTTTTCTTTGTAGTGATGTAGTCACTCATTGTGCGTTTTTGTGCAGTTTGAGCTTGCTCCTGTCCTTGTAACTCCTCATCTTGCTCCAGCTGCTCCTGATGTTAGGTCCTCAAATGTGTTTGCATATTGGTGATAATAAAAGAATTTTTTTCATTATTATTACCTCGTGACAATATTTTGTTACATATTGTACAGGTGACTTTTGTTTAGTCATCTTCATTTACAGCGAATAATCGCCACACAACACTCTTGGTTTGTCCTTTGTGAGCCATTACGGAAACAATTAACTGTTCAATGAGGCACTAAAAAGAATTTTTCCTGAAAAATGTATTATAATATGAATTATTAATGTACAAATAGATTAGATTCCATCTATGTCTGAGAACAGTGTGTGGGTGTGAGTGTGTGTGAGACTAACACATGCATACAAACGCAATGAATTCATATATATATATATATATATATATATATATATATATATATATATATATATATATATTATAATAAAGTTGTAGCTCCTGTCTGTCTGTGTCTGTTTGTCTGTTTCTTAACGAACTCCTCCTACGATTTTGGAGATAGCCCCATAACCATATATATTCTGAAAGTACACGACTCAGGATACTTCGATATGTGTATTTAATTTCTGGAGGGCGTCTCCCTCCTGAAGGTGCAGGAAAAAGAAAGCAACCGCTCCTGGGTTACTGGTACTCTCTTCATAGATCGCAATATTTCCACATAGACCTAGGCTAGCCTATGACCAAAGACCTTTAGCCAAATCCCCTTTGGGGCAGGTCAGTAAGATACGTGATCAAGGTAATTTTCAACCTTTTGGTGATCTGGTTTGATTAAGAAATTTCACTGTCCACAGCTATATGTATACTGTCTACTAATCTACAGACACTAGCCTAGCCTTAACCACACCCAACCTAACCTTCACGGGCGAACCGGTCAGAAGCTCAGCAAATATCTGACACGGTGCTGCGGCCCTGTAAACCACCCCTTCCTGAATAAGGAGTGCCCTCCCCCTTCGCTGCTATATTGGTCGCTAACCAATGGATAGGCCTGCTGGTCAGAATTTCTAAGCTAAGGCCACTAGCCTAGTCAAAATTAATCTTTATGGGCAAACCCGTCACTAACTCGCCGTAATTCTTAGACAGGAAGTGCTGTCCCCAACTGTAACTCCCTTCCCCACTATATTGTTCATATTTAATATATCAGGCCATTACCGTATATAAAAAGGCAAGGTTAATAAATAAAATAAAGTAAAAAATCAATAAATAACCTCTAAACTAAGCAGAAGGTGGGTAAATTTCCTTATCAAGGATTTGATTACCGCACGATTTTCCAGGATGGTAGATTTCTAAAAACACCGGACACTGGCATCATACACAGCGAAATAAGGCTACAGTCCTAACAGGGAACCATCATCCATTGTGCAAAAGGGAGAGAGCACAAAAGTATTCACGAAAGTAAAATTGAAAAGGGGACCAGTCAAACTATTGAAAAATGGAAAGTCAAGTATACAAGCCAATTTGGGAAATCCCTATAAAATATATATACTTTTTCCATTGTTTCAATGTGGCAATAATGGCAAAAAATACACCGTTTTTATCGACAGCGTGCATTACAGATAGTAGTTTGGAGTACAGTGTTTTATTTATTTTTTTCCGTTACCTCAAAGTCATCGAAACACTGAAGAAATGTAGGATTATAGCCCTTCCCAAAATTGGCTCAGAAACCGGTATTAGGCACGCTGTTCTTGACTCGCTCTCCTCTTATTAAGAGCGCATAGGCTGAGCATTGCAAATTTTTTGTTCCCATCGATAATTGATAATGGCATTACTAATGTTTTGACATAGCATCGTTCGTATCTCTCATGAGCAAGGAAATCTTTTTAATAATTGCGATCAATATTTTTTGGCATTAGAACAGATAAGAGTGCTTCAAGAGATGACGATTTACCGCCCTAGACTCGAATTCTTTTCTTCAGGGTGATCTCATATCTATTATGCAATTCACCAGTCGCTCTAGTGGATCTGAGGGGAACGTATAGGGCGCTGACGAAGGAGATGTTTCCTACGGGAGGGGCGCGGTAACATTTTCAACTAATTGATAAGGGGCATACTTAAGCGAACGGAACTTATACCACCACTAAACACTTAGTGCTCTGCCTAACCTAACCTCTATCTTTAAATTAACTAGGTTAGCAATCGGCACCAAAACAAAACTTCCTTTTTCACCCCTTGACGGGTTGAATACCTTCAATTAGCCACACACAAAAATTCTAACCCGAATTTATCTTGCTATTGTGTTTATCTATCCTTGAACGATTTGGGAATAATTTGTTCTTATTCAACAAGGTGCAAGACGACTAACTAATTTTTTTTTTTGGGGGGATGGGGGTAATTTATAAACCTCTAAAACCTGACACCAATTTATTATGTACTAGTTATATATATATTTTTGACCGATGTTGAGGTTAAGAGCTGGTGCCTAGCACCTCGTATGTACTTGATTAAGGCAGTTATTAGCGCTTCAAGGGATTAATATCACAAACTAAGGTAGAATCTTGAATTATGACAACTAATATTGCCAAAACTTTCGTTCAAGCGATAGATGGAAACATTAACCAAAAATAGTAGTTTATTTTACAACAAACTAATCAATCAAAAAAAATATATTTAAAAAAAATTAACTAGCTAATTAATATAAGGCTTGATTAAGGCAGTTATTAGCGCTTCAAGGGATTAATATCACAAACTAAGGTAGAATCTTGAATTATGACAACTAATATTGCCAAAACTTTCGTTCAAGCGATAGATGGAAACATTAACCAAAAATAGTAGTTTATTTTACAACAAACTAATCAATAAAAAAATATATTTAAAAAAAATTAACTAGCTAATTAATATAAGGCTTGACTCATAAAATAATTAATTTACACTCCCTTAAATACGCAAATGTTAATCTTCGAAAAAAATTTCAATTCACTGGCTTACTAAAAGAATATTACAACTGGCTACCCAGTTAACTTTGGGCCACCGTTCGTTTTAACGAATTCAGCAATCGCCCAACAATGCGAACTGTGGATATATTCCACAAAATACTAAAAAAATGTTTGAGTTACTGTTATTTTTTTGAAGGCTTGGCTGGCTGTGTGTGACGTCACCGTCTCGGTGCGGTTTTGGGCCTATGGTAGGCAGGTCCCAGTTGACTGGCGTAGATTCTCTTCAGCCAAAAAGGTAGGCGTTGGTTAGTTGACGGTCGTAGGTGGAAATTCTGAGGTTTCTGGTCGATTCACTTATCTAAGGCTCCCGATAGCTATTCCTTTAGATTAAGGAATCTTTCTTCTGGTTGAATAATACTCTCGTTGAGAACGAGAAATCGTCTTCCTTGCTCGGTAGAACTTTGTAGAATTCATCGTTTAACTAGTCTCTTCTGGGTACTCTTGGGAACGATCGGCTTCGAAAATGGCTATCTTTTGGGATTCGTAACTGGGTTATAACGAACGTGGAAACACAGGACGTTTCTCTGGGGCTAACTCGGTCTGAATTCCTACCTTTCGCTTAGCCTTCTTATATAGATAGCCATTAACGCGGATCGCTGCTGCGGGGTGTGTGTGTGGAGGTCAACCTTATTTGAAGACAAATAAATGACTTTTCTGGCTTTTTGTTTTTACTTCGGCGTTAGCTCGAGGGGGAACTTTTCGCTGACTTGGGTTTTCGTACAAACAACTTTAGAGGGGAAATTTAGATCTATTCAAATCCAAGGGATATTTAGACCTCTTCAAATCTCTAACGTAAACTACGTAAATTAAAAATAGCATCTGTACCCATTTTAATTAGCGAATTGTGCGTGTCGGGTTGTCAATAATGCTTATGCAGCGGGATTAACTTTGTTCTTGGTTAAAACAGGCGACTCTTCGCCGATGTATTTAGGGCTATTGTCACTTTCTGGAAGTTACAATTTCAGCTTCTCCCCTCTCTGTGGAAGTTAATGTTTTGATTCTTCGCTGATGGCTTTGCAAACATAGTGCTCGACCCAATTACGGTAAAATTGAAGGTTGGATGTTGATTACCTCCATTCGCGCGTTCATTCTCGCACCACCGTTAGGGTAGAGCCGGGGGGGGGGAGGGAGGAGGCGTGGCCACCGTCCGGTAAGTTAGTCGTACACACGCAAAAACAAGTTGCGAGTGTAGCGTCCATTATATATATATATATATATATATATATATATATATATATATATATAATGTAACTATTGCAATAACAAAAACAATGTTTTCGATAAATAAAGATACACATACCCTTTAAATTTTTAAAGAGACTCCTTTCAAGGTCACTGAACTTTTCTGCACCTATATTGCTTTTGTAGCGGTCTACACCCCTACAAGTGGAAATATTTAATCATAACTGTATATATATATATATATATATATATATATATATATATATTATCTCAAAAAAGGTTGATAACCATAACTTAAATCGTGTGATTGGTACGCCCGATCTCTCGACCGTCTTCAAATAAAATCACATGCTTAATCATTCATTTTGCTCAGTTCATCGGAATCAGGTCTGTAATATTGGAATTGGAATTTTTAGCTAAATATGTCCCAAAAGAATCTCGTTTTAATGCGTGATTCTTCTCTCATTTACAGACTATTCCACCTCCGTTGTAATCTATTTATTTAATCTATTTATGTATCCAATTTAATCTATACAATCTATTTATACCAATCTTTATACATATCAATCTATTTAATATTTACTCCATCTATTTTATATTGACCCAATCCATTTAACTATATAATCTATTTTTCTCATATAATCTATTTATCAATCCATATAAATATTTATCATACATTTATAATATTTACTCATTTAACATTCAACTATAATCTAATTAATATTTGTCAATCAAATTATCAATCATTATATGTGTATTCTAATTCTCATTAACTCATGCAAAGTTAATTCACCCGCGTAAAATTCAATCCAATCATAAACTGTATAATTTCACTTTTTAATCATAACTGTTCATCCCATGATATATATTTTTCGTATCTCTTTGTTTTAATACACGTATTCCCACGGCGTTGCCGATTTAAGCCTAGGGAAATTTCGTCTGCAAATTCAGACTTCCCGTTAGCAATTAACTTCATTCCCCTTGTATAACAAAAATATAGGTTTTGGGGTTTATTGTGACCTGAGCTATCTAGTGTATTGGCGCAATAACCACTTAACAACCTATACTTTTTACATCCTTATTTGGTTACTAAACCTAAGGGTTTTATATTCACTGACAAGAATTCTGATTGTATATCACTCTGAAGAGACGTTTGTTTCAGCATGTTAGGTATGTTAGTTTACTTTTTATACTTTAGTTGAGTGTTGAAGGATAACCTTTCCAACGGCACCTCCCGCCTCCCGAACGCCATTTGTTTCAATTTTAATTTTTGAGCATTCTCATTATTATTATTATTTCTTTTTTTCACATTTCTTATATACGAGATATTTGATATGTCTATTGGTCCAAGTTCTTTTATTTTAGTGTTTTTTTAACTTTCTTTAGCATTTTTGTTTTTATTTTTTCTCAACTCACTGCTTTCCTTTTACTCTTTACTGTTTTTTTTTACCTTTTGTTAGTTTATTTACACTTTTCTTTTTATTAGTTAGCACTTTATCTCGTTTCGGATTGAAGCCATCCCGATCCACTGTTTTGATCTCTTTTAATTTCTTTATACATTTTGACACGGGGGCAGTATATCATGATAAATGGACAATGTCCATGGATAAGGAAAAACATAAAACGTCCCTGAGTACGTGAACCGCTATATCTGACTTAAAATTCAGAAGAAAAAATACTAATCATTGAAACCACATTTATTAGAAAAATCATATGATTGAATATTTTTGTAACTTTTTAGTAATTATATCACTGTAGCTTGGTACTTTCGTCCAGGCATCCCTAAAAACATATACTATAATCTGACCAGAATTAAACAATAAAGGTGTTACTTAATAAAGCTGTAGTAACTAGTAACACAAAGTATGTTGTCTAGCGCAATTCAGCCACCAAAAGTGTATAAAAAGCTAAAATTTTTACGAAGAATCGACAAAATTTGCCGATGCCAATTCTAGCCGATTCCGAGTACTCGGCACATCTCTATTTTCCACAACACTCCTACATACCGCTCATACTGACTATTACCGGTTGGCTGTCTTGCACTTATATGTTGGTGGCGATTCCTTGATCATTTTAAAAAGTGTTTACAGAATTAGACATAAAGCTGGCTCCTTTATCTGAATGAATAAAGGCAGGTAGTCTAAAAAATGAAAAAAAGTTGAGTTAGACAACAAATTACAGTAGTAGATGAAGTATCTTGGCAAGGAAAGGCAAACTGAATGAGTAGATACTTATTTGGGCTATTAGAATGAAGAGGGCCTTTGAAGTCTATGCTAATTCGATCAATAGGATTTAACATAAGAAAAGGAGACTGCAAAAGACCATTACATAAGAACATAAGAAAAGAAGGAGACTGCAAAAGACCATTCATGGCCTACACTTGGCAGCTCCTGTTCCAGTCAACACACAAAAGATTTCTTACCAGAGAAATGTCATCAACATTGTCACCCTTTACAGGAGTTCGTCAGATCTAATCTACAATATACATAAAATGCATCCAGAGGATTATGTCCATTCATGCAACCACAAAATAATCTCCCCACTCCTTAGAAAAATATATACATATGTACATAAAAAAGTCAGTCCCATCTAGCAGCTTCATTCATATATTTATCTAATCTATTCTTAAAACTACCCAGAGAGGAGGCTTCTATCACATGTCTAGTGAGCCTATTCCATTCATCTACCACACGATTTGTAAACCAATTCCTCCCAATCTCCTTCCTAAACCTATACTTATCAAGCTTAAACCCATTGCTACGTGTCCTGTCATGTTCACTAAGTATAAGAACCTTACCCAGATCCTCTTTATTATATCCTTTTACCCATTTGAAGACTTCAATCAATTCCCCTCTGACTCTTCTCCTTTCCAATGTATGTAGATTTAGTTTTCTGAGCCTTTCACCATAAGGTAAGTTCCTTAGCCCACCAATCATCTTTGTCATCCTTCTCTGCACAGACTCAAGCAAATCAATATCCTTCCTATAATATGGTGACCAAAATTGTACTGCATAGTCTAGATGAGGCCTAACTAGCGCCAGATACAGTTTTAGAATGACTTCAGCACTCTTATTGCTTACACTCCTCCTAATGAATCCCAATATCCTATTAGCTTTATTCTTAGCATTTAGGCATTGCTTTCTAGGACAAAGGTCTGAACTTACCAAAATACCCAAGTCCCTCTCACAATCGGTCCTCCCTAAAATTCTTCCATTTAATTTATAACTATTCAATGGATTATTTCTACCTATACTAAGTACACTACATTTGTCTATGTTAAACTTCATTTGCCATTTCTCGGCCCAATTGGACAGAATGGTCAATTCCTCCTGCATTACAACAGCATCAGAATCAGCCCTAATCGCCCTACCTAGCTTAGTATCATCAGCAAATTTACTCAGGTCACTACTTATACCTATGTCAAGATCATTAATATAAATTAAGAATAGCAAGGGACCCAAAACAGATCCTTGCGGAACTCCACTGCTAACACACCCCCACTCAGATTTAACTCCATCTATACTAACTCTTTGCTGTCTGTCACCAAGTCATGACTGAATCCACCTAAATATACTGCCATCGATCCTGTGTGCTTTAACTTTGCTCAGAAGCCGTAAGTGTGGCACTCAATCAAAAACTTTACTAAAGTCCAAGTTTTAATTATAGTTTTCATCATTATCTGCTGCTTCATACACCTTACTATAAAAAGACAGCAAATTAGTCAGACAGGATTTACCCTTACTAAAGCCATGCTGTGATTCTTTTATCAACTTATGCTTATCCAAGTGATCTCTAATATTCCTTGCTATAATAGATTCCATCATTTTCCCTACCACTGATGTCAAACTTACTGGTCTGTAATTAGACATATTTGTTTTATCCCCTTTCTTAAATATAGGTATCACATTGGCTTTCTTCCATTCACTCTCCTTTCAACTCCACATGCATCACACACCACATACACACTTCTTTCAAACGGCATGCTCTCACCATCTATACAAACAGCCATACTCTCAGAAATTTACTAAGGAAAAAGTTAACACTCACCAAAAAAATTCTTGCTCAGGATTGCTGCCAGTTATCTTCCCTAAAAGTATTAATCACTAATGTATTTATTACACAGTGATTGATGTATTAAATAAATACAAGAAAAACTACACACCCAAATCAGTATTATATCCCAATCTTACAATGAGAATCAGGAGCTTCCTGTAAGACAACCTTCCAGAACAAAGCCAGACAGCCAACTGGGAAATTTACTAAAGAGTACTGTATACAGGCATGGTCCCCACATTTCAGACATGATATTAACCTTCTTGAGTCAGTGCAACGGAGGGCAACAAAGATTATTCCTTCCCTGAGGCACCTTGAATATATAGATAGACTGAGGGTATTAAATATGTTCTTTTTCGAAAGGAGGTGTGTGAGAGGGGATATGATTGAGCTCTTTAAATTTTTTTCTGGGATAGATAAATTGGATGTTAGCAAGTTTTTTGAGTTAGATAATGGAAATCGGACTAGAGGTCACCACTTGAAAATTAAAAGGCAATGGTGTAGGTTGGATTTAAGAAAATATTTTTTCACCAATAGAGTGGTAGACTTCTGGAACAAATTGCCGCGGAAGGTAGTAGGTAGTCCAAATTTAAATGTATTTAAGAGTAGGTTGGATGAGTTTATGGGGATGGAAGGTTGTGATGGTTCCTAAGTTTTGTATTTATTAATATTGTTTGTATATATCTATAGCTGCATGATTTAGTTCTTGACAAGCCTTGATTGGTGATTCCCTTGTTTCTGGACACAATCCTCTGGATGTAGTTTTCTTGGGAGTTTGGGTGCCTAAAAAAGAGGCTGTTTGACTCAGATGACCTATGATGGGCCCTTGTGGCTTTTGTCATCTGTTATATTATATTGTGGGGGACTTTATCTTATGATTAGTTATTAAAGTGAACTTTCTATTAGCTAAAAAGTGGTGCCATCCTCTTAATGCTTCAATGATGGCTTGAGCCTCCTTTTCTCACATTTATTGTTCTAGCAAAAAACGCGACAGGTCTTCCTTCTTGGTTTAATGTAGCTGATAATGCTATTTCGGAGGCATCAGTTTCTACTGTGAATGGAAGGTTTTCATCAATTTTTCATTTGACAGTTTTTATAATAGAATTTTTTATCTCTTGTATTGCTTTTTTTCTGCTTTGTTAGTCATAGGTAAAGTAGTTTCAATTAAAGGACAGATTTTTTCTGAGAAATTCGGCATCCATTTCACACAGTAGGCAAAAAGTCCTAACATTCTTTCCAAGAATTTCTTATCATGAATAGTAGCCATATTATGCAACGGCTCAAATCTGCTTGAATCTGGTCTTAGTTGGTGGTTTTTAATTTCATATTCTAATAGTGTCTTTCAAAAATTTGCATTTATCATTTAAAATCATACCATATTTGTGAGCTACTTCTAAGAATCTGTTTAAATTTTTATAATGAGATTGTTGGTCTTTACCTGCAATAGTAACATTGTCCAAATAGGGGTACGTTCTTTCTAGATTCTTTTCTTTTATGATTTGGTCCATTATTTGCTGAAAACAAGCTACTCCATTAGTTAATCCGAAACTAAGGTGGTTAAAATGGTATAGTTTACCATCAGCTTCGAAGGCAGTATATATTTTTTCATAGTTATGTAAAGGTATTAGTTGGTAGGTGCTGGTAACATCTATTGTACTAAAAACCTTTTTCTGAGCAATTCTATTTACTAAGTCTCCACTGTTCGAAAGAGGATAAGCGTCAAGTTGAGAATACCTATTTATAGTAGCTGAATAATCAATAACCATTCTCTTCTTAGGTCCATTTACCACAAGTACTTGAGCTCGCCGTGGAGAGTTTGAAGGTTCAATAATTTTATTCTCTAGTAATCGCTTTACTTCAGATTTGATAAAAGCAGAATCAGCAGCATTATATCTTCTGGCCCTGGTGGCTACAGGTTTGACCTCAGCAAAAGATTTTGGAATACTCTTGGAGGCACGATATTTAGAGAAGCTATACAACTAATACCAATTTTAGGCTATAATACACAATAATTAAGGCTAACTGTGGAATGATTCTTCAGAAAGGGTAAGCCTAAGATAGCGTCACAGCAGAGCTCAGATAAAAGTAAAAAATGCACACTTTTATATTTTCTGCTATTCATAGAAAAATTTATAAAACAAATTCCATTAACTTTAGATTAAATTTTTCTGAGGTGATGGTGATCGTGCCATTGTGAGGTAATAGTGATAAGGATAACTTTTGTGCTATCTCAGTTGATAAAAAATTCTCAGAGCTGCCTGTATCAAGCAAAGCATCTAAAATATCACCACCTACTTGAATCTTAACAACAGATGGGTTCAAATCTTTTGACAGAGTAGATGCAAGAGTTGCTGAAACAATGGAATCTTCCGCTGAGGTAGAGTTGACTTGGAATCGGTTAGACTTATTTTTACATCGCAAAAAATGTCCCTTCACCCTGCAATAGTGACACTCAACATTTCAGGCAGGCAGTTTACCCTGCAGTGAGGATTACTTACCCCACAAAAGAAACATTTAAAAGAATTCATGGCAGTGAGTTTTAAAGCGTAGCTGATTTAAAAAGCATAAAACAACCATGGGTGTTGATGAAAATTTGTCTAAGAACTGAGAATTGTCAATTATAAATAGTAGAAGGTTATTAATAGTTTTTTAATGTACCAATAGAATGATTCTTTTCAATTAAAATGATATATTATTTGATTTATTAAAAAAGATTTAAATATTTTATTTTAATTATTTTTGATGTGTACTATTTGTAATTTTGCAGAGGGCGAGTTCATGCAAAAAAGCCGGGTGACTAATGGGTTAAACAACCTCCCAACAAACAAGACTAAATGAGCCACCACCCAGAATAGACCACTGAGAGAAATTAGCACACATGCCAGAGAGAGCACTTATAGCAGAACAAAGCGCTGTGGTGGAGCGAATGCAAGTGTGTGTGTGAAGGGCCATTCCCCCACCCCTTTCCCAATACTCTCTCCTTCCCTCTGTAAGAATGTGTGTGTGAATGGTGAGGGTTTTTTTTATATATTATTTATTAGGAATTTCATGGTTTGTTTAAAATGTTTTTTTCTCTTCCTCAGCTATTTACCCGTTTGTTTGATATTTTACGATAAGCCACTCTATTAATACTCCAAAATTTAATCGCCACCATTTATAAGGAGTGGCAGAGACTGTAGGGTTGAAATAATTCAATTAAGTCATTGTAAGTCCTGACAGGACAGAGAGGACTTCTATATAGCCCCAATATGCAACCGGATAGCAATATAATATTATATCGAGCTCAGAGGCACCAGCCTTGTTAGTCCTCTGAAATTTGTAAAGACTCGAGTGGCAGCCCGCAGGACTTATCCCCGAGGATACCACGTGAGGCCTTTTTTTTTTTGTATTGTGTTTTATCCAAAGTGTTAGGCCTCTATTATAGGATTTAATACCGGTTTTGTTTGCGCATTTATCTCTTGTCTCTTGGTTTGGTTGTAAGTACTTTTGTAAATATTTTGTTTTGTTAGCTTAACTGATTCCCTCTTGGATTTTTTAGCTAAAACTTTGTTTGATATAAGACTGTTATATTGATCTTGTATATATTGTAATTGTAAATTTATCACTCATTTTTTTGTTTGTGAGCATAAGTAATGAGATCTCTTGTAAATATTTACCCCATATTTTTTTGGTAAATAAAGGACTGTGCATACAATCCATTTCATTTCTCCCTCGTTTCTCATGCCCGAATTAGTGTAGGAACCGGGTTGGAACAATTGGGATTAGAGTATAGATTTTCAGCCCGCTACAGCACCACCCACTTAACTATCCTCCAAAATTACAAACATATTAACTAATGAGGCAATGAATTCATTTTTTTACGAGATTGAATCAACTTTGCAATTATTTATTATAGGATATCTTCAGAGGTTATAAAAATGGAAGAAATGAAAAAGGAAGTTATTCAATATCCACTTAATTTTCAAATAGATGATAAAAATGTAAGCATGTCAAGATTTTATTTTTTTATATTCGCATTCAACATCATTATTTAGTCTGCATTTCAGTTAATATACTTTTACTTGTCTAATGATTAACTTATAAATCATTACTTGTATATAGTTACAGAAAGTAAATTACCTATTCTTTTATATCAGGATATTTATAAAGAAACTCCCATTAAAGAAATGAAGGATGAGTTGTCTGATTCAGATCATCAAAATGAAGTAAGATTAGTCACATGTCAAGAACAAGCAGTAGTTGATGCTTCTAATGAATTGCTGTCAAAAGAATGCCCAGTCAAAGAGGTAGTTATAATGAGTTGCTTGTAATAATATTTACCAAGGTTTCCATGGTAGCTTAATCTATTTACAACCTATTATTGGTTAAAGGAAAAATATGTTGATAGTGTTAAATTTTATATAGTCCTTTATTGAGAGCCATTTCATGAGAATTTTTATTGGTATTCATAACTGAGTGGTCTAAGGCACTACTCTAACTGTGATCAAAGCGATGCTCGCCTCTCAGTGTGCTTGGTTTGATCATTACCCCTGCATAGTTTTTTAATAAGGAAAAATTTTCCCTAGAAATAAATCTTTTATCTATTTGTATGTTGTATGACTCATTTTCTTTCATCATTCTCTCATATGTATGAGTGACATATAGTATATATTCGCTGCATATTAAATTTCTTGTTTGTACATTGTTTCCAATTAATTTATCTCTTCCAATTAACCTGGGGAAGCAAGTCGCCTCTGTATTTGTAAGAATTTTTCTCCTCATGTGTAAATGAGTGGTCTAAGGCATTGCTTTAACTAAGATCAAATCAGTGCTTGCTTGGGTGTATTAGGAAAGAACATTTTCCAATAGAAAAATGATTCTATTTATCTTGTTTCTTTGCAGTTTCTTTGAGTGAAATGGCATTAGTAGCTGGGGTCATCTGTTAGATCTTTTTATGTTTTACTCATTGATTTGATTGTCATTCCTTATTTAGTCAATCTCTCATCATCACATTTGACACCAATATTTAGCTGTTATTAGCATGCACACTTCTGGTAGTTGCAGATACTAATCTTTACAATCTGATGTTCACTCATTATTTTCACCTGAAACTGAACATATCTAAATCTCCAAAGTAAGCCATTAAAAACATGAATATAAATGTATGAAAATAACACAGTAATTTCTGGATGCTCTGTAAAGATATAACTTCTGTACTTCTTCAATCAGGACTTTGGGGAAATTTCATTGAAGGAAGAAGTTAGTGAAGAATTCTTTCATAGAGAGATGAGTTCTTTTGTTACTTCTGATGTATTGTGTGTAAAATCTGAAAACACTCTACCAAGTGAGTTTTTGCAACAAGACCACCAAGAAAAGGTAAGTTTTGTTATTTTGAGTTTCTTTTTGAATTTATTTGTATAATGGCAAACATTATTTCATATTTTTTTCACACTAAAGTTATCACTCAGGATGGCCATGTCTTAGTAATAAATAATAGTAGTAGAGTTTATAGACTTATGCTTGCTTAAATGTCCTTTTCATGGAGTGCTGTGTAAACAGTACCTCTCCCATCTATATGAGTGGGGTTCCTACTCCCTGCCCTGGGCCCTCTCGCACACCTTTGAATTGACAACATCCCGTAAGGGGTGCGGCGATTTGCCATCCTGACAGGATCCAGCTTAGCCTCTCTTCCTTCCTTCAGATAGCCTGTATTTCTCACCTA
Organism: Ceratothoa steindachneri; assembly: GCA_963969495.1. Classification (NCBI taxonomy): domain Eukaryota; kingdom Metazoa; phylum Arthropoda; class Malacostraca; order Isopoda; family Cymothoidae; genus Ceratothoa; species Ceratothoa steindachneri. Next base: position 33,247,072 of record OZ018331.1, on the reverse strand, counting down.
CTTTGTCACTTTTTATACAACCTCTCCCACAACTTTCTCTGGTCAGCCTCTAATTTCACAGGGTAGATGCTGACCTTCTCAGCCAACCGTCCCGGATCGGGGGAGAGGGGACAATGTTCCCTAACCCCTGAGCTCCAGTTCGGGATGTGTTTTTTTTTAATAACCTGCTTAATCCCCACCCATATCTTCCTCACATCCCTTTTCCTTTCCTCTTCACACTCTATCAATTTTACGCCGTGTCCAAGGTGGAGCTGCCATGCCAATGGACTGTCAGGCCACCAGGCAGAACGGGTGGTCCTAAATGGTGGCACCTGGCTCTGCCAGGCCTGTACACACCCCTTGCAGTGCGGGCTACTGTGAGGGGTGATAAAAAGAGGGTCACCATGCCCAATGATGGGTCCAACCCCCCTTCCCTTTAATTTCCCCTGTACCATCAACAGAGCCGCCCTCGGGCAGCTCAACAGATAAAATGGAGGTTCCCCCCCCCCCTGTGCTTGCACAGGGGACCCTCCATATTTCTCTAACCGGAGAGGAGGCTTACTCCTCTCCTTCGCCTATGGGTGTAGGGGACTCTCCTTCACTCTCTTCCAGGCACCTCCCTTTTTCCAGCGGCAGTCCCCCTTTTCTTTCCAAGGGGACTGCCAAGAAAGCCAGCAGGCAGCTCATAGCCGACCGCTCCCCAGTGAAGTGGCTCAGTAGGGCAAACCCCCTTAGGGGGGAGAGGGAAGCCAGGCCCCTTCGGTCGCTTCCCTCAAAAGACCTGCTGGCAAGAATATTGAACCTTGCTGGGGTCAAGGCCTGTGCCTCCCCACACATGACTGATCACGCTGCTAATGGGAACTGCAATTTACTGGGAGGGATGGCTGAATGAAGGCCCCTCCTGAGATAGACATGGTCCTTGAGGCAACCAGCCTTAGACGGTAGGGCCTTCCATGGAGGGGGGAATCCGGGCTCGGCACCAAGCCCTGAACCCAAATCCGCCCCTATGCAAGGCCCTTCTCAAACGGCTAGGGTTTCTGAGGGAGTACAAGGAGGGGAGGGATCTCCTCCAATCGGTGCCCCTGCGACTACCAGGACCTTCTCCATCACAGAGAAGGACCTGGCTGAGGCCAGTCCATCTGGCCTAGGGGCTTCTGTCGGTGGAGGTGAGAAGCGGGTTCATTCCTCGCCCTCCTTTCCAAAAAAGAAAAAGAACAAAAAAAAGACCCTATAACACTCGGTGCTCCTCTCTATCCGTGGGGGCTGCAGGGATGGATGGGTCTGCTGCCACTTGGGCAAGCGACCAAGCCAAGATCGGCACATCCGGCCCCTCTACCCCCCGTGTGTGGAGCCCCTGACTATGACTAAGACCAAAAGTGCACAGAGTAGAGCCTCTATAACATTGGGCCCCCTCATTCAAAGGGTTACCTGGCATTTTCAACCGCTGGCTTCAAACGCTTCCTCGTTATTCGCTCCACTGATGGCAGCATGTTGGCCAAGGGCAACATGATCCATCAGAGTAGAGTCTCTATAACATGATCCATCAGAGTAGAGCCTCTATAACATTGGGGCCCCTCATTCAGAGGTTACCCAGTGTTTTCGACCGCTGGCTTCAAACGCTTCCTCGTTATTCGCTCCACTGATGGCAGCATGTTGGCCAAGGGCAACATGATCCATCAGAGGAGAGCATTAGCTAGTGTAATTGGTAGAGAGCCAGAGGTGACTTGTTTCTCAGATGGGAGCCTTCTGGCGAATCGCTCTGACTAAGACCAAAAGTGCACAGAGTAGAGCCTCTATAACATCGGGCCCCCTCATTCAGAGGGTACCTGGCATTTTCGACCGCTGGCTTCAAACGCTTCCTCGTTATTCGCTCCACTGATGGCAGCATGTTGGCCAAGGGCAACATGATCCATCAGAGGAGAGCATTAGCTAGTGTAATTGGTAGAGAGCCAGAGGTGACCTGTTTCTCAGACGGGAGCCTTCTGGCGAATCGCTCTGAGGCAGCCAAGATGAGTGCTCTTAGGACACTTCATGGCACCCCAGTGAGTGTGACGCCGCACTCTACCATGAACTTTGTGAAAGGAGTAGTTTATGCGAGGGAACTCGTTGACTACTCCATAGAGAACATCACCTTAGAGCTGGCTGACCATGGGGCGGTCAAGGTCGAACGTGTGATGAGAAAACAGGGAGGGGCCTCAAGACCCATCCATACATTCTTCGTCACATTCGACTTTGACAAGCTCCCTGAGTCAGTGCATGCCGTGGCTGTGCTATTACTGTCACCACTTCGGCCATACAAATCGTTGTTGTAGACGTGCAAAGTCGGGGTCACTCGAAGTCTGTGTAAATTGCTCCAAGGCCACACACGATAAGTCTAAATCGTGTGTGGACAAGTGTGTCAATTGTGGAGAGCCGTACCCCGCTTCTTCGAAGCAATGTGGTGCATATCTCCCTGAGAAAGAAATCCTGGCCATTCAGGCCCAGGATCGACTCTCATTCGGCGAGGCTAAGGACTTGGTTGTGGCGCGCCCGGCTCTGCCTGGGACGTCTTATGCCTCAATAGTTAGAAAGGCACCCTCTGCTCATGACCCATCCAGGCAAACGAGCACGGTTGTTTCTGCGCCCATTAGGAGCCCCTCTGCGGGCTCTACTCAACCCGGGCGCTCCCCTGGTAAAGCTGGTGGCAAAAAGGGCTCACACCCAGCTCTGGCTAAAACCAGGGCTCCCCCAGCGTTACCGTTTCCTGTAAGGCGAAACGGCCACGCGCCTTCACAGAGTCGTTAGACTCTGAAGTTGGTCGCCAGGCCATCTTCCGGAGTTCCTAAAGCTGTCCCCCGAAAGGAGGACAGCAGCAAAGGAGCTTCAGCTTTTTTGCCCAAGCGTAATGGTAGGCTGATTGGCTCGGAGACGGTTGTTCCTCAAAAAGAGGGCCCCCCGCCTTGGAAGCTGCAACGCCCACCTAAGGTTTTGAGGTGGTGGGAGGAAAAGACTTGCATTGTGAGCCCAACCTCCCCCAATAAGTCCTTGAAGGCGACAGTGCTTTGTCTGGCCAACAGCGCCTGGGGTTCTGCCTCCGGGAAGCCATTCCTGTAAGGGTCTTCTGTTTGAAGAGGGCCCCCGCGTTTCCTCCAAGCTAGCCCTGGCAGGCATATTCCTTCAATGGAATTGCAGTGGACTCTGGGCCAACTGGGAGGAGCTGCGGAGGCTTACTCGTCCCTTTCCCCATTAGCCATTTTTCTGCAGGAGACCATGCTAGGCGCGTGCCCCCTGCCCGCCCTCCCGGGATATAAGGTTCTTCCGACCACACAACCGCGAGATGGCTCGGCTTTGGGATGCGCAATTTACACCCGGCATGATGTCTTCATTCTTCCTTTCACTTTAGATACCTCCTTTCAGGCAGTGGCTGTGCAGCTTCACTAGGATAGGAGGTATACTATCATTTCTGTGTACATTCCACCATCAACTGACTTCGATGCGGGGGACTTCCGCTGCGTCGTGGCACGGTTGCCGAGTCCCTTTCTCTTTTTTGGAGATCTGAATGGCAGGCATCCTCTCTGTGGTGATTAAACAATAAATTCCAGGGGACAAGTCCTTGCCGATCTGATCAAAGAGCTTGAGATAGGTGTCCTAAATGTGGATGAGTTTACGCATCACTGCCCAAGAACTGCTTCATTTTCTTGCCTTGATCTATCTTTGTGCTCTTCGGGTGTACAGCCTGATTTTGATTGGGGGGTGGTCGATGAGCTTCATGGTAGTGATCACTTTCCCATTCAAATATCATTTTTAGGGCAACTGCCACCTGAGAGCCCATCTCAGTGGTGCTTGGCGCGTGCGTGGTGGTCTGCATTTCAGGAAATGACTGAATTCTCTATCTCAGTCGAGGAATTTAGGTCGGTAGATGAGGCCATTGAGTTCTTCTCCGGCAACCTCATCGCCATGGGCCTGACTACTATTCCCAGAACGTCTGGCTGTTTTGCACTCAAACAGAAGCGTTATGCCTACGTGCGCTATAAGCGCCGCCCAAACGATTTCACTGTTGGTGAATTTTGTCAGGCTAGGTTCCGGTATATTTTGAAGCACGCCCGCCGCTCTTCCTGGTGGATTCACCCCCGTGTGAGGCCCTACTGCCTGAGGTTGGGTTTCCTCAAGGACCATGTCTATCACAGGAGGGGCCTCCAGTTCACCATCCCCTCCCAGGATATCGCAGGTCCCCTTGGCAGCATCACCAGTCTTGTGTGGGGAGGCACAGGCCTTGACCCTGGCAAGGTTTAATATTCTTGCCTCAGGTCTTTTGAGGGAAGCGACCGAAGTGGCCTGGCTTCCCTCTCCCCCCTAAGGGGGTTTGCCCTACCAAGCCGGTTTGATGGGTTGCGGTTCGCTATGAGCTACCTGCTGGCTTTCTTGGCAGACCCCTTGGAAAGAAAATGAGGAACTGCCACTGGAAGCAGGGAGGTGCCCGAAAGCACCTCCAGAGAAGGGGGTGAGGGAGAGTCCCCTACACCCGTAGGCGTAGGGGAGGAGTAAGCCTCCTCTCCGGTTAAAGAAATATGGAGGGTCCCCTGTGCAGGCACAGGGGGGGAGGACCTCCATTTTTTTCATGGAGCTGCCCGAAGGCGGCTCCATTGATGAGCAAGGGGTATTGGGGAGAGATTTTTTTTTTTAAAATTTTGTCATTCATGGGCATTATGACCCTCTTTTTTACATGGGATGCAATCGCGCATCACCTCTCGCAGTAGCCCGCACTGCAAGAGGTGCTTCCAGGCCCGGCAGAGCCAGGCGCCGCCATTTGAGACCACCCCTCCCACCTGGTGGCATGGACGCTCCACCTTGGACACAGCATAAAAAAGATAGATTGTGAAGAGGAGAGGAAAAGGGATGCGAGGAAGGTATGGGTGGGGATGAAGCAGGTTGCTAAGAACCAACCACCCAGACCGGAGCTCAGGGGTTAGGGAACATTGTCCCCTCCCCCCTCAGACCCCTCTAGCAGAGGTGTGGAAGTGAGTCAAAAGGATTCGGGGCAAGTTCTCGCAGGACCCCCCTCCCGTTCTCCAGGAGAATGGGATCGCAATCTCAGACCCTGTGTCCGTGGCAGAATCCTTCGTGAGCGCTTTCTCTGCATTCTCTAGCCAGGATGCTCCTCCGCCTGTATTCAATGCACGTCATGATGTTGCGGAAGGCTGCCGGCTGGACTTTACCTCCAGAGGTAGATAACCCTTCAACCACAGGTTTACTGTAAGTGAGTTGTGCTCCGCTCTAGCTTCCTTCGCGGTCATCGCTCATGGTCTGGACGATGTCCCGTACGCCATGCTTCGACACTTGGGTGAGCGAGGCATGGCCTTTCTGTTAGATTTGTTCAACAGGATCTGGGTCTCCTCCCAGATTCCTGGCGAATCGCTACTGTGCTCACCCTTTCGCAAACCGGGGAGAGATCACTCTACTCCGGCCGGTTTCCGCCCAATCTCTCTAACCTCTTGTGTGTGCAAGTTGATGGAGAAATTGGTAAATGTTAGATTAGCCTTTTTCCTGGACAGCGGAGGCCATCTGTCTTCTGCACAGTGCGGCTTCCGCAAGTTCCACTCCACGTTGGATGCTCTTCACCGACTGGAAAATGCCATCTGCGAGGCCTTCCTTCACAGACAGCACTATGCCATGGTCTTTTTCCATCTGGAGAAGGCCTATGATACCGCATGGCGATACGGTATCATTGAGACTCTCCACATGATGGGGGCGAGGGGACGCCTCCCAATGTTTATACCTGAACTTTTGCGAGATCGTTGATTCCGCATACAGGTGCTGGGAGCCCTCTCTGGCCCAAATGCGCAGGGAAATGTCCTCAGTGTCACCTGGGAGATTACGCGACGTGCCCGGTTTGGAGCCTGGATTGTGATCTATAGTGACTCACAAAGCGCCCTGAGTGCTCTCGGGGCATTGGAATCTCCTCGTCCCCTGGTTCGCGATATCTGTGATGCCACGGTTTTGGCGAGCTGGGTGGATGTTGAGATTATCTTCTGCTGGGCTCCTGGACATGTAGGAATTTGCGGGGAATGAGGGCGCCAAAGAGTACGCGAGGACTCTGCGACCGGATCAGCGTTCTGCTCTTCCTCACACAGACTACATGGCAGGAATACAAGCAGCTCTTCGGACTGCTTGGCAAAGAAGATGGGAGACAGTCAGAGGGAACTTAAAGTTGCGTGCCATTGCGCCGCGACTGTTCCCATGGACCTATTCCCCAATGCCGCGATGGCTTCAGGTCACTTTCTGTCATCTCCGAATCGGACACACTCATGTGACGCATCGCTATTTGATGGAGTGCTCGCCTGCGCCCTATTGTTACCCCCCAGACTGTTTGACACATTCTTGTTGAATGTCCCAGTCTGGGTGATCTTCACGCACGTACTTGTCCCGGTACCGGGATGGACTGGGTCGCTACTGCCTGTCCCTTGTACTCGGGATGAGTGCGTGCACATTGACTGGTGAACTTGTTCACTTTTGGGGGGAGGTCGGCCTTCTCCCTATTATTTAAGCAGGGTTTTTTTTGTTTTTTCCCTTATATGCCACATGCTCCTGCGCCGGGAGGACCTCCCCCCGACGCAGGAGCTTGCTTCCTTTTCCCATTTTCTGGGGAGGGGGGTGTGTTTTTTATCTTTTTGAATTTATTTTAAAGTAGCCTAGTACTAGGTCAGTTTTTAATACGGCGACTAATGCCCAAGTAGGCAGTCGCCAGATGAACTCTTAAAAAAAAAAATTAATTGCCAACATATTTAATACCCTCACTCTACATATTCAAGGTACCTCAGGGACGGTAATGACTAGCAGGTTGATATCATGTCTAAAATTTTATGTGGCAACCATTCCTCCATACAATACACTAAATGGGGCCTACCCCCGACGCCAGATGCCGCTTTCTTGTTGCCTTTTTGCTTTTTCTTTATTTTTATTGTTGTTATTTATTTGTATCTAATTTATTTTTTAATATAGCCTAGTAGTAGGCTCTGGTGAGTATGGAGACTTATGCCTCAAGTAGGCAGTTGCCAGATAAGCTCCTAAATTAAAAAAAAACAAACAGTTTAAGGATAACCTTACAGTTGTAACATTTATCTTAATGAAGCCCAATACACTATTTGCTTTATTTTTTGCTTCAATACATTACTTATGAAAAACTCATTGAGTCATCTATTAATACTTCTAAAGTCCTTTTCTGCCTCAACTGAGTCCAGCCAATTTCATAGCTCAATTTCTTCCATTTCATAAATCAATTCTGTAATATTTCTTTGCATGTGTATAAATTTGCATTTTTTAAAGTTAACCTTAACTTCTCTCATTGAAGCTACCAATATGGTTTCATCTGCAAACAATTTACATTGCTATTAACTGCTTAGCGAAGGTCATTTATATAGATTACAAAAAATAATGGACCCAGAATTAATCCCTGAGGTACCCCACTGACAATTTTCCTTCACTCTGACTGTACTCCACTTAACTCTACCTTCTGTTTCCTATCTTTTAGCCATTCAGCTATCCAATTTAATACTCTCCAAACCATCCCAAGCATTTTTCATTCATTAATTAGTCTCCTATGTGTAATATTATCAAAGGCTTTGCTCAAATCTAAGTAAATTACATTACTTTCTCTTTTATACAATCATTTTGTCACTCAATTCATAAATTTTAGTAAGTTTGTTAAACATGATTTACCTGTTCTAAATCCATGCCGAGTATTGTTACTTACACTCTTACAGTTAAACATACTGGCCTAAAGTTATTTAGTTCTTTTCCCCTTATTTTCCAATCATTTGGCACTTCTCCAAAAATGTAGTGAACTATATTTTCTCCAGAGCCATGCCAAGGTCCCTGAAGTAAGCTTGCCTACTAATTATCATTTGTTTTATTTTTTACAATTTTTGGCTTTTGTTTTGTTTTTTGATTAGTTGTGTCATTATTGGGGCTCACTAGAATGGATTAATAAAATTTAAGGAAAATATTAACAAAGTTAGGCTATTTTGGAAAAAGATTTCATCAGGTCATCCCATAATTAGTACCAAAAATCTGGATAAGAGAAAAAGCTGAATTTCATTAGACTTCATTCATTAATATAATCCCTATCATTATCATTGACTTCAAATGATTTAAAACCTTTTTAATATCATTTGTTAGTTGGGAGGAAAATAATTTACAAGGGTGGAGGTGGGCCTCTCCAGGGCATGTGTCTTGCTTCTTCTTGTCTCTGTTCTATATTTGCTTTTTGGCATTTTCTGTTATTTGTTTCTCTTTTGTGGGGGGGGGAATCAGGGATTTTAGAGTAACCTAGTACTATGCTGAAAGTTCAATTGCAGATGTTTGATAAAAAAAATCTACCTACCTCATAGTGACTAAAGGGTGTTTTTGTAATTGTGGTTACCCAGGCTCTGTCATTCCAGGGAGCCCGCACCACCCAGGTAGGACATCGCACTGACTGGATCTGATCATAACTGATGGACATGTGAAATGTTGTGGTGTTGTCGGAGAGCTGCCAAGTTAGGGCAATTTGCTATAAGAACTGTTACTTACTGTGTGGGGACTAACTCGGCAAAGCAGGCACTTATCTGTATGAGCATTGTCTATGTGGTGTTTGTAGGTATTTAGTGACTAGTGGTGTCTTCACCGAAGTTGTGTAAGATGTACTCTCTCCAATCTTGAGAGTTGCGTTTTTGTGTTGCCCATGTCAGGAGGGGGGGGGGGTGTATTGAGTATTTTGTTGTCAGGGAGATTGTTCAGTGCTTGCCTGGTGAGGTGTGTGTGAATATATTTTTTTATACTGTGTTACATTTGCAGGTTGTGGTATGGTATTTATGATGTTTGTGTAATACTGTGTGGAGTATTTACTATTTGTGGGTAGGTGGTTTGGTAGATAGTGACAAGGGCTGTTTGCGTTGTTTATGACAGATGCTAGGAACTGTGTGCCTCTCATGTCCATGAGACTGTATCAGCAAAAATTTATATTTTGAGATATATTCATCAAATTTAGGTCAGTTTGTCTTCATGACATGTCCTGTAAATCCTACTGTTTAAACCCGCCTTTGGCCTCGATGACACCTTCCAGGCAACTTTGAAACTGATCACAGGCCTTCATCACTATCTATCTCCCAATTTAGGTCCCTGAAAACCCTGGTAATCCTGCCTTCAGCTCATTCTTTTTGTTGCAGCTGGATTTGTTAGTCTCTTGATCCATTGCATTCCTCACATAAAAGTTTAGGGGGGTTGCAGTCAAATGAGTTGGGAGGTCAAATGTCAGGTTCTGCATGATTGAAGGAATTCTCTGACAGCCAGACCTTGGTCTTTTAGCTGGTCTAGAAAGGTGTTAAAGAGTTTTGCTACCACATGTAAGGCCTTCCTTTAGCTACCTGCTTGATTCAAGACTTCACCAGCTCACTCAGAACATGGATTTAGCCATCAGTATTCACCCTGAGCCACTCAGGAAAGAAGTGGGCAGGCATTAAATCACCTTCTTTGTGTTTGTGCATGAATCTGGACATGTCCTTGGTATTAAAAGCAACCTACCTGTTGTTCTGCGAGTTGATCTTGTGGTTTTAGCAGGAATTCTTCTCATCAGAGAATAACAATGTCATGTTTGGCTCCAATGGGTGTTTCAACTTGTTGATCAGCTTCTTGGTGTGCTTGAGTCACTTTGCCTTTATCACTATGGACAGAAATTGTCCTTTCCTCATCTTGTTTTAAGAGTAGCAGATTTCCTCATGCACCACCAGCCTGATGAGCCTTTCATCCACACTTGTCTCCCATGCATTGGCACACATTGACATTCTAGGATCATTGTTGATGATCTGGATTTCAGTAATGTATTCCAGCATTCTGGTTGTCATGTAGTTAATCTTGAATCTTCTAGCTCCTTTTTTACCCTTTCCACCATGCTGCTGACATTGAGGAAGTCTGAAATCTCCTGGTTTATCCTTCTTGAACTAATTACAAACAGGATTATATGAGCCTTCCTCAAATTGGTGGGGATTAAAATTTTAGTCAATTATTCTGCAAAAAAAAAAAAAGTTATTGTTTTTAAGAAGTAAAGAAGCTATAGCGAAGGTTGCAAAAATATGCATAAAATATGCACTTGAAAATTGCAAACAATTCATTCTGCACCTTGTACATCACAGGAATCATGTCAGCCCCTGGGCTGCCTGGCAAAGAAGATAGGAGACAACCAAAGGGAATTTAGATTGGTGTGCCATTGTTCCATGACACTATTTCCTTGGGCCTATCCCCTAATCCCACAATGCCTTATGATTATGGACAGTGTGCAAAATGACCAACCATTCTAGGAATAGTCAGGCCCACATTAATGAGATTGCTAGCAAGAACTCAACACCCTCTTACACTGACCTAAACTCAACTGGGACATAGAATTCCGTAATTTCCTGAGATGTACAAAACTCATGTACATTTATAAGATCTCCAGTTCATCAATCAGGTTGGCAAGCAGCTGACTCCCAGGATTGTGTAGTTTCTCCAGAAGGAGTGTCTATCATACAAGTCATTGAGAAAGAAAAAGGGTCTTGGCAACTGTGCTTTGATTCTCTGTAAATCTTCCCATCAAAGTTAGTTCATGATGAAATGTATGTAGTAATAGCAGTATATCTATCCCAGGTGTAGCTGCACTGCAACTGTCTAAAAGGAGATATTTATAGTGAATAAAAGAACAGAGATGACTTCATGCCAGGTATAAATTGTACATCCTCTTGGCTGGCCCCGATTCTCTGGGGGTGGTGCTTCAAAACCATTATACTAGGAATAGTCTCTTATAAACAGACATTTAACAGGTAATGAGAGAAGACAAGGCTCCCTAGCTCCTCCTAGTTGGCCCAGTCAGCCCATTCCCCTCAATTCCATTGAAGGAATATGCCCTTCATGCTCATCTTCGAGATATGGAGGATTTCCCGAGGCAGAACTCAGAAAGCTTCTGGCCATCAAAGGCACTATCGCCTCTGAGCACTTATTGGGGGAGGTTAGGCTCACCATACAAGTCTTTGTCTCTCTTTGTCTGGTCTATTCTTGATTTGGAGTGGGGAATCTGAAACTACTCTGTGGAACACCTTTATGAGTCCCTGAAGACTCTTACAATCGGTTTCAGTTGGTTTGCCTCCTGTGAGTGGTGGGGGCACATGTTAATTTTGCTTAACAGGAAACAGTAATATGAAGTGAGTTGGGGGGGGGGGGGGCACATGTTAATTTTGCTTAACAGGAAACAGTAATATGAAGTGAGTGGGGGGGGGGGGCACTTGTTTTAGCAAAGGCTGAGTGTGAACCCTTTATGCCACCAGATACGAGGAAAGAGGGGGTAAATCTACCTGAATAGTTCTTAATGGGTGGGGAAGTGACTGCTTGTAGGCCTGGATGGTCCAGGAGTAGACTACCTTTTTAGAATTGATGCATAAAGCATCATATGTAGTGATGGGTGTTGCAGGACCAAGTCCTTAGGCTCAAGAAAAGAAAGTTTGTTCACATCCTTAATGGGTAGGACCTCCTTTTTGAAAAGATATGAGCTACATTGCTTCAAGGAAGCAGGGTACACATGGCCACAATTCACACACTTGGCACTACACTGCAATATCTTTGAGCAGATTTTGGGTTGACCCAAGCCAAAGTCCACCCATTTGCAAGATCCTATTAAGGCAGCAGTGCCTCAGGAGGACCAATGAGAGAGGAAAGACCTTCTCTCCCAGATGGTGTTCCCTTGTCAGCCATGAACTTCCCCATTTTGGAGGATATGACTGAAGCTGGTTTGTTCAGCCTTGTTGGCCCATCCATAGGTGGAGAGGAATGGGTAAGGAAAAGGAAGACCAATATGGAGTTGGTTTATTACCCTGTCCTACACAAAATCTTTCCCAAAGAATAAACAAAGAAGGCTGTTACTATTGTGCTTGATTTTGATGATGAGTGCTTGTGCCTTCTCTTTATCTTTATGGCTTTCTTTAGTAACCTCTATGAGAAGCTGGCACCTCTTCAGCCCATATGACTAGTACCCTAGATCCTGATATACTGCTCTGTGGATGGTTGCCTTACTCTCACATCTTCTTGACAAGTTTGCCCATGAACTGACCAGGGTCCTTGAGATGTGCTTGACACTGACAACAAATTTAATTCTTGGCAATAACAGAGAAACAAACATTTGTGATAATGTCATTTGGCGGTAACTTCATCTTTATTCGCAACCTTGTTATTTGTTATACTTCTGTTTCACTCTGTAAATGAAGTTCCTTGGGTAATAAAAAATATCACAATCTCTTTCATGCTTTTTTCATCACAGTGGGCTGTGATTATGGTATCTTTTTTTTCAATTTCAGTTGACATTCCTAGAAAAAACAACAAATTCTGTTTGTTGCCTGCATGAAAACTAAACTCTCACTGAGCATATCCAAGGTCAAGTAACCTACATGTGTGTGTCATTAGCTTTTAGGTTCACTCTCAAATTGCATCAAATTTCATAATTTTAGAAATAAAAGTATCAATTAATCTGAATGTTAGTAATAATTTTGATAGTGATAACAATTATCAGTTATAACTTTATTTTTCTGAAAAATTCTTAACAACTTATATATACAGACTTTATAAGTTTCAATAGGAATTAGCTCCATTAACTTATTGCAACTCGTTGATACCATTATATTTTTCTAGGTCGCATGTTAATTTCTTTTTTAGCCATTGTTCTTTTTTATTGTTATTTATGGAGCCTTGTCTTCTCTCATTACCTGTTAAATATCTGTTTATAAGAGACTTGTGCCAAATTGGGCAGTCACCAGATGGGCTACCCCATTGGGGAAAAAAAATGATACTGGTATAGATAATAATATAAAGACATTAAAATTAAAACTATATTAAAGTATCAGGTTGGAACAAATGTAATGTCTGATTTTAGGGTATATATTATAAATGAAAAAATTTATGACTAACAAAAATGTCATTCCATCCATTAACAATATTTTCCAACCAAGCTCCTCCAAAAGATCTTTGGTTATTTGAGATGAGTGAGGATAAGCATTATAGTGATATAGGATCACAACCCTTCTTCTGACTAAGGATGATCACCTTTCCCCCAAAGCAGCTTTCAAATGATAAAGTTGATTGTAGTAGAGATTAATATTAATTTCTTTTCTTGTTGTCTAACAGTTCATAATGGACAACTTCTTCAATATCCCACTATATTCTGCTTCTTCAACTGATCCATGAACAGCTGCATTTAACATTATGATAAAGAATCCACTTCTCATTGCCAGTAACAAGCCTGTCCTAAAGTAGTGCCTGAAAACATTATGCGAGCAATGACTCACAACAAGTAACACTGTTGCAGATTCACTGATCCCATTTTTCAATCACTGGTTCCAATCATTTCCAGTTGCCGTAGGACAGTCATATAGATTACATTAAATTGTTCTGCAATTTTCCTTGCAGTTGTAGCAGATTTGCTGTGATAATGTCTTATAACTGTTCTGAATCAAGTTATTTTTGTCCATTTTTTAGACTAAAATCCCCACTTTTTTTGCCACTGTACTTTCATTGACACTTTTATGAAACTCAGAGAGTAAAACATGTCTAATGTGTTAGATAGGAGTACATAAGGGTGAATACTGAAGAAGATTATGGACAATATTTTTAAAATCTGATAGAAAAAGGTATATTATTGGCCATTGTAGCATTCATAAAAGATAACAAAATGTACTACTTAATAAATACTATCTAAAGCTTTATCCTACAAAATTGGACATTGCTTTCATTCCAGCCTGAAATATTAAAAAGTACAAGATGTTTGAAGGAAGAGCCTGAGGTGATTTAGCAATGATATAAAAACATCAAATACTATAAACTAATGTATCTGAATATACAGCATCCCCCTAAATCTTTAAAATATCTAAAAATAGTCACTAAAAGATTTAAAATATATATCAAAGAAATAATTAGATTTGTGCAGAAACTCCACCCAATACATAGAAGACAAATTTCTCAATTTTACCTTAAATAACTAGCCCTGCTAGAAAATAACACTGCACTACATTACCAATACCATCACACATGCAAGCAGTAACTTCATCCCTTATGGCCAGAGAAAAACATATAACCCCAATTTCAGAAAGAAAATAGCAGATTGCATAGAACAGAGAAACATTCCATAACGAAATGTGGCCCCCTCACAAGAATCATGAAACTTCCAATTACTAATCACTCATTATCACCAACCTAATCACTAAACAACAAACAAAAAACTGGAACAATATATCAACGCAATAGACCACAAAATATTCTCAACTCTGGAGAGCCCTAAAGAAAATTCACACATCATATACTTACCCAGCTATCACACAAGGGTCATTAGTTACAAGAAATAGCCAAATCGCAATTTCTAGACAACACTGTAACATTCTCATGAAACACTACTCAAACATTAGCTCCCCCCCTTAAAAAATCAATGACACACACCCAAAGACCAAGTATTTCCCTATTCACACATGACATACCATAACCACTTACGTATACTTATGGCTGTCCTTTGAATACAAAGACGACTCAAGCTTCACTCAATGAAAATGGAAATAAATTTATGGTAGCTGTTGGCTGTGCCAGTGAAGATGACTATGTAGTCCGATGTACAATGCACACACTCTGCCACAGAATGACACTCTATTCCAGGGTTATTTGACTGGTGGATTGTGGCACCATTGTCTTCTCGCCTCTCTCTCATTGTGGATGGACTGTTCAAGGTGCGACAGTCCCTCCATGTCGATCTCCATGCTGGTCGGTCACTGGCTTTGACTTCCAGAGTCAGGGGTTCAATATTACACTTTTTTAAGGTTGCTTTTACTTGATCTTTATAGCGTTTCATAGACCCACCTTCTCTACGGTGTCCCAGTAGGAGTTGTCCATAGAGGATTTGTTGAGGTAGTCTGTCATCACTCATGCAAATTATATGTCCAGTCTATCGCACTTGTTTTTGTGCAAGAATGGTCTCAATTGTGGTTGTGCTGGCGCATCAAAGGATTTCTACATGGGGAATTTTGCCCCTCTATGTTAGCTTGAGAATCTTCTGCAGATTTCTTATATGAAATGCTTCCAATTGTCTTATATGACTTCTGTAAGCAGTCCATTTTTCAGCACTGTAGAGTAGAGTAGTTATACATACAGCGGTGTAGACTGCTATCTTCATTTTAAGGCTGAGGTTATCGTTTTGGAAGACTCTTATACACAGTTTTCCAAAGGCTACGGAGGCTTGATTTATTCTGTTGCAGACCTCTTCATCTATATATACTTATCCGACAGGATGCTGCCCAGATATTTGTAACTTGTGACCTGTTTAATGTCATCACGGTTGATATGGAAAGTTAGACGTGGTTCTGGATTCTGTCGTTGCATTAGTGTGTTTTATTGACATTGATTTTTAGACCCATTGAGGGATCTTTGTAGAGCAAGTGGTGTGTGTGCAATCAGCACACACCCGTCTGCATATTGAAGGTCCAGAATATGATTGGTCACAGTTTTTGTGCAGGCTTTAAGTCTTCTTAAATTAAATAGGTTGCCTTCATGTTGGTATTGGGTAGCAACCCTGTCCATCTGAGGAATTGCATTCTGACTGAGTAAGTTGATAGCAGATATAAAGATGTTGAATAACACTGGGGCTATGACACATCCTTGCTTGACACCAACTTCAATGCTGAAATGTTCGGGTCTTTCTCCTGAGGCAAGTACTGTTGCTGCCATCCCATCGTGTAGTTTCTTCAGAATTGAGAGGAATTTTGGAGGGGAGCCAAACTTTTCTAAAACAATCCATAGTAGTTCCCTATTGACTGTATCAAAAGCTTTTTGAAGGTCAATAAAAGCTATGTAGAGGTCTGTGTTTTGCTCATTGCACTTCTCCTGTAGTTGTCTTGTACAGAATATCATGTTGCAGGTTCTCCTGTCTTTACAAAATCTGCACCGTGTTTCTGGCAAGGTGCTCTCTGATATATGGTGACATAATCTGACAAGCATAATTCTTTTCAGAATTTTAGAGGCCACTACCAGTAAAGAGATTCATCTACTATTTTAACAGAGTGTGCGATCACCCTTCTTTCTTTGTACACAAACACCATGTCAGATTTCAGTGGGAGGTTCTTCTGTATTCCAGATGACCGACATGAGCCCATGTATCTTCGAGTACGAGAAATAGCCACCTTTGTGCAGTTCAGAGGGAAGGCCATCTGGGCCAGGTGATTTATTTTTTAAGGATTTTATGTCATCAAGAGTTTCTTCAAAAGTGGGTAGTTTGTCCATCTCCATTGCTAGAGGTACCTGAGGAATTGCATCTAAAAGGCTTGGCTCTATAGGGTTTCTATGATTTAACAGGGTTTGGAAGTGCTGTCCCCATTGATTTATAATGGCTGTTTTGTCTTTTAGAGATTGCCATCTTGTGATCTGACGGACTAAATTGCGTTTTACATGCCCATAGATAGTCGTCAGGGCGTTGTAGAACCCATGTTGGTTGTTATTTTCGGCAAGGTGTTGCAAGTTCTTTGCCTAGTTAGTCCACCATTCATTTTCCATATCACCAAGCTTGAGTTGAGTTTCCTTTCTTAAATTATCAAAAGTTAGTTTCAGGCATCATGAGCCTTGTTCTTCTGCATCAGCAATATTTGAATGTCTTTCGCATTTTCGTCAAACCAGTCTTTATGGTGTCAAGGTTGAAAACCTAGAGTCTCCTCTGCGCATTGCCTCAGAGTGGTCTAGATGTTGCTAGCTTTCACAGTTGGGGAGTTGTGGTCTTGCATCAAATTTACATATAATGAACTTCTGTAAGCATTTGGTTTTACTTGATCTTCAAACTATTGGTATTTAGCTTTTTTGAGGACCATCTGCGCTGAGCTGGGGGGCGTATTATAAGATTTAGCTTGCAGAGTAACATAGTATGATCTGTTGAGCACTCTGCACCTCTCATTGCTTGTGTGAGGTAAATGTCCTTTTGGTCAATCTGCCTGGTTATTATAAAATCAATCATATGCCCATGCTTGAACGTGGGTGGAACATTATTTAATGCTAACAAACATCCTGAATCATTATATATTCATGAATTAATTACAATAGACATATTGAATCTGACTTTGCTAGTGAAATGCATTTAGGGTATTGTGGTGAAAATCGGTTTCAATTGAATAATTATTAAATCAACAATTTACAAGAAAATATTATGTGATGGGAAATTTTTGTTATCAAATTCGAATTTAACTTAAAACACTCAACTTCTTAATAAAATAAACGAGATCTATGTTTTTTTCTTGATACTTAAATTTGTTGTGCAGTGTAATTTATACTGGAACCGGCGCAGAAATTACCAGCGAAGATGAAATCAGGATGGTGGGCTTAGTTGTGATTACACTTCTTGGATCCTATTTAAATAGACTATGTTCTTTTTGTTGACCATTGGTACACAAGCCCCTCTTTGAAAGATTACTAGAAAACAATTATCTTAGCTTAGGGAAGTCCATCGAAGTCGATGATGACGGATGTCCTCAGGGCGGTCTCCGACCTTGGTCAGGGTCGGTTTGCTGAGGACATCAAACCTGCACTAGATTTAATGTGTAAGAAGGCGTGCTTACTTCAGACCCGTATCTTGACCAAGGGGAGAAGATTCCTGGTGCTTAAATTTAAAATTTTGAAGAAGAGGGAGGTTGAATCAAGGCAATATAACAATATTTTATTCATAAAATTGTATGATGAACAAAATGTACAGTTGTTTACAAGTGTGCATGATGATAAAATGTGTAACAATGGGAAAATAGATAGAGATGATAAGATTATTTTGAAACCTAAATGTGTGATTGATTACAATAAAATTTGCTTTCCTGGCCGCCATGCGGACGGCACTTAGCACCCCGTCTGGCCTAAGCCTAGCCTCTTCTTTCTGATACCCTGTCTTCTTAGCCTGCTTCATCATTTTCCCTACAACCTCTCCCACAACTTTCTCCTGTCGGCCCCTGATTTCGCGGGGTAGACACTGACCGGCTTCCTCTCACCTAACCATCCCGGATCGGGATGCCAATAGAGAAGGCAAGTGGCCCATAATTGATCGCTCCCGATAGAGACAACTTCTTAGGGGAACAAGGGATAAAAGGGCCAGTCGGCCCGTGTCTCCTAATATCCTGCTTACATGCGTGACAAGTTTACAGAAGGTCAGTGTATCTGCCTTCCTCCCCCCTACCCCTCTCTTCCCCGACGGACGCCGGTTTACGGCACTAGAAAAAAAATGAACTGCGAATGGAATCCGTGACATCGTGAGGGTGGGTAATGCCCACATGGAGCCGTTCCCCTTAGATGGACATGGTCCCTGAGGTGACCCAGCCCCAGACGGTAGGTTCTTCCGGGGCTCGGTGCCAAGCACTGAACCCGAGCCCGCCCTTGTACAAGTTCCTCCACAAGGAGAGGAGGGATCTGCTCCCCATGCTGGTGACAGCCAAGACCTCCATTTCAGAGAAGGATCTTGCTGAGGCAGGTCCATCGGGCCTAGTGGCTACTTCCGGCGGTAGAGAGAAGCGGGTTCATTCCCCACCCTCCTTATAAAAAGAAAAGACATAGGAAGAAGACAAAAAAGGACGCAGGGATCCTTTCCGTTCGGAAATCCACTGGGGCGGACGCATCCGTTGCCGTTTCAGCAAGCCAAGATTGGCACGTCCAGCCCAGTCAGTGCTTCCCCGGGCAGGGAGTCCCATATTTAGACCAAAATTACAAGTGGGCATAACGGAGCCTCGATTACCTGGCGTTTTGGGGCCTGCTGGCTTCAAACGCTTCTCGTTATTCGCTCGACTCATGACAGCATGTTAGACAAAAGCAACATGATCCATCAAAGGAGAGCACTAGCTAGCGTTATTTGTAGAGAGCAGAAGGTGACCCGTTTCTAGGACGTAAGCTTTCTGGCGAATGTGTCGAATCCTATCAAGGTGGCCATGATTACGCCAGTGATTGCAACGCCGCACTCTACCATGAACTTGGTGAAACTAGTGGTTTATGCGAGGGAACTCTTGGACTACTCCATAGATGACATCACCTTAGAGCTGGCCGACCATGGAGTAGTCAAGGTCGAACGTGTGATGAGAAAACAGCGAGGGGCTCGAACCCCACCCCTGCACTCTTCCTCAAGTTCGGTGCGTCCCGGCTGGTATCGCTACCGGGTGAAGGCATTCGTCCTACTTCCGCGGAGGTGCTACTACTGTCAACGCTTCTGCCATACTAATATCTTGTAGACGTGCAAAGTCGAGGTTACCGAAGTCTGTGTAAGTTGCTCCAAGGCCGCACACGATAAGTCCAAATCGTGTGTGGTAGAGCTGGAGGCACAAATGGTTCGCTCCCAGCTTCGACTAAACCATGGCTCTCCCATTCTCCCAGTGTGTTACCTTGCAGTAAAGGAAAACGGCCGTGCGCCTCTGAGTCTTTAGTCTCACAGGGGGCAACATCCCTGAAGTTGGTCATAAAGCTATCTTCCAGGGTTCCTAGAGCTGCCCCCCGATAGGAGAACAGCACTAAAGTAGCTTTGGATCCCACGCCCTCACTGAGTGCTAGGCTGGGTGACTCAAAGGCGGTGGATCCTCCAAAGGAGGGACACCCGCATCCGAAGCAGCCTCGCCTTCCTAAGGTTTTGAGGCGGAGAGAGTAAAAGACGTGCATGGTGATGCCAACTTTCCCCGTTAAGTCCTCGAAGGCGACAGCGCACTGAGTTCTGCCTCTGGAAAGCGTACGGCCATTCTCGTGGTGGTCTCTTCGAAGAGGGCCCTGCATCTCCTCCGAGCTAGAACTGGACGGCATATCTTTTCAATGAAATTACCGCGGACTCCGGGCCAACTGGGAGGAGCTGTGAAGTCTCGTTTCCATCCGTTTTCCCTTAACTATATTTTTTACAGAAAACCATGCTGGCCGCGTTACCCTCTTCCCACCCTCTCAGGGTATTAAGGTTTTTTTTTTTCAACCCCACCACCACGGGATTGGGGCCGGGCAGGAGTATGCGCGATTTACACCCGGCATGATTTATCCCTTCTCTTTGCTTTATTTAGCTCCTTTGAGGCAGTAGCTTTGCAGATGCAACTGGTTAGGAGGTATACTATTATTTCTACATACGAGTACATTCCACCATCAGCCGACTTGGGCCGAGAGCAGGAGTGCCCACCACCTACGCCGGAGCGCACTTCCTTCTTGTTGCCTTTCTGCTTTCTTTTCTATTTGTGGTCGTTTTTTACCCTGGTCTTAGCCGTTGTCTTTTTTATCTTTGTTATTTACCTATTGTTGTGGTTATTATGTAAGTTCGGTGACATTTGGCTTAGTAAGCAATCGCCAGAGGCACTCAATTTTTTTTTTAAAGGGTACCTCATCGCCGTGGGCCTAACTACTATTCCTAGAACGTCAGGTCGTTTTGCACGCCGACCGCTTCCGGGGGGGTCAGGCAAGTGTGAAGAGGCTCAAACAGATGCGTTATACCTAAAAAACCCTATAATCGACGCCATAACAATTTCACTGTCGGTGAATTTCGTCGAGCTAGGCCCAGGGTACGGTATATATCGCAGCACGCCTACCGCTCTTCCTGGCGGGCATACGTGTCTTCACTTAACGGGAAGACCTCTCTAGTAGATGTGTGTAAGCGAGTCAAAAGGATTCAGGGCAAGTTCTTGCAGAACCCCCCTCCCGTTCCCTAGGGGTAATGGGGGACCGCATTCTCGGCCCCCGCGTCCTTGGTGGAGTCATTCGCGACTGGTTTCCTCGCATTTACCAGTCGGGATGCTGCTCCGCCAGTATTCAATGCGCGTTGTGATATCGAGGAAAGCCGCCAATTGGACTTTACTTCCAGAGTCTGTGAACCTTACAACGACAGGTTTGAATTGAGTCAATTGCGTTCCGCTCTCGCTTCGTGCGCGAATACCGCCCCTGGTCCGGACAATGCCCCGCACGCTATGCTTCGACACCTGGGTGAGCGAGGCATGTCCTTTCTGTTAAATTTGTTCAACAGGATCTAGGTAGAAGGTATCCTCCCAGACTCTTGGCGAATCGCTACTATGCTCGCTTTTCACAAACCGGCGAGAGATCACTCTACCCCGGCCGGTTACCACTCAATCTTTCTAACCACCTATGTGTGCAAGTTTATGGTGAAATTGGTACATGTTAGATTAGCCTTTTTTCTGAACAACGGAGGCCACCTGTTTTCTGCCCAGTGCGGCTTCCGCACGTTTCACTCAACGTCGGATGCTCTGCTCCGACTGGAAAATGCCGTCTGCCTCTTCAAAGCCTTCCGTCATTGACAACACTACGCCACTGTATTATATGATCTGCAGAAGGCCTATGATACCACATGGCGATAAGGTATCGTGGAGACACTCTACACGTTGGCGAGTGGACGCCTCCCAATCTTTATATCTGAATTTTTGCGACATCGATTCCGCGTAAGGGCGGGGGGTAGCCCTTTCCGGTCCATAGGAACAAGAAGAGGGAGTCCTGCAGAGAAGTGTCCTCAGTGTCACACTCTGCCCTGAACGTCAACGGCATCACCTCGGTGCTCCCGAAAGATCTCACTACGCTCTACATGGACGACCTTTCGATCTCTTTTGGTGCGGTCGAGATGCTAACTCTCTAACGTCGACTCCAACAGGCATTGAATCGCGTCTCTCGCTATGCCGAAGTGCATAGGCTTCGGTTTTCTTTAGCGAAGCCTAAGGTGGTGCATTTCTGCCGTCATCGACGGCTACACCTGACGCAGATATGTTTCTAAATCGGGTGCTGCTAGGGCTACTACCTACTTTTTTATCGATCCGTTGTTATTTCGAAGCTTGACTATGGATGCGAGTTTTATGCATCCGCAGCCGAGCGTATATTGCGGAAGATGGACTCGATCCACCACACCTTCCTTTGTCTGGCAACTGTTGCCTTCTGCACCTTCCCCATTGAGAGCCTACTTGTCGATTCTTGGGAAATGCCACTTGCCCTACGCCGTTCACAGTTCATTGGCGCCTGTATTCGAGGCGGGTGCCTCCCTTTGTCACCATCAGCTCTCACTGCATTCGCAACTGATCTCGACGGTACTTATGCTGTCGAGAAACGTGACTCGTACCCTTAAGTCCTTTCTATCTAAGGCTACGAAACTCCCTCGATCGCTCAGTATAACTCTTGAGCTGCTGGCGCCTCTGGTTCTGCCCAGGACGCCACCTTAGAGGGTACCACCTCTGACTATTTGTTGCCACTCCTCTTCAAAGCTTCTATAGCTCCCGGAGTTGGTCGGTTTCACGCCGTATTCCCTCGGTTTGAAGTCAGCGGGGCTCTGACTTCACGGCCGAGCTGGTTGCAATACACCGCTCGGTACGAGAGATAACGTCCCCTCCCCGGTTCGGAGACCGGATTTTAACAAAGCTCCCATGGGTGCTCTCAGGGCATTGGAATCTCCGCATCCCCTGATTCGCGATATCCGTGACCTCACGGTTTTGACGAGCAGTGCGGATGTCGAGATTATTTTCTACTACGTTCCTGGACATGTAGAAATTTTGAGGAATGGGCGCGCCAAAGATTCCGCAGGTCTGGGTGATCAGACAAGAGTTTCGCTCTTCTTCACACCGATTACATGGCAAGAACACGGGCAGCCTTCCTGGCTGCTCGCCGAAGAAGATGGGAGATGGCCGAAGGGAACATAAACCTACGTGCCATTGGGCCGCGATTGTTTCCATTGACCTACTCCCCAATGCCGCGATGAGTTCAGGCTACTTTCTCTCGTCTCCGAATTGGCCACACTCATTAGACGCCCCGCCAAAGATGCAGTGCTTGTCTGCGCCTTATTGTCACGACTGTGTTGTTCCCCAGACTGTTCGGTATATTTTTGCTGAATATCCTTTTATGGGTGATCTTCGCGCGCGTTACCCTTCCCGGTACCGGGGCCACTGGGTTGCTACTCGGGACGTTCGTGCATATAAACTTACGGACTATACGACTTTTTGGAGGATGCTGACCTCCACTTTATTTTACTGTTTGTTGCAGGTCGCATGTTCCTGTGCCGTTGGGACATGGACCTACTCTCGTCGTCGAAGTGCGTTTCCCTCCTGTTGCCTTTGTTTTTTGTTTATATTGTCTTTGTTCCTTTTTTATATTTGTTATTTTCTTGTTGTTTTTTTAATATAGCTTAATTAGAGACTTTCTGTTAATTACCTCGACCTGTACCCTAGTAGGCAGTCGCCAGATGGGCTCTTTAAATTAAAAAAAAAATCATGCCATCAGTGACAACCCCCAATATAGCACTCTTGAATTAGAAAAAAAAGGGATCCCATACTCCTCATGTTCACTACATACAGAAGGATCTTAGTCGACCCGCAATTTGGGCACAGCAGCGGTGTCTCAGTCATCTCTTCACCTCACCCTGCCTATTACATATTCTTTTCAATTTCCGCCCATTTTTTCTTTACACAATTTTACTATTCATACTGATTCTATAAATGTTGGAATCCCCTTGTTCTTTCGGCTCTTGTTATTCCCTTGTCCAAGAAATTTCAGGGTGTCTGATGGGGAACGCCTCAAGATATAAGATCACTTTTTGTTAAGATCATAATCAGCTGAGAGCCCTAAAGAATGAATTTGGGATGGGTGGGGTCCCTACCCTTTCTTCTTTTTGCATAAATGCTCGCTTTTACACCAGAAAGATTGTGAACCAAAGATTATAAAATAACATTGTTTCTTTTTCAGTGGCTGAAATTGCCTTCGCCCAGTAACCTTACGGTTATTCCACAACTTTGCGGTATAATATCATCGGCACCTCGAGCCCTTGAGTATGACCCAAATTGGACTACTGATGTTTATTCAACATCTGAAAGCCCAGGAAAATGCGCCGAAAAGAACTCCATACCTTCCCATTCAACACCCACAAATTCACATGCACTGCATCATTTAGGAATGAATAAGAAAATCTATAAATGTTGCTCCTGTCCTTATCAGACTGCGCATAAGGGAGCTTTAAGAATACATTTAAGAACCCACACTGGCGAGAAACCATTCAAATGCGACCTTTGCCCTTATCAGGCTGCAACGAAAGATCATCTTAAAAACCATTCATATACTCACACTGGCGAGAAGCCTTTCAAATGCAGCCTTTGCCCTTTTCAGGCTACAACAAAAAGGAGCGTTGAAATACACGTACTTACGCACACAGGTGAGAAGCCTTTCAAATGCAGCCTTTGCCCATATCAGGCTGCATCAAAAGGTCAGCTTAAAATCCATTCATATACTCACACTGGTGACAAGCCTTTCAAATGCAGCCTTTGCCCTTATCAGGCTGCAACAAAAAAGCAAGTTAAAATACACGCACTTACTCACACAGGTGAGAAGCCTTTCAAATGCAGTCTTTGCTCTTATCATGGTGCAACTAAAGGTCAGCTTAAAATCCATTCATATACTCACACAGGCGAGCTCCCTTTCAAATGCAGCATTTGCCCTTATCAGGCTGCAACAAAAAGAAACGTTAAAAGACACGCACTTACTCATACAGGTGAGAAGCCTTTCAAATGCAGCCTTTGCCATTATCAGGCTGCAACGAAAGAGTATCTTAAAAGACATTTATATACTCACACAGGTGAGAAACCTTTCAAATGCTCCCTCTGCGCATATCAGGCTACAAAGAAAGATCATCTTAAAAGCCACTTATATACTCACACAGGTGAGAAGCCTTTTAAATGTAGGCTTTGCCCTTATCAGTCTACAACAAAAAGGAACGTTAAAAGACACGCACTTACTCATACAGGTGAGAAGCATTTCAAATGCAGCCTTTGACCTTATAACGAAAGATCTTTTTAAAAGCCATTCATATACTCACAGGTGAGAAGCCTTTCAAATGCACCCTTGTCCTTTATCAAGATGCAAGGAAAGGTCAGCTTAAAAGCCTTTCATATAATCACACAGGCGAAAGGCTCTTCAAATGCAGTCTTTGCCCATATCAGGCTGCCAGAAAAGAAGATCGCAACGTTCTTATAATCACACTGGCGAGGATTCTTTCGAGGGGCACTCTTTGCCCTTATCAGGATTACAGAAAGGACAATCTTGTAGCACATTTAAGAACCCAGACTTGTGATAAATAAACCTTAAAGAGAAGCAAAATGTCTCAATGCGCTACAAGCGTCCCCTGAACTATTGCACCGTGGTTGAATTCATCGATCGCTTCCGTATTGGTCAGCTGAGGGTGAGACTGCCCGCAAACAAAAGGATGCTACTCAACTCCATTTTATTCGACTTTTTGGTGTTGGTCTCATTCTCTGGAAGAGGGCAGGCGTGCGAAAAACAAGGGAATGTCTTTGCTAAAGAGGCCTTAAAAAAAAGCCGCAGAGTCGACGAAAGAGGACACTATGAGGGGCTCTAAGAACTCCGAATAAAAATATTAACCCTAAAACACATATGATAACAATCCGTACACAAGCATGTCATTGAAACCACTTTCCCAATAGATGATGCTGGTGTGCATCATCGCCACTACTGGCATGGATGGTGGTGTATGCGGCATCCCTGCCCATTACCGCTGTTGAGTATATCACTTGCAGGGGCCAAAATTTGGGTGCGCGGCTTGTCAAGCAAGCTGCCCATATCTGGGTTTAGCCGCCTTTTACGATACTCTCCGGAAGACGATATGAGTAGTCTTCGTTCCCCACATACAAGGAGAATAAAAATATATCTTACTAAGCTCCACCCTAGCATCGTCTTGATTTTAAAATGGCAATTCAAGCCTACGCCAAATACTTTTAAGATGTGTCCGACTACGCAATAGGTAGGATTCTGGCACCAAAATTGCTGGATTGTATAGGCCCAAAAGATACCTCTGCAGAGTGCACGGAAATTGGTTCTATTAAATCCAACCATGCATTATTATTTTATATATATATATATATATATATATATATATATATATATATATATATATATATATATATATATATATATTTATTGTAAAGATTCAACATTGTGTGAGAAATATAATGTACATATATGTTTTTATATACGCAAGCGAGCGTGAGAGACAAGAAGGAGCAAAAGAAAATGATTGAACGCCTACTTGGATAAAACTGCCCAAGTTGTGTCTCGAGATAGAATTATCAAAGACGGATGTTTAATAATTAGCCAGGGTAAAAGCAGCTGTTGAGCGTGAGGTGGTGCACCGACAATCGTATCAAATTGCACAAATAACAGTTTAATCATGGAAATTTACACACTGTCCACAAGCTTCCTAGCTCCTCCCAGGGGGTGGAGAAATACAATCACAACAGAGGTAGGTCATCCCACGGTCATTTCCAGGCCCCGCCTTTCTGTTTTACGAGCGCATATATAAATAAGAAAAGGAGAGAGTAAGAGAGATTCAGATTTCATTCATTAAGACGTTCACGCTCCCAGTTTTAATCCACTGAGACTTGTCTCGACCTTACCTCGTACTTGCATTGATGATATATAGACTATTAGTCTCCCGCCTAGTACGCTCCATGTCGCGCTGCTTGAACTGTAATATTCCTTTATTACAATAAAGTTTATTTTCGTATGTCCATTTTTGCGTTAAACCTTCGGTAAGCCCAGCCAAGTAGAAGACCGCCTTAAAATCATTTATCTTTGGAGTCAGATAAATAATTCGCCGTAACGCCACCCTTCACCTATTACCTGGAAGTCGTTGCGCCCTTTTAAGTTTGTATTTACGGAAACTTATTTCATTCACATTCAATTGATTCTCCGTCATCCGGACCTACATAATGGGTAACATTGTCTACAATACCATTTACCTAACGTTACATAACTGGCGACAACCCATAAAGAAACCCATTCAGATTAGGACTTTAAGGAAGACAAAGTTACTCAAATCTGGATTATCTATCGACTATGTAAAGCGTATTATTATTATATTATAAACAAAATTGTCACTGGCCTTTTGCTTAATAGGGCATATATGGGTTGAAGGTGAAGGGGGTTAGATTTAATGTCATCAAGAGCACTGAAAACTGGCTCACCTTCACAATGGCTTGCAAATGCTGGTGTCGCCCTTGGCTCGGAATTCTCTTTAAAATCTACTTCCCCACAGAGAAATAAAAGGCCTTTCGAAGGACTATGGCCAAATGCTTACCAAATTGAATAAGTTATTACGTTGGGCACAAAAGTGTCAGATGAATTTTAAACTTAAATTTTTTTTTATATATATGTAAAAAGATAATAGAGAATTAATCTCTGAAAAAGATGGGCATTGGGTGATGGAGTGGAAGATGAGAAGAACCTAGAAGTAGTAGTATTGGAAATGAAATCTCTACATCCGCTAGTTCGGGGTATCCGTGACCATATAGTTTCGGCGAGCCGGGCGGATCTCTAGATTATCTACTGTTTGGGTTCATGGACATGTGGGGAATGAGGGCGCCAAAGAGTCCGCGGGCACTAGGTTATCAAACCATCGTTTCGCTCATCAGAGCGATTACACGGTGAGAATCGGGGCTACTTGGCGAAGAAGAGGAGAGACTACTGAGGGGAACTTAAAATTTCGTGCCATTGCGCCGGAACTGTTCCCATGGACCTACCCACCAATGCCGCGATAACTTCAGGTTGCTCTCTGTCGTCAACGAATTTGGCACACTCGTGGAACGCACCGCCATTTGATGGATTGATCGCCTGCACCTTGTTATGACTGCATTATCCCCCAGACTGTTCGGCACATTCTTGGGTGATTTTCGGGCACGTTACATGCCCCGGTACCTGGACGATTGTGCTCGGGACGAGTTCTCGTACACAGACTTGTGTACTATATGACCTTTTGGAAGGAGGCAGGCGGCCTCCACTTTATTTGACACTTGTAGGTCGTATGTAGATGTGCCGGGGAAGGGGAGGTAAGCCTACTCGTGACGCCGGGGCGCGCTTTCTTTGTTTTTTGCCTATATTTCTTTATTTGTTTAGTATTTTATCTTAGCCTTTGCTCCTGTTTATCGTTATTTGTTTTATCTTGTTTTATTTTCCACCTAATTATTAGGCTGTACCGTAATTACCGTGACTTTTACTATACTAGGCAGTCGCCAGATGGCCTTATGTAAAAGTCCGTTGAGCGATTGTTCGCTCGCCACCCTGTAGCCATAGAGACACTCGAAACTATAGATCTCGTAACCGGATGCTGTTGGCTGCGTGGAAACTCCGACCTGAATCGCCACTCTTCCACCGAGACTACATCTCTTTCGTCCGTAAATTGGTTAAAGAAGAATGGGAGCGATACTGAAACTCGTATGGACAATGTCATCTACTTCAACTTCGGTAAAATGCTTACCTTAGCCATCATCCTACTCCCTCACGAGACAGCATGAAGTTATGGTGCACTTCCCACCAATCCCCCACGGACACTTGATGGCTAGTGAAGAACCACCATCTTGGGAAACGTGTTATTCCCGCATCTCAGTACAACACATCTTACTCACCTGCCCGCGATACTCTGCCAATCAAAAGAAGTATTTCGGTCCTCACCCCACCTTTGCATCTTTCCTCAGAGACCCTACTCACCCTTCATGTTATGCCCAACTCAGTACGATTGCTGGAAGATGTTGGCCTTTTAAAATCTAATACTGAAGTTACCTTCTTTCCGGCCTAAATTTTAATTATATTTTACTTCCCTTGTGCATTCTTATTTTAGATTAAAAACCTTACCTGATCGCATGCTAGCATACTCTTTTATTTTGTTTTAATCCTTTTTTTTAACAACATATTTCTACATTATTTGTTCGCGGTAAGTACTTTTATCCCTTGTCTTATAATACCCAGAGGTGGGCGTGATTCGAAAAATTGAAGTCCGATTAGCGATTACCGATTCGCCAGCTCCTCAAGTCCTATTCTATTATCCGATTCGAGTGCAAAAAATCTAAGTCCGATTAGCGATTATCTGATTCGATTAATTTTTTTTAATGCGATATTATATTTTTTAAAGTGATTCAATGTTTTTAAAACTATTTTCAATGTTTCTAAAGGGAATTTAATGCTTTTTTACCCTAGATAAGCCATTTCTAACTAATACAAAGAGAAACCAAACTTTTAAGATAAAAAACATTTTATTTTAATAAAAATATAATATAACAAAAAATTAATCTATACAGTACATATTACACTAAATACACACAGTAATACTAATATATTCTCCTCGAAAAAAAAGATAGGGTCAACTAACAACTTTGTTCCATATATACCTCATAATATTTAAAGTTTTCTACTCTCCTCTACTCTAAGCCCGCCAGCTTAGTCCTCGTCTTCTTCCTCCACCTCGTGGCCCTTTTTGAGGAGGTGGAGGTTACCTTTCATGAAGAATATAACCTTTTTATTATATATGATTTAATAATGATATTTTACGCATTATATTATAGAGAAAATACGAAAGTGTGAATAGAATAGAATAAAAGGAAAAACATATCTACTTGGGAAAAATATAGAAAAATTTATTAAGAAACTGCTATTGCAAAAAAAAAAACAAAGACGACGTAGACCTGGATTAATCGCAAATCACTTTAAATTTTTGGCAGTCCGATTGCAATTATCCGATTCGTTTGGCGGGGGTTAGTCCGATTAATCGGATAATCAGACTTCCGAATAGGACCGCCCATCTCTGATAATACCAACTTAAGCCAGATGAGCCTAGAGGGCAAAAAGAGTCTGAAAAATTCTTAAAATTAAATTAAATTGCAGTCTCGATGCACCGGGTGTGCTTCACGGGGGTTCCGTGGCTGAACCGCGCTGTATAAGATAGTGAGTGTCCAGGCGGCAGCTGCATAGACCTCTTTGTACCTTTGATCGAAAGATCTCGACGGCAGCCTCCCGTTTTTAAAACGAAGGTGCTGGATAGGAGTGAGCCAGCCATTTCCTTCGAAGGGGTGCATCGGATGTCACGGATGCGTAAGTGCGCAAGACTACTCCCCTAAATAATAAAGTACTATATGGAGGACAATAAACGAACAATTCGCAGAATTTTTCGACTTCCTCTCCTCGTGCTTCTGGATCCCGTTCTAGATGTTGCTTTCTCGCGGCAGATCCATTTTCCTCTAAAGTAGACCCTGACTTAGACTACCACCCTTATTTTGGGGTCCTTCGAACGAAATCCCACATTCCTCTATCAAAACTTAATCATTTTTTAGGTCGGTGAGTATTTTAATAAACGATGCGGAAAACCGCGCTGCATGTAGTCACATAACGATAGAACCCTGGTTGTTGAGGTTAATTCCCACCCCCAACATGATTCTGTTCAAGCCCTTAAGACCCTTACTCGCTTTGAGATTGCTGTCTCATCCCACCCAATCTTCAACACAGTGAACGGCGTTATCCTTTCTAATGAACTAATGACTATGACCTCGAGAGGCTTCAATCAAAGCTGGCTAGCCAGCGGATTCCCCATAAGGGGCACGGCGATTTACTTTCCTGACCGCCGTGCTAACGGGACTCGGCGCCCAGTCCGGCCCCAGCTTAGCATCTTATTCGCTCTAACACCCTGGCTTCTTACCCTTCTTCCTCACTTTCCGACCTCTCCCACAACTTTCTACGGTCCACTTTAATTTAAGAGGGTAAACACCAAGTAGTTTCCTCTCACCCAACCATCCCTGATCTAGGGTGGGGGAGGTGGGGACAAAACCATCAACCTTGGGCACCGGTTTGGGGGCGGGTGGGGTTTTAACAACCTGCCTCACCCCTACTCTCATCTTCCTTACATATCCCATCTCTTTCTTTTCATGTACTATTAATTTTACACCGAGACTAAGGTGGATCCACCATGCTGATGGGGTTCCTGGCCACTCACTGGATGGGAGGAGTGGCTTCAGATGGCGGCAGCTGGCTTTGCCGGCCCTCTATTCACCCCTCACACAGCGGGCTACTGCGTGGGGTGAATTGCGTTTGCGTCCCGTGCAAATGATAGGGTCACCATGCATAATGATATATAACATATAAACTCTCCCTTTAACATCATCGAAGCTGCTCTCGGGCAACTCCACAGCAGAAAAGAAAGTCCCCCCCCTCCCCTCCCCTCCCTCCCTTGTGCTTTCTCAGAGGACCCTCCAAACTACTATCGGAGAGAAGGCTTACTCCTCTCATAGGCCTACGGGTGCGGTAGACTACCCTTCAGGCCTCTCGATGCGCCCTTGGGCGACTCCCTCTTCCAGCTGCAGTCCCTCCTTTACTTTCACAGGGTACTGACAAGAAAGCAAGAAGGCGCTCCAATATTGACCGGCTCGACAGGGCCAACCACTTTAGGGGGAAAAGGATGATAGGACCTGTCGGCCCCCTACCCTAAAGTGCTGTTGGCATGCATCTCCAGTCTATAGGGGGTCAGATTACCTGGCCCCCTTCTCTTCCCCGAAGGATTGCGGTTTGCGGGCAATAGGTAAAACAGAAGGAACCTAGAATAGAATCCGTAATGTCTTGGGGAGAAGGATGGCCACATGAAGGCCGAGAGGTGTCCCGGCCTCAGACGGAAGGATCTTGCACGAGCTCGAATCCGCGTTCGGTGCCAAGCACCAAACCTAACTCCGTCCTTGAATTGTACCCCTCTGACAGCCAAGATCTCCATTTCAAATAAAGCTCTTGTTGAGGCCGATCTATCTGACCTGAGGGATCCTTCTGGCGGAGGAGAGAAACGGATTAATGCTCCCACCTTCTTCCCCCAAAAGAAAAGGAACAAGAAGAAGAACAAAAAGACTCAGGACTCCTCTCCATCCGCGGGACCCACGGGGCGGACTGGTCCGCTGCCGTTTCGATAAGCAACCAAGCCGAGATCTGCACGTCCGGCTCCGGTGCTTCTCCGGGAGGAGAGTCCCAGACAAATACCCAAAGTGGGCAGACAGGGCAGTACCTCGATTACCACGGGACCCCTCATTAAGAGATTACCTTGTTTTTTTTCGAGCCCACTGGATTCAAACGCTTTCTCGTTATTCGCTCCACTGATGGCAACATGTTGGCCAATTACAACATGATCGATCCTAGGAGAGCACTAGCTATCGTGAGTAGTAGAGAGCCGAAGGGGGCCTATTTCTGGCACGGAAGCCTACTAGCGAATGCGCCTAATCCCTCCAAGGCGGCCATGATTAGTGCCTCTCGCACACTTGATGGCACGCCGGCGAGTGTAACTAAGCACTCTAATATGAACTTCATGAAAGGAGTTGCTTATCCGAGGGAACTCGTGGACTAGTCCATAGATGACATCCCAGAAGAGCTGGGCGACCATGGAGCGGTAAAGGTCGAACGTGTGATGAGAAAACACGTTCGACTGTGACAAGCTTCCTAAGCTGGTGGGTGAGTTGTTATCACTAACACGTGAAGGTATTCGTGCCACTGCCGCTGAGGTGCTACTACTACAACCGCTTCGGTCATACGAATCGCTCCTCTAGAAGTGGAAAGTAGGGGTTACCTGAAGTCTGTGTAAGTTGCTTCAAGCCAGCACAAGATAAATCCAAATCTTGTGCAGCCAAGTTTGTCAGTGCGGAGAGCCAGCTGCACCCTGCTTCTTCAAAGCAATGTGGTGCGTATGGCCTTGAGAATGAAATCCTGGCTGTTCAAGGCAAGGATCATTTCTCATTTCACGAGGCTAAGGACTTGGTCCTGGTGCGCTCGGCGTTACCTTGGACCTCTTATGCCTCCATGTTAAAAAAAAACAACCTCAGTTGCTTCCCCCTCCAGGCCTACGAGCACGGTCGTTTCCACGCCCATTCTGAACCCCTCTGCCGGTTATACCGATACCGGGCACTCCCCTGGTACAGCTGCCGGTATAAAAGGTTCCACCAGCATGACCGTTTCCAGTAAGGCGAAACGCCCACGCGCCTCTACCGAGTCGTTATACTTACAGAAGGCAACACCCCTGAGGTTGGTCGAGAGGCCCTCTTCTGGGGTTCCTAAGGCTGTCCCCGAAAGGAAGACAGAACTAAAGGAGCTTCGGCTTCTACGCCAACACCCAATGCCAGGCTTGGTGACTCGAAGACGAAAGATCCTCCAAAAGAGTGAACTCGTCCTGCCTAAGGGTTCGAGGCGGAGGGAGGAAAATATGCGCATGGCACATCTTTGCACTCGCTTCCATATGTCTGTTAGACAGGTATTCCCGTTAAATGAATACACACATGCCCGCTAGGCTTATATATATATATATATATATATATATATATATATATATATATATATATATATATATATATATATATATATATATATATATATATATAAATTCTCCGCATTTTCTCGCCGGGATGCTGCTCCACCAGAATTCCCTGCTGGTAATGTCGCAGAAGGCCGCCAATGGGACTTTACTGCCAGAGGCACAGCACCCTTCAACGCCAAGTCTACATTGATTGAGTTGCGTTCCGCTCCCACTCCATGAGCGAAGACATCTCCTGGTACAGGCGATATCCCGTAAGCCATGCTTTGATACTTGGGTGAGCAAGCTATAACTTTGTTCAACAGGATCTGGGTTGAGTGTAAACTCACACTCTTAGCGAATCGCTACTGTGCTCACTTTTCGTAAACCGGGGAGAGATCACTCGATCCCTTACGGTTTCCGCATAACTTCTCTAACCTGCATGTGTATGCTGATGAACAAATTGGTTTAGATTAGCCTTTTTTTTCTGGACAGCGGAGGCCACCTGTCCTTTGCACAGTGCTTCTTCCGTAAGTTCTACTCCACGCAAGATGCTCTGTTCAGACTGGAAAATGCTGTCTGCGAGGTCTTTCGTAGTAGAGAGCACTACGTAACGGTCTTTTTCGATCTGGAGTTGCGATAGGTTTTAGTGCAGGGAAATGTCCTGATTGACAATTTTTGCCCTGAGGATCAGCTGCATCACCTCGGTACTTCCGAAGATGTTCTCGCTACACTCTACGTGGGCAACCTTTCGATCTCTTTTCGCACGGCCCAGATGCCAACTCTGGAGCGTCTACTCGAACAGGAATTGAACCTCGTCTCTTGCTATGCCGAAGCGCACTGCTAAATGGGATTTGCCTTGAAGTGTTGGACTCGCACCGTTTTTTGATCTTTAGTTTGACCGATGCATCACCTTGGAGGCTCATATTCGCAGCCTTAGTCTCTCCTGTACCCGCGCTATGGATAATCTTTGTTCCGTGACGTTCAGCTCCTGGGGTGCTGATAGGGCTATTCCTTTCATTTTTATCGATCCTTTGTCGATCGAAGCTCGACTATGGATGCGAGT